>JAFMOD010000277.1:187938-198432 GCA_019802435.1 Corydoras maculifer
ATCTCTGGAGCGATGACGACTACGGGCCTCGTCCAAGGGCCCAGACAGGTATCTTCAGTAACCTCTGGATTTCGACCCCCAACCTTTAGATTGGCAGCCCCACACACTTACCACTAAGCTACCACACCCCTCTAACTAGTTAACTTGGGTAGAGCATCCTTAGAGCAATGAGGGTTAAAGGGTCCACAGTGGCAACTTGGTGGTACCAGGGGTTGAACCCCCAACTTTGGCATAGCTTACTCAACACCCCCAAACCCTAGAGCTACCACACCAAATAACAAACTTTTATAAGTAAACCCAGTCACACATCATTGGGGTGGGGTTGGCTGGTTGGGTACCACCACACACTCTAAGTGTGCCAACTACATTACATAACACTGGGTCAAGGGCCCAGACTGGTATCTCCATTAAGCTCTGGATTTCAACCCCCAACCTTTAGACTGGCAGCTCCACACACTTACCACTAAGCTACCACACACTTCTAACTAGTTAACTTGGGTAAGAGAACATGGAAAGCCATGATGGGGCATCCTTAGGGTTGAAGGGTCCACAGTGGCAACTTGGTGGTACCAAGGATTGAAGGAACTTACTCAACACCCCCAAACCCTAGAGCTACCACACCAAATAACAAACTTTGATAAGCACACCCAGTCATACATTAGTGGGGTGGGGTGGTTGGGTACCACCACCACCACCACCACCACCACACACTTTGAGAAACGTGGCACCAACCTAAATGCGCATTTTGTTTATTGTCCCGTAATAACCAGTCCGATGTTTTCTCCACCAGTTATATGCACTGCGCCCCCTGGGGGATAAACTCTGCTGTACAAGTAATACATATATGTTTTTCTTCAGAGTCTTGCGAGCGTTCCATTAAAAAAAAAAAAAAAAAGCCAGAAGGTAGGCGACGGCGGTGTGAGGATATATATAGGATATATATATATATATATATTTTTTTTTTTTTTTGCGCTCCCGCACACCGCAACACAAACACACGGAAAAACCGCCGTGGGCTGGGCCCCATCTGTCTGAGGGCAGTGGCCCCTCTACATCTGCAGAGGCCCGGAGAAGGTGAGGGGCCGAGAGAGACGGCGAGCAAATTAAGGCTCACTGTGGGAAGCTGGAGCCCCTGGCACTCTTCTTACGCAACAGCTGCACCTACAACAACCATCATTTCACATCCTGACATATACGGCCAGCCGGGTGAGCGCACGGGCCCGTGCCAGCGGAGGCAGGGGGCGCCCGGCGTGCCAGCCTTAAGCAAAACAGGTGTATGACATCCTGTTGCTAGTCTACAGGGGGAGCGGGGGTACCGCGCCGGCTCGAGCCCGGCCGATCCTACCGAGGCCGCTGCTGAAAATAACAAAGGGAGGTCAGGGCAGCGTTTGACAAGCTCATTGATAATGTTCTAGATGAAGCGGGCCGGCGCGGTGACTGCAAATTGCCTCTAATGTCTGATGGCATGGGCTGCGGGCCACGGCCGGGAACAAAACGGAGCCATTATTTATTATTTCTCGGGGCGGGTGAAGACGCTGGCCCTCGCCAACATGGCAACATGGCAGCGGCGCCTCCGCCCGTGTCGCCAGCTTGCCGCAGACGCCGGACAGCCGTGCGGAGAGCGGTGGCGATGGATTGCTACAGTGAAGCGTCCTGTGATTTCAGCCCAAAGTTTGGCCACGCCTCATTTTTCCTCTCCATGTTCTTGGTTCGGCAGCACGGTGGCTTAGTGATTTAGCATGTTCTCCTCTGAGCTCTAGGGATTCCCGGTTCAAATCCCCATCTGGGTGGAGTTTCCACGTTCTCCCCGTGTCTGCGTGGGTTTCCTCCGGGTTCTCCAGTTTCCTCCCACAGTCCAATAACATGGATCAAGTTCATTGAATTCTCAAAATTGCCCCATATTGAGTGTGTCTGTGTGAGTGAGTGTGTGCCCAGCGATGGATTGGCGCCCTGTCCTGGGTCTATCTGCCCAGCGCCCGAGACATTCTCCCCTGGATGGGCATGGGGAACCCCACCGCAACCCTAATAGAGGATAAGCGGGAGATAATGAATGAATGAATGTTCTCGGTTCCACTCCATCTGTGTGTGTACTCCCTTCGTACCCCATTAGTACCACCACGGGCACGTTCTCCCTCTCATTCCAGGTTCGAATCCCAATCTGGGTGGAGTTCCCGTGTTCTCCCCGTGTTCGCATGGGGTTCCTCCGGGTTCTCCGGTTTCTTCCCACGGTCCAAAAAACATGGATCAAGGTCAATTGAATTCTCCAAATTGCCCCATATAGAGTGTGTCTGTATAAGTGAGTGAGTGTGTGCCCAATGATAGATTGGCGTCCTGTCCTGGGTCTATCTGCCAAGCGCCCCAAAACGTCCTCCCCTGGATGAGCATGGGATACCCCCCCCCCACCCCGTGACCCTAGTAGAGGATAAAGAGGAAGATAATGGATGGATGGATAGTACCACCACAGAGCAGGGGTTATTGGGTGGGTGCATTATTCCTATCCCAGCAGTGTCACTGAGGTGTTTTAATGAAACTACAGTGTCACTGCAGAACTGACGATCCACAATCCACCACCCGAATGATACCCGTTCTGTGATGCTCCTGACAACCAACAGGGGACTATCAACAACAAAGGACGCAGATGGACTACAGACTGTCCATCCATAGGGTAAGTGGAGGAGACTGACGATGGTGCAAGAAGGGGGCGTGGCCTAACCGGTTCTGAGACTGGTTCCGTAGTTCATACTGATGTAAAGCATGTCACCTCACTTCCCGTATCCTGAAGCATCACTCCTCACTCCGCTGAAAAGTGTTACCCCGTGTTCTGGGTGTGTGACAGCGCGTGGTGGGGGGGGGGGGGGTAGGTGGCAGGGGTGCGGGGGTGATGAGGAGGTGTACGGAGGGTAAGCTGATGATGATAATTTAGGTGGCAGACGCCAGTTTTTCATCATTAGGCAGCTCGGTCCTGCTGCTCGGGTTACGACATGTCCAGAACACATGCTGGCTGTGTCAAATGAGGCAGTTCAAGCCCACCTGATGCACACACACACACACACACACACACACACACACACACACACACACACGCACATTACGCCGACACTGCGGAGTCCCCAAGGCCGCCGTGCCACACACATGCACACCTGGCCCTCTTTTAGCACCTTAACTTCACTTATTAGATTAATAACAAAGTGGAAGTCGTGGCAGTTTAAGGCGGTCGCGCCGCGGGCTCCCGCGCCGCCGCCTGCTCCGTCTGTGTACTGACGCCATTTTGTACATGAAAGCTCATCCGTCGTTCGACGTCCTTCTAAATCACCATTTAACAGGGAAATAGACTAATGGCATAGCTAATGAGAATTTAAATTCATTCGTTCATTCATTATCTTCCGCTTTTATCCTCTATTAGGGTCGCGGGGGGGGGGGGCAATGCCCATGCCCATCCAGGGGAGAAGGTTTCGGGCGCTGGGCAGATACACCCAGGACAGGGTGCCAATCTATCGCTGGGCACACACTTACTCACACAGACACCCTGTATATGGGGCAATTTGGAGAACTCAATTGACTTGATCCATGTTTTTTGGACTGTGGGAGGAAACCGGAGAACCCAGAGGAAACCCACGTGGACACAGGGAGGACATGGAAACTCCACCTAAATGGAGATTCGAACCGGGAATCCCTAGTGCTGAGAGGAGAACATGCTAACCACCAAGACACCGTGCTGCCCGAGAATTTAAATTATACATTTAAATAAATTAAATAATATATAAAAAAAATATATATATATATATATGTTTTTTCTTTGTTGTTGTTGTTGATTTTATAGCACATTGCATTTTATTGTTTTTTTGTTAACAAATTTTTTGTTATCCTACATCCCGGCCACGGGCTACGTACATGCCTTTCTACTGCGTCGTTTAAATAACAACAGGCCGTGTGAATAGACCTACCCCGATGGGGTTACCCAGTCAGTCGGCGGTGCTCTATAGTAAGTCTATTCACATGTCGTGTTGCTATTTATACGACGCAGTAGAAAGGCATGTACGTAGCTCGTGTCCAACGCCACTGAAATCCATAAAACACACACTATACTGTGGGTTCTCCATTCAGAGTCCAGGTAGCCGCACCGCTCAAATAGCAACCTGCCGAAGTCAGAGTGCCACCTGCCTCTTAAAAGGGAACAGCGAGAGTCAGGCGGATTGGTTATGTCCCCATGAGGAATTACGTCTATTAGTACGTAGTAGTGTCTTTGCACACCTAAATCAATCGGCGGAGTCCGCTGTTGATGGCTCGCTAAGGATCACTACGATAAAACCCCTTGAGCCGCTACTTGGTGATTCGTAAATTGTATATAAATCTCCGCAGGGTCCTAAAGGGTAAGTATGTCAATTGTCGTGGTAGTCAAAGTGACGCTGTGGGTTACGCAAATACATAAGGACATTTCCTGCCCACATCCAACGTTCCTGCAGGTTCCATTCTGCGATTCCCGTCCGGTTCTGCGATGCTGCCGGCTGAATTACAGCGTTTTGCTGATTTTTAAAATATTCTGTATTTTTTTTAGCTGACGTCTGAATCCTCCCTCACCGTGACGCACCATGCCGATCGACCCGATGGCACCAACGGCGGCTTCCTCAACTCGCAGGGCTCTTTAAATCTTAACTGCCCCGCGCTCACAGATTCTATTTTGGACGCCGTCCCCCAGAACTCATCACCTGGCAAACTGTTGCAATTTGGCTCAAATCCTTCAAGGTTAGTTGAGACATAAGCCCGGACTTCCATGTGGAGCCGTTCGCCGTCATTTCCCTTTATTACGTTTAGAAATCTCCCGGCCAAAATTCCAGTCCACCCACGATGCACCTCATCATGGCTCTTTGTAACGAGCACTGACTGATTTTTATAAGACTGGGACGCCAATCACACTACGCACCGTGATTTGGGGCGTGTCACACTATCGGGGGTGGCGTGATTCATTGGTGTACATTGACGTGCAATAAACCAGGTGCACTTTGACTTTGCCAGATTGCTATTTTCACGGCACAGTTAGTAACTTTTAAAACGGTAAGAAGTAACCAATCACGTGTGACTAGCCATTTAAACCATTTACAGCAAACATCATTACAAGATCAAAGCTTGGGTATCAATAAAAAGTAAATAGAGTAAAAATGTAATACAGACATTATTATGTATTTCTGTTAATTAATAATGCATAATTCATTCATTATTTCCCGCTTATCCTCTATTAGGGTCGCGGTGGGGTTCCCCATGCCCATCCAGGGGAGAACGTCTCGGGCGCTGGGCAGATAGACCCAGGACAGGGCGCCAATCCATCGCTGGGCACAATAATGCATAATGATAATAATAATAATAATAATAATAATAATATTTATGCACAGTGGCTTAGTGGTTAGCATGTTCTCCTCTGAGCTCTAGGGATTCCCGGTTCGAATCCCCATCTGGGTGGAGTTTCCATGTTCTCCCCGTGTCTGCGTGGGTTTCCTCCGGGTTCTCCGGTTTCCTCCCACAGTCCAAAAAACATGGATCAAGTCAATTGAGTTCTCCAAATTGCCCCATATAGAGTGTGTCTGTGTGAGTGAGTGTGTGCCCAGCGATAGATTGGCACCCTGTCCTGGGTCTATCTGCCCAGCGCCCGAGACGTTCTCCCCTGGATGGGCATGGGGAACCCCACCGCGACCCTAATAGAGGATAAGCGGGAGATAATGAATGAATGAATATTACATATAATAATATAATAATTACATACATTAATTATGTATTATTTAATAATACAATAAATAATTGATAATACAATTCAATAAATCCAATTATTAAATACATTTAATAATGAATAAATATTAAATAATGGTTGATTCACATATTTCTTTAGCGTGGTTGGTTATAGTGAGATATGTTGAAGATTTTGAATGATGTCAGAGAGTCTGAACTTTTATTTTGACATATTACCTGATGGTCCACCCAGCTGCTTTTATTTTTCCTAACGAACTTCTCTGTGTTTCTATTGGTTCTTTTTTGTTATATAAGGCTTTCCTTTTTGGTCGCTCTCTCCTTTGTGAGACGTTGTGTAGTGTGTTGTGTTGTGTTGTGTTGTGTTGAACCTTAAAATCAGTTTGTCCGTTTGCGATCTTTATTGTTGGTGTTAAATTATTTGTATGTTAGTTTTTTAAGGCTTTGTTTTTAGGCCTGTGTTTTGGATTTTTTTCAGCTTTCTGATTGGCTCCCGTCTTGTTGATGGTCATCTCTGTTTTATTAATAAATCCATTTTATTTTGCGTCAGGTTTGAACCTTTTCTGTTTTTACAGCATAAGCTGCCAACTTAGTGGTTTGGTTTATAGGGAGCTGATATGTCATGGGGGATGATGGGTAATGCATTTTCCTTCCTAAAGTCAAAGTCTATACATTTACCTTAGTTAACCATTGGTTACCATTGGTAAGGGTGTTGAGCTATCAATCTAATGGTTGGGGGTTCAAATCCCAGGTCTACTGAATTTACCAATGTAGGTCCTTGAGCAAGACCCCTAAGCCTCCAGGGAAGCTGTATGGCCACCCAAGTAGGGGTATTAGTATGTTGCTTTGGAGAAAAATGACCAAATGTAAAGCAACTTTTACGTATCCCTACTTGATTGGCTGGTCCAAGTACATGGTCAGCCATTGGTTACCATTGGTTATGGTGTTGGGCTATCAATGAAATGGTTGGGGGTTCAAATCCCAGGTCTACTGAATTTACCAATGTAGGTCCTTGAGCAAGACCCCTAAGCCTCATTGCTCCAGGGAAGCTGTATGGCCACCCAAGTAGGGGTATTTGTAAGTTTCTTTAGAGAAAAATGACCAAATGTGAAGCAACTTTCACGTATCCCAACTTAATTGGCTGGTCCAAGTACATGGTCAGCCATTGGTTACCATCGGTAATGGTGTTGGGCTATCAATATAATGGTTGGGGGTTTAAATCAGGTCCTTGAGCAAGAACCCTAAGCCTCATTGCTCCAGGAAAGCTGTATGGCCAACCAAGTAGGGGTATTTGTAAGTCGCTTTGGAGAAAAATGACCAAATGTAAAGCAACTTTCACGTATCCCAACTTGATTGGCTGGTCCAAGTACATGGTCAGCCACAAAACAGTTAAAGACCCTCATTGGTAACTTCATTAATCCTAAAAATTGAACCCCCAAACTACCCCTATGCCACATCCTTTACACTCTGCGAGGGTTTAAATGGACCTGTAAAGTCAGTCAGCCATTATTTAATACAGTATTAATGTTCTCGTAGTGTAATGTGTTTCCATCAACAACTAGATAAGAAGGCACAGTGCGTATGTATATCAAGGCAATACAGCAAGCAAGGTAAAAAAGTGGGCGTGGCCAGGTAATCATGGCTGCAGCCACCTCCGAGTCCAGTCAATTTCGCCTTTTTAGCCCAAAAACTGGCCGAGTTATGGGAGTGCCAGTATTATTGTAATGGGAATTTCGGCTCGGAAAAAGGGAAACATATTGGGAAGGGTTCGACCGATTCCTTATCCGTATACGAGCAGTGGCGTCATCAATGAGTCGGGCGTGTCCCGCGAAAGAGGAGTATATGGTTTGAGAAGAAAGCCGGGCAAAAATGGTGGAATGCTAAAAATTGGATAATAATAATGTGACTGCCATATATGGTCATCAAACTAAATATATGGCAGTCAAACTTGGCAAGTGTGATCGGGGATTTTTGGGTGTCGTGATTGTTGATACAATAAAGAAAATATTTATAACACAAAGGTCGTGTGATGAGAGAAGGATGGTCAGTTTAAAATGAATGATGAGATCAGTTGACCAAGACAATCATTCATTATCTTCCGCTTTATCCTCTATTAGGGTCGTGGTGGGGTTCCCCATGCCCATCCAGGGGAGAACATCTCGGGCGCTGGGCAGATAGACCCAGGACAGGGCGCCAATCCATCGCTGGGCACACACTCACTCACACAGACACACTCTATAGGGGGCAATTTTTTGAGAATTCAATTAACTTGTTCCATGTTTTTGGACTGTGGGAGGAAACCGGAGAACCCGGAGGAAACCCACGCAGACACGGGGAGAACATGGAAACTCCACCCAGATGGGGATTTGAACCGGGAATCCCTAGCGCTGAGAGGAGAACATGCTAAACACTAAGCCACCGTGCCGCCCTTGACCGAGACAACGAAACAAAAAAAAATTACAACCAGAATATCAACCTCTCTTTCGGCGTAATACATGCAAAGTCGTCTTCTATTGGCAGTTCCCTTAAGGGGGCGCCACACCTCAATCACCCCAATCACCTGCATGTCCTCCCTCACCACATCCATAAACCTCCTCTTCGGCATTCTCTCCTCCTCCTGCCCGTTGCCTCCATCCTCAGCATCCTCCTGCCTCTGTACATCCAAACCACTTCAGTCCCGGTCATCAAAACTTCCTTCCTTCCTATCCCGTCCCTCCTTTACTCCCAATGAGGACATCAGCTCCCTGTGGCTCCCTCTGGCACCCTCTCCTGGCGCTGGGTCTCCATGCCGTGCAACTTTCCAACTTTTCCCTTCCACTCAACTTTACCCCACACACCCACGCACACGTTCTCCGCGATGCCGTGCGCTTAAAAACGTTCCGCCGCTACCCCTCGCTAAACGCATGAGCGACGCCTACCTGACTTTCCAGACTTTCCCCGTCCACTTGCATTTTTCCCATAATGCCGAGCCGCCCCAGTTTTTGGCACGGGTGCCGGGACATCGAGCAGCCCCAGTTTCTCTACTTATACGCCAATCCGTCGTCGTTACCGCAATAAGCCGCGCGATTTCGCCATATCATGTTCACACGCATGATGCAAAGTAGGTCGCATGATGAATCACTATTGTATAAACGCCGCGGTTGGGATTTGGTGTCTGTTACGTGCATCTGATGTCGACCGCACCGGCGGATGAGCCTCGCGCGCGCCGACCCGCTTCCGAACGCCGCGCTCCCGTTTACAATAAAGAATAATTGCATCTTGCTTTTGGAAATGAAGCAGCGCGTCAGATCCGTTTTCAGGCCGACGCTCCTGCGACGCCCACGCCGACGGGATGCGAGCGTATAATTATATTAGGCTTCGCTTAGAAACGTTTACTTTCTTTCTTCTTTTTTTCGGGCCGATCGGTTTATCGCACCTTACGCACAAAACACGACCATGGATCACGTCGTCGTGATGCCGCAGACACACCAACACGACCCTAAACTCAGCTGCGAGGGGCGCAGTCGACGGCTCGCTGAAGGTGGCTATAATAAAAGCCTCGTGAGTGCTGAAAAAGAGTATATAAACCTCCTTAGGGTCCCTAAAGAGTAAGTATGACAAATGTTGTGTAATCGAAAGCAATGGTGTGGTGATTTGTGTAGGATACACACACACACACACACACACACACACCTACACACCCTTTTGACATTCATTCATTCATTCATTCATTCATTATCTCCCGTTTATCCTCTACTAGGGTCGCGGTGGGGTTCCTCATGCCCATCCAGGGGAGAACGTCTCGGGCGCTGGGCAGATAGACCCAGGACAGGGCGCCAATCCATCGCTGGGCACACACTCACTCACACACACACACACTAAACAGGGCAATATTTTTGAGAATTCAATCAACTTGATCCATGTTTTTGGACTGTGGGAGGAAACCGGAGAACCCGGAGGAAACCCACGCCGACACGGGGAGAACATGGAAACTCCACCCAGATTGGGATTCGAACTGGGAATCCCTAGTGCTGAGAGAAGAACATGCTAACCACTAAGCCACCGTGCCGCACTTTTGACATTATATATATAGCGGCACGGAGGCTTAGTGGTTGGCATGTTCTCCTCTCAGCACTAGGGATTCCCGGTTCGAATCCCCATCTGGGTGGAGTTTCCACATTCTCCCCATGTCCACGTGGGTTTCCTCCGGTTGTCCGGTTTCCTCCCACAGTGCAAAAACATGGATCAAGTCAATTAAGTTCTCCAAATTGCCCCATATAGAGTATGTCTGTGTGAGTGAGTTTGTGCCCAGCAATAGATTGCCCCCCTGTCCTGGGTGTATCTGCCCAGTGCCCGAAACGTTCTCCCCTGGATGGGCATGGGGAACCCCCCCGACCCTAATAGAGGATAAAGTGGAAGATAATGAATGAATGAATATATATATACATTTCTTTATTGATACATGTATTCCAATCTATAAGAAACCTTTAATAAATCACGGCATGGTGGTTTAGTGGTTGGCATGTTCTCCTCTCAGCGCTAAGGATTCCCGGTTCGAATCCCAATCTGGGTGGAGTTCCCATGTTTTCCCCGTGTCCACGTGGGTTTCCTCCGGTTTCTCTAGTTTCCTCCCACAGTCCAAAAAACATGGATTCAAGGTCAGCTGAATTCTCCAAATTGCCCCATATACAGTGTGTATTGCCCCATCCTGGGTGTATCTGCCCAGCTTCCCGAGACGTACTCCCCTGGATGGGCTGGGGGAACCCCCCCCCCCCCCCC
>JAFMOD010000278.1:15691-26872 GCA_019802435.1 Corydoras maculifer
GGGGGGGGGGGGCGGTTACCGAAGATAATCAGCTGAGAAACATTCAGGAACGGGTTCGAACGGGAAGCCAACGTGCTAATGTAACCCGTCGCTAACACGCCGCCGCGCTGACGCTCTGCTACGACGCCGACGCCGCGACTCTCAGATCCCGTCTTCTGAGGAAACACGACGGCCTCAAACGTAAAGAGGGACGAGGCGACGGATAACGTCAAATAAAAGTCCTCTCAGTGAAATTTACCTCAGGAAGTGAAAGTTAGCATGAACGCGCAGGTTAGCGCGGCCGACGCCGTTACCGACGGCCGAACCGCTGCTAATTTCCCGAGCCGTGACGCGCGGCGACTGACGGCCTCCCGTGATGAGCGCTCTGACCTTCGCTGAGTCATTAGCGCCTGAGGGCTACTTTAGACGCGAGCGCGCTCCAGCTAATCACACCGGCGGCGGATGAATCGTAACGCGAGTGCCGTTTTCACTTTGCTGGCTGCAGTTTCAGTCGTTTACCCTCCGGAACGAGCGCAGGGTCCTCCCGGGGTATTAGCGTCCTCTCCACCGCGCTAATGTTAGCCCTGACCCAGAAACAACTCGAAATGCTAATAAAGACGGCCGTGTACCGCCGCGTTAGCATCGGAGCCGCTATAAATCAGGATTAACATTTCAAACACATGCTAACTTTGCCGGTGAGGGGGGGGGGGGTAGATTAGCCCGGCGGCAGATCGCTGTGCAGGATGAGCGGCAAAGGATTATGGGCGGACGGGCGGGCCGCGGGAATTAGCATGTGCTATTAGCCTGGTTGTGTAAGTGTATAGCGGCTTGGCGTTTCGTTCTCTGAAAGGCGTTTTAACTCTGACATTAAACTCGCGACTCAGCTGAAAAAAACCCCTGTAATGAGACGCGGCTCGCCGCGGAGGACGCTCGTCAACGCCACGTGTCCAGCCGTGACATCATCAACAATAACACACCCCTCTGAGCTTCACGTTGGTATCAGTGTGTGATATACTATACGTAAATTTACATAATACAGATTCATAGAAACACCATCAGCACTAAACCTGGAATTCCTGTTACTCAGCGATCAGCGTTCACAGATTACGTCACGGAAGATCAGATTATTAACGATGTTGTTTTTAATAAACGCATTTAATAAACGCATCAAACGAATCAAACCTTCCTTCCATCCATTAACTTGCGCTTCATCCTCTATTAGGGTTGCGGGGGGGGCATCCAGGGGAGAACGTTTCGGGCGCTGGGCAGATAGACCCAGGACAGGGGGGCAATCCATCGCTGGGCACACACTCACTCAGACACGCACACTCTATGATTGAGAACTCAATTGACTTGATCCATGTTTTTTGGACTGTGGGAGGAAAGCGGAGAACCCGGAGGAAACCCACGCGGACACGGGGAGGACATGGAAACTCCACCCAGATGGGGATTCGAACCGGGAATCCCTAGAACATGCTAAACCACTAAGCCACCGTGCCGCCATGAATTCATCAGAATATGTTTTTTTTTAAGGTGGTTTTAAACCAGGTGTCCAAGTGTTTGGCATGTTCTCCTATCAGTGCTGGGAATTCCCAGTTCAAATCCCACAGTCTAAAAGCATGAATCAAAGTAAATTGAATGCTCCAAATTGCCCCATATAGTGTATGTCAGTGTGTGTTTTCAGTGATTGGCGCCCTGTCCTGGGTGTATCAGCACAGCGCCCGAAGCATTGTCCTCTGGATGGACATGGATGGACATAGGGAACCCCCCCCCCCCCCCAGGAGAGGATTAAGTGGAGGATAATGGCTGGATGGAGGGATGGCTTTTAAACCAGGTTCTTCTGCTTCAGCGACTCGGGTGACATTTGCGGCGTCACTTCGGAACCCGGGTCCAAATCAACAACAATGATCTGAAGGCTCCTTCAGCCTCCCGAGTGAAACCATGGCAACCAAACAACATCCCGCCGCCGCCGCCGCGCCGCTTAATTCCCACACTTATTATATATCCGTAATATCAGTGTGTCATTGTGAATATTGAAATAATTGTCAGCGTGATGGAAACGCGCAGCTGTAACTCACGAGCCGACATTTCGAGCTGCCATGTCTGTTTATAGCTCTGCATTCGGGAGCTTTTTACGGGACGCGTTGGGTGAGACACGACCTCAGGTGTACACACAGCGAGCTGCAATGCACTGAAATTAAACAGAATTCAGGTGGTGGATTTGTCGATGGGCAGCACGGTGGCTTAGGGCTTTAGCACGTTCTCCTCTCAGCGCAGTTCGAATCCCAAACCGTTCTCCGGTTTCCTCCCACAATCCAAAAACATGGATCAAGTCAATTGAATTCTCCAAATTGCCCCATATAGAGTGTGTGTGTGTCTGTGTGAGTGAGTGTGTGTCCAGAGATAGATTGGTGTCCTGTCCTGGGTGTATCTGTTCTCCCCTGGATGGGCATGGGGAACCCCCCCCCCCCCCCATGACTCTAATAGAGCGGAAGTAATGAATGAATGAATGGATTTGACGATGGAGTGTCCTCTAGATGACCCTGCTGGTCGGGGGGTCTGCTGGACCGTAGATAAATGTAGCTGCTATGTCTTTGGGCTTGTTTATAACTCATTGTCCCATTGACGCACCGGTGACCTTTCTGGTTCTACCCCTGATGTCCCCTGCAAGGAAGACGATTACAGATTGTGGTCCATCTGTTTCTCTACATATCATGTTAGTCTCCCTACTCTAAAATGGTAGAAAGCCATTGGAGAGTGGATGACTCTATACTGTTGGCTAAAGGGATGGTGTAAAAGTTGCGGAAGGTGTGATACTCTTTTCCACACCGTATAATAAGTTCAAGTTCAAGTTATTAATTTCTGTCGCGCTTTTTACATCAGAATGTCGTCACAGAGCAGCTTTACAGAATGAAAAACCTTTAAACCCCCAAAGAGCGAGCCGAAGCGACAGCGGCAAGACAAAACTCTGTATCAACCTGTTATGTTGGGAAGAAACCTTGGGAGGACCAAGACTCGACGTGGGGGACTCGTCCTCCTTGAGCGGTCAGGCAGCAACAACAGTGTAGGACACTAATGTCCAGATATTTCACAAATGGAAAAACTCTAACACCTGGAGAACTATACGTGAGTCCATTAGGGGGCGCCCTGCAGGACCGCCAGTCCAATTAATAAGAATAATAAGTATAATAAGTATAATAAGTATATTAAGGGTGATCATGTGATTAACCGATCCACATCAAAGACAGAAAGAGAACTCCAGTGCTGGGATAACCCTGCTCACATTCAGATACCGAAACAAGCCCACGTCACAACAGTCCCACCGCCCAGTCGCTCGCTGTTTAACAGAACAGAGAAATGCGTGACGGCCTCGGGAGGGGCCACCAGCGCAGACCTGCAGACAGCGTGTTGGGTCCGGCAGCGGCGGATGTGCGGGACGTTAATTATTTAAAGCAGTGGAATAAAAGCACGTCCCTCACGTCAGATAAAGTGTGTAACGCGTGCACGGCGTGGTGTAGACAAATAACCTTTAGAACGTGGGACAATAGAAGCGCGTTGAACATCTCAGTCTTCCGTTCATGTTTACCTTCATCTGTAATTTCACGCCTTCGTTTCGGCGGGGTTTCGTTCTTGCGTGCGGATTATTCGCAGCCCTGAGACCTTTAACAATCTCTGTACGGTTTCAATTGTGCGTCTGACAATGACGAGGGACTCGTAATTACACGGCTTTGCTCGATTCTCCGATGAATTCCGGAGCGGCGTTATCAAAGAGAACCACACACCGAGCCGTCGTGGTGACGGGAGGGTGGGTGGGTTCCGCGGCCGTGGCTAATCCTCACATCCCGACCCAAGAAAGATACGGCAAATCCTTCATTTCCCTTTGTCTTCTCCACATTTATGATGACGCTAATTAGTTTTGGCAGGCTGGTAATCACCTGGAAAGGAAGCGGGTCAGCGGAGGCAACACGGAGGGCTGACTTACCTGATCCGGCGTCGGCGTGAAGGAGGAACGTTCGGGAACATAAAGGGAAGAGAGAGAGAAAGACACAGGATTAGAATGACTTCACATTACTGTTAATTAAAAAAAAAAAAACACAAACTGTACACGACATCACACAACGTCCGGCTCCAGAACCAGAGGACCCTCAGTCTGGAGCCGGAGAGCTGGCAGAAACCAGCAGCTGTATCTAATAAAATAAAAAAACCCCACAAAAAATACAAAAATATTAATAAAAAATTAAAAAAATTAAAAAATAATAATAAAGTGGCCGGTGAGTGTCAGTCAGAAGCGTCCCTA
Source organism: Corydoras maculifer (assembly GCA_019802435.1). Lineage (NCBI taxonomy): Eukaryota > Metazoa > Chordata > Actinopteri > Siluriformes > Callichthyidae > Corydoras > Corydoras maculifer. The sequence continues at coordinate 19,968 of JAFMOD010000278.1, forward strand.
AAATCATCAACGTCAACGATATTAAAAGCGCTTCAGTACAAATGAAGCCGTCTCCGCGTGTTGTGATGTCATTGACACAGCATCACCCTGATTGGTGGACACCGGAATTTTTCCACCGCCACAGCGGCGCCTCCTGGAGCCTCCATTATGAATTTGAAGACGTAAGGTGGAAGATGTTTGCAAGACTGTATTTCATATCGAACTGCCTTAATTTTCATTTATTCATTATCTTCTGCTTCATCCTCTATTAGGGTCGGTGGGGTTCCCCATGCCCATCCAGGGGAGAGCGTCTCGGGCGCTGGGCAGATAGACCCAGGACAGGGCGCCAATCCATCGCTGGGCACACACTCACTCACACACACACACACACACTCTATATGGGGCAATTTGGAGAATTCAATTGACTTGATCCATGTTTTTGGGCTGTGGGAGGAAACCGGAGAACCCGGAGTAAACCCACGCAGACACGGGGAGAACATGGAAACTCCACCCAGATGGGGATTCGAACCAGGAATCCCTAGTGCTGAGAGGAGAACGTGCTAAACCACTAAGCCACCGTGCCGCCCCTCGGAGGAAGATGGTCCGAGGAAAAGAAAGCCCAGCAGAGCCGGGTACGGAGCGCCGGGCAAATCACGCCCCGGCGTTAAATTACTGTGGTCTGGGCTTTTGGCAGGATAATAACGCCGCAGACAGTCACTGCGCATTCTTTTTGACAAAAGTCGGCAGCGGTTCCACTGCGGCAGAAAGAAAATTGACGACGACAAAAAAAAAAAAAGAGACGGGAGAGAAAGCGGCAAACACGACTAAACACAAAGGATGATTCACAGGAATAAATACTGGAAGCAGCATTATGAACAGAATGGATTGTATTGTCGGGGGTGGGGTGGGGTGGTGGGGATGGGTGATGGGGGTGGGGTGGTGGGGGTGTTCATTTTTACCGTCCAAATGTTCGGGAAGCACAGTGCGCTCTCGTATCGCGGACCCGTTCGGGACTCTGGTGGAACGTTTATTTGAAACTAACAGCCGAGGGTTTCGCCCCTCGCCATTGGCTGCTGCCCGATCCACAATGCACCGGGGTCCGCGGGGGAGGCAAGGTTCTCGGTTTCGCAGTCCATCTACGTTCCCACCCTCACCCGTGGTCCGGAGCTTTGGGTAACGACCAAAAGCACAAGAGGGCCAATACAAACGGCCCACAGGGTCCCCTCTGCAGGGGGTCTGGGCTCCTCCTCCAGCTCTAAAGGACCGGTTGAGGTGGTTTGGGCATCTGGGAATGATGCCTCCTGAGCGCCTTCCTTAGGCAAGTCCAACCGGGAGGACACCCCAGGACGACCCCGGACACGCTGGAGGGGTTATATCTCCCAGTTGGTTTGGGAACGCCTCGGAATTCCCCCAGACGAGCCGGTACCGGTGGCCGGGGAGAGGGAGGTCTGGACCTCTCTGCTGAGGTTGCAGATCCGGACCCTGGACCCCTGACAGGACGATGGATGGATTGACACTAACAGAAGTATTTGGCGACCATGGCTGTTTATTCCCAGAAAGACTAGTGTTTACTTCTAAGTGTTCGTAAGTGGGAGGGATTAAGGGATTAAGGGGGTTAGATGAAGTCATGGGTCCCGTTGGAAGACCCCTGCTCTGAGGCTGGGGCAGAGTTCTCTGACATTTGGCAGAACGTTCCCCCCTCAGAACCTCTCGAAAGTAGTGAGAAACAGATGGACCGCAGTCTGTAATTGTAGAACAATAAAGGGGAAACAACGAGAGAAGGAACAAGTGGCCAAACCCCCGCAGCATGAATGAGGACCACGACTCACAGCGGTGGGAAAGAATTAAAACGAGTTCTCCGTTGATTTGCATTCAAAATGGTCTCAGAGCTCCGGCAGCGGAGCTGCGGCCTCGCGGTATCCACGGCAACGAGATCGCCGGCTGCTGTAACGGAGCGATCAGAACAGAGTAATGTAATTAACTGAGCCGTGTAACGACGTGCATTTATCTATAGAACATAGCGGGGGGCGGGGCGGGGCGGGCGGGTGGAGGGTTCCAACCCTGAGGATGGATGATGGTCCAGCGCAGAAGAGAACCCACCCATCAGGAGGTTGGCACAGTTTGAAGCAGCCCGGCTCTACGTTCCAGAGCAGCTTGGGGTGTGTAATGGGCCCCTCACCGTTATTATCAGTTGGTTCTCTTCCTTTTTGTTTCTCCGTCCAATTAATTAAAATCATTACATCACAACGCCAACGAATCAGCGGAGCGTCGAGGTGGAACCCGACCAGGGACCAGAGACCAGAGAGAGATGTGCTACACACACACACACACACACACACACACACACACACACACACTCAAATACAGTTCCCCGCCTCAATGACTCTATGTGAGAGTGGCACTACACCGCCTGTCAGGCAAGACAGACTGATTGGGCATGACAGTAAAAACACCTGCACACACACACACACACACATACCTGCACACACACACACACACACACACACACACACACACACACATACACCTGCACACACACACAGATGGTCCATGCATGGAGACATGATGTGAGTTTTTTTTCCTTTTTCTTTTTTTCCCACATGTTCTTAACTTTACATGTTCTGTTAAACTCCAGCAGCCTTTTACAGGACGTGTGTGTGTGTGTGTGTGTGTGTGTGTATATATATATGTATGTGTGTGTGTGTGTGTGTATATATATGTGGGAGTGTGTGTGTGTGTGTGTGTGTGTGTGTGTGTGTGTGTGTGTGTGTGTGTGTGTGTGTGTGTGTGTGTGTGTGTGTGTGTGTGTGTGTGTGTGTGTGTGTGTGTGTGTGTGTGTGTGTGTGTGAACACGGTGAGGGTTCCGTCTGTTCCTCTGATTCATACAGCACCTGTTCCGTCCGCAGAACACACACCGCTTTAGTATTGATTCATTATTAATTGATCATTTATTATTAGTCCTTTTCGGTTCCTTTCGGTTCTTTGTGGTTTCTTTGCAGTTCCTTTTGGTTCCTTTGCGGTTCTTTGTGGTTCCTTTCGGTTCTTTACGGTTCCTTTCGGTTCTTTGTGGTTTCTTTGCAGTTCCTTTTGGTTCCTTCTGGTTTCTTTGTGGTTCCTTTCGGTTTCTTTGAGGTTTCTTTTGGTTCTTTGCGGTTCTTTTTGGTTCTTTGCGGTTCCTTTTGGTTCCTTTGTGGTTCCTTTCGGTTTCTTTGCGGTTCTTTTCGGTTCCTTTGTGGTTCCTTTGCAGTTCTTTGTGGTTCCTTTGCAGTACCTTTGAGTTCTTTGTGGTTCCTTTGCGGTTCCTTTCGGTTCCTTTGTGGTTCCTTTTCGTTCCTTTGCAGGTCTTTGCGGTTCTTTGTGGTTCCTTTGTGGTTCCTTTCAGTTCTTTGCGGTTCCTTTGCGGTTCCTTTGCGGTTCTTTGTGGTTCCTTTGTGGTTCCTTTTGGTTCCTTTGCAGGTCTTTGCGGTTCTTTGTGGTTCCTTTGCGGTTCCTTTGCGGTTCTTTGTGGTTCCTTTGTGGTTCCTTTTGGTTCCTTTGCAGGTCTTTGCGGTTCTTTGTGGTTCCTTTCGGTTCTTTGTGGTTCCTTTGCGGTTCCTTTGTGGTTCCTTTCGGTTCTTTGTGGTTCCTCTGCCCTTCTCCTTCTTTCTGCTCCGACGTTCTTTCTTCTCTCTCTAATTAGCACTAATTAAGTTCTCAGCGGTGGGGCTTATTATTCTCCGTGGCGACGCGCCGTTGTTATCGAGCTGAGAAGAAAAGATGGATGGCGCGTCTCCGGTTCCCCCGAGTTCTCCTCCGAGTCTGGACCGGCGCGGCGCATGGGGTCCGGTTCCTTTAATGTGGCATATCCGAGAGAACCAGGCCTCCTCCCCGCAGGACGCTGACAGAGCGGTGCACACCGCCGGTTCTGCCGGTTCTCCGACTTCAGGTTTGAACGCAGGAGGGAACCGAGGTGGTGGACAGACGGACAGGTTCCACCTCCTTTGGTTCCTCGGGTTTGAGGGGAACGTGGTGGCGGAACTGAGTGTGAACCACAGTGATAACATCTGGAACATGGCCGAACAGACCATAATATCCTGGATGTTCCTAAATGATCTGATCAGGGTTCCACTCTCATGTTCTACTCTCCGGGTTCCGCTGTGCATGAAGTGCCTTATTAAAGGTGTTATTGTTGCGCGTGTTCTCTGGCGCCGCCGCTGGCTGTAATTGGCGTGGTGATGAGGCGCTGACGGGGCGTTTGTGGCGCGGCGTGCAGAAGGCAGGAGGAACTGTTGCAGGACCTGGGTGAGGACGGTCCTGTCTCTGAGTGTGGACGTTTATTAAGGACGTGTTCGAACCCACAGCACGTTCTCCGAGCAGCAGGAACACCAGCGCCACCATCCGCCCTGCTGCATCAGTGATGAGGAGAACCGCAGAACCTCCCCACAGTCTGAGGGATCATCTGCTCGTGGAACCTTCAGATACACAACATCGCCAAAAGTATGTGCTGACCTCAGAATCGGTGTTCCAATTCATTCCATGGCCCACTGTTTCTACAGACATTTGTGAAAGAACGTTCTCTCTCAGGAGCTCTGTGAATTCCATTGTGGAACTCTAATAGAACCTCAAATCCAGAGGTGAAGGTTCCTCGCTACGGAATGTTCCATCGTCGACGGTCAGCTGGGTCATGACTCGGCCACCAAGTGGTAGAACCACCTCATCACCCCTCTACCTCATCGCTCCTGCACCTCATGATCACTCCACCACCTCATCCCTCTACCTCATCCCTCCACCTCATCATCACTCCTCCACCTCATCCTCACTCCACCACCTCATCCCTCCACCTCATTGCTCCACCACATCATCACACCACATCATCCCTCCACCTCATCCTCACTCCACCACCTCACCCCTTCACCTCATTGCTCCACCTCATCATCGCTCCTCCACCTCATCATTGCTCCTCCACCACCTCATCCCTCCACCTTATTGCTCCACCTCATCCCTCCACATCATCACCCCTCCACCTCATCCTCACTCCACCACCTCATCCCTCCACCTCATCCTCACTCCACCACCTCATCCCTCTACCTCATCATCGCTCCTCCACCACCTCATCCCTCCACCTCATCCTCACTCCACCACCTCATCCCTCCACCTCATCATCGCTCCTCCACCACCTCACCCCTTTACCTCATTGCTCCACCACATTATCACTCCACCACCTCATCCCTCCACCTCATCTCTCCACCTCCTCCCTCCGCTTCACCCCTTCTCCTCATGCCTCCACCTCGGAGGCGTCCCCATCCGGGTCAGCGCAGCGTGTTCTGTTTCTTTCGTTTCTTTTTTCTCTTCGTGATGGTTAAACACTTTAAAAACATTTTCATGAACAAAACAAAACAACACATCAACCTTGAGCTGGCTGACGGGATAGGTCTCAGTGCACCACACATCTCCTAAATAGTTTCCTCTGGTGGAACGGTGGGAGATAAACAGAGAGGAGAACGAACGCAGAATGAAGCATCACGGAACGTCTGAAGGCCGGAGATCGGGGGGGGGGGGGGGACGGAGATAATGATGGTACCTGGGTCTCACCACGGCGGAACATCAGAACAAAAGAACGCCAACGCAGCGGATGATTAGGACGCCGAGTGAGCTTCACCTCCGACACAATGGAACCGAGAACCGTCTGAGAACCAGAACCAGAACCGAAGCTGCGTCTTCACCTTAATGTTCCACATTTCAAACCCAGCTGAGGGTCACGATCCGCAGCACCGACGAAAGAGCGCGGGACGCCTCCTCACGACTCCCACAGGAGCGGTCAGAACCTCCGGTCAATGAGGACGGCTTGTGAGGGTGTGAGAGCGGAGAACCCAGCGGAACCCTGAGGAGAACGTGAAGACAAACGCCGGCAGAACGTCTCCGCTCTGATCGGGTCCGACTGTAAAGTCCAGTGAAGGAGAGCTGACGATGATGATGAGGCTTTTCAGCCGGTTCGTTTTGGTCAGGGAGGCACGGTGACTTGTGGTTTAGCATGTTCTCCTCTCAGCGCGGGGGATTCCAGGTTTGAATCCCAATCTGGGTGGATGTTTGCATGTTCTCCCCGTGTCCATGTGGGCTTCCTCCGGGTTCTCCGGTTTGCGCCCACAGTCCAAAAAACATGGATTCAAGGTGAATTAAATGCTCTGAATCCAATCCATCGCTGAGCACACCCTCACTCACACTATATGGGGCAATTTAGAGCATTCAATTTACCTTGAATCCATGTCTTTGCACTGTGGGAGGAAACCGGAGAACCCGGATGGAAACCCACGCAGACATGGGGAGAACATGCAAACTCCACCCAGATCGGGATTTGAACCCGGATCCCCAGTGCTGAGAGGAGAACATGCCAACCACAATTTCATCGTAATGATGGTGATGATGTTAATAATTCCCTGCGCTCACCTGCAGTCTGTGATTTGGAACGCCGCATGGGGTTCTGTCTCCACGCCTCATGGAGGAGGGAGGAGAAGCAGCCAGCTGATTGGAGGACCCGATTGGGGCGAGTGATCGGTTCCGGTGACTCAGATGATGAACAGGGCGTCCGACCTTGAGCCTGTTCTAAAGGCGAGGAGGGAAGGTTCTCTGCACGGGTTCTATAGAGGGTTTGTTTCTATAGCGCTTTCTTTAGGAGAACGAGGAGAAAGCGGTGCTAAGGTCAGAACTCGCGAGCTGCGGCGGCGGCGGAGAGAAACACTCCAATGACAATTAGGAAGAAACCTTGAGAGGACAGGCGTCTGATTAAAGGCTAAGTTATCTCATCCTCTTCAGCTGCTACAGGAGAACCGAGGTGGAGGTCCATCCCTCCAGTCCACAGAACCAGAACCACGTTCTGGAGACTGGCATCTGTGAGGTTCTGAGGTTCTGAGGTTCGGATGTTCTGAGGTTCGGATGTTCTGAGGTTCTGA
>JAFMOD010000278.1:41924-52424 GCA_019802435.1 Corydoras maculifer
TCCATCAATCAATCACACCTCAATCAATCAATCACACCTCCATCAATCAATCACACCTCCAACCACCTCCATCCATCAATCACACCTCCATCCATCAATCACACCTCCGTCAATTAATCACACCTTCAACCATCTCTATTCATCAATCACACCTCCAACCACCTCCATCCATCAATCACACCTCCATCCATCAATCACACCTCCATCAATCAATTACACCTCCATCAATCAATCACACCTCCATCAATCAATCACACCTCCATCCATCAATCACACCTCCATCAATCAATCACACCTTCAACCATCTCTATTCATCAATCACACCTCCAACCACCTCCATCCATCAATTACACCTCCATCCATCAATCACACCTCCATCAATCAATCACACCTCCATCCATCAACATTCATGGAGGTTCTACTGATTCATGGGTCAGATCTGAATGATGTAATCACTGTAATATGGAGGTCTGATGGAGGTCTGATGGAGGTCTGATGGAGGCTGGTCTCGTGAGTTCAGGAGAACGTCTGGTTGCTCTCTCGTGGTGGTGGATGTTCTGAGACGGGTTCTGAGGCGGAGCGTCTGTCTTTTGTTCTCCGTTCTGGTTCTGGCGGCGACCTCCTGCTTTTTCTGCCCTTTAATTGATTTCAGCGCTAAAATTAAAGCCATATGTTTTTCATCTGTGGAAGTCATTTTGCCGTCACGCCGTTTCCCCCCGCCGTCTGACTCCTGCGCCTCCTCCCTCAGCTCCCTCTCTCTCTCTCTCTCTCTCTCTCTCTCGCTCCCGTTCATTACTGTGTCACAGATGTTAAGTAAATTTCCTAAATGCCGTTATGTGTGAAAGTTTACGTTTGCGCCGCCGATCTGTCGACAGCAGCACCGTGACGACATCGACGAATGAGTCAACCACCCAAACATGTGGCGGCGCCAGCGCCGTCCCCCGGACCGTTACTACACCGAACCGTCTGTCAAAACAGTTAACACAAACAGAACCCTAACCCATTTGGCAGACAGGGCTGACTGTCCGACTCCTCCAGCGGGGGCGCTGTCCCTCAGCACACACCCCTCTAACGAGCGGCGGGATATTAATTACACAACATGTCAGTGCAGTTAACACTCACTGTATACACAAACATCAAAGAAATTAGAATGACCGAACAGCGTTAATGACAAGTCAGCGCTACGGGTTTTATTAACGAGGCTCCTGGTCGAGTGTTCGATTCGTATGGTAACGACTCTAATTTACAGTAACGAGGGGGGCGGCACGGTGGCTTAGTGGTTTAGCATGTTCTCCTCTCAGCACTAGGGATTCCCGGTTCGAATCGCAATCTGGGTGGAGTTTCCATGTTCTCCCCGTGTCCGCGTGGGTTTCCTCCGGGTTCTCCGGTTTCCTCCCACAGTCCAAAAACATGGATCAAGTCAATTGAATTCTCCAAATTGCCCCATATAGAGTGTGTGTGTGAGTGAGTGTGTGTCCAGAGATAGATTGCCCCCCTGTCCTGGGTGTATCTGCCCAGCGCCCGAAACGTTATCCCCTGGATGGGCATGGGAATCCCCCCCCCCCGCGACCCTAATAGAGGATAAAGCTGAAGATAATGAATGAATGAGTAACGAGGGCTTCAGGTCCACAGCAGTGACAGTGAGACACTAGAGAAGCGGTCAGAACCTCTTACAGGGACAGAGGCAGATCATTCAGAAGACCTCGGAACGAAATACGAGCTGCAGTCCATGGAGTCTTGGGCTCACTCCAAATCAATTCCCGCACCCTTCTGAGGGGCAGTAAACCCGCAGCACGGTGCAATAAAGACGGCGGAACCCGACCGCCACGTTCCGGTCCTCAGAACATCTGAAGAGCCGATTCATCAGCGGCACGTCCCGGACTGATTGATCTGCTGGGTCTCCATCAAAACAAAAGCAGACGACGGCGTGCGGGGAGACGATCGATCAGCCGGAGGTGTCGCGCCGATGCAGATCCCAGATCCTGAACCTGCCCCAGAGGTTCGTCTTCAGAATTTACGAGGTTGGGGCGGAGCGCGGGATCAAACGAGCCGGGCTGAGTGATGAAGCTCCAACTTTCAATGAGCTGCGGAGAAACGACTTAGGACTTTATTTGCGGTTCATATGAGCTCCATGAACCCGTTATGAGTTCAGGAGATAAGAGTGCGAGTGAGGACCTCCAATCACAGGACAGCAACAGGACAGCAGATCTGATTGGTCCTGCTGGAGATCAAACCGGGATATTCTTAAAAGAGAAGAGCGTCTCAGTGATAGCGTAGAGCAGAGGCCGGTGTGGGGTGTGTGGGGTGTGTGGGGTGTGTGGGGGGGGTGTGAGGTGCAGACGGACAGAGGGGTGAAATTACAGGGTGAGGGGCAGCAGCGTGAGGATTGTGAGATGATGGAGCCTCAGCTGAATAAACCGGTCTCAGCTGCTGACGGGGATTCCTCTCTTGACGGCAGAAGGTCCTGACGGCCGCTTCTGAAACTCCATCTCACTTTCAAGTCAAAGTGATGTAGCTGTGAGGATTAAGAGGCTTATCCCGTCTTACTCCAGATTTTTTTTTTATTCCACCCCGTGGCACCGCGTTTCTAAATAAGACCAAATTCTTCCTCGCCTTTGTTGTGTGATTTTTTTTCATACTTATGGGTGGTGGGTGGTGATGGGTGGTGGATCTGGGTGGTGGATCTGGTTGGTGGTGATGGTTGGTGGTGATGGGGGGTGGATCTGGGTGGTGGATCTGGGTGGTGGTGATGGTTGGTGGTGATGGGTGGTGGATCTGGGTGGTGGTGATGGTTGGTGATGATGGTTGGTGGTGATGGGAGGTGGATCTGGGTGGTGGTGATGGTTGGTGATGATGGTTGGTGGTGATGGGAGGTGGATCCGGGTGGTGATCTGGGTGGTGGTGATGGTTAGTGGTGATGGTTGGTGGTGATGGGTGGTGGTAATGGGTGGTGGATCTGGAAGGGGGAACTGGGTGGTGGATCTGGGTGGTGATGATGGTTGGTGGTGATGGGTGGTGGATCTAGGTGGTGATAATTGTTGGTGGTGATGGGAGGTGGATCCGGGTAGTGTTGATGGGTGGTGATGATGGTTGGTGGTGATGGGAGGTGGATCTGGGTGGTGGTGATGGTTGGTAATGATGGTTGGGGGTGATGGGAGGTGGATCCGGGTGGTGATCTGGGTGGTGGTGATGGTTGGTGATGATGGTTGGGGGTGATGGGAGGTGGATCCGGGTGGTGATCTGGGTGGTGGTGATGGTTGGTGGTGATGGTTGGTGGTGATGGGTGGTGGATCTGGGAGGTGGATCTGGGAGGTGGATCTGGGTGGTGGATCTTGTTGGGTCTAAATGGTGGGTTTTGTTGGATCTATGTTGTTGGGTCCACCTCTATCCACCTCCACCTTCACCCCTCCCCCCATGACCACATGCTTAGTTCAGTAACTATTCAATCACCCAATCACGTAACAGCGTCATTCTACAGCTTCACGTCCACATCCACCTCGAGAGTGGAGGAGAACGTGACTGTGGCATGACTGCTGGCACAGGGCCGATCCCATATTCCCAAAAACAGCTTCTATAAAACAGAACAGCTCTGCAGACGGAACCACTTAGCAACGTGATAGGTACACGGGGAGCGAGTGGAATTCTGGGAATGAACCCCACAATCCTTCATGGAGGCCCCTCCCATCACGAGTCTGGAGTTCCTTCACGCTGGAGGACTTCAGTCCACATCCCTGCAATCGGAACACTTTAAACCTCCACCCTCACGCCGAGTCTCAAGTCACAGAGACTCAGTCCTTACACACGGACCCAACAACGTTCTGCAAACGGAGAACCTCGTCCGTCCGTCCGTCCGTCCTCCTGCGGAACATCGTTCAGCAGAGACTCGGTCCAGTCCCTCAAGTTCAATCACAAGTTCCTAACCTTCCAAAAGCCCATCCCTCAGTTCTTTTTGGACTCTGAGCTACAACACATCTGAGGGGTCACACCACTGGTCTGTAGATGGACATCTGGACTGAAGACATCAGAGATCATGAGCCGCTGAGGTTCGCTTTGAAGCTCATTGGTTGAAACGCAAGGGCAGAAACCCGGACACTGATGACGAGACGACCTTCCAATTCATCTCAAAGGTGTTGGATGGAGTTGAGGTGAAGCTCCTCCACACCCAACTCAACTAACTCAACTAACTCAAATAACTGCCTTAACGGGCCTTCCCCAAACTGTTCCCAAAGAGTTGGAAGCATAAAGTTGTTTGTTTCTTGACGTTTCAAACTTTTGAGAGCTGTTATAAAGACATGTCCACAAACTTCTGCTCCTCCTCCTCCTCGTCCTCCTCGTCCTCCTCACTGAGACTTTAATAACAGAATCAAACTGTCTTCTGTTTGTCTCACTCCTCAATCTTAGTACATGAACAGCTGGTCTATGTCTGTCTATGTCTGTCTGTGTGTGTGTGTGTGTGTGTGTGTGTGTGTGTGTGTGTGTGTGTGTACCCTGAGACATTGTTCTGCAAATACAACTGTCACTCAGAATCTGAGTTAAAAGTTCATGCGTGACACACTCGCAAACACGCTGCCATTTAGATCAAACACGCATTACTGCCATTCCTTATCCATGGCGCTGCCACTCTGTGTGTGTGTGTGTGTGTGTGCGTGTGTGTGTGTGTGTGTGTAAGAGAGAGAGAGCAAGTCACAGAAATGCAGCAAAACGAGACAAATTGGTCACTTCAAGCTCTCTGTAAACTCACACACACATACACACCACACACACACACATACACACCACACACACACACATACACACCACACACACACACACACAGAGCTATTGTGTTAGTCTTTGTCGTGTGTTTGATGCGAACCTCAGTTCTCCTCTGTCCTTCGTTAACGCTGCATCATGGTCAGCCAAAAATATCTGGACACTGCAGCTTATTGAAAAATGCCAGACCATAATAATCACATTACATCATCCTCACGAGGTCCTCGTTAATGCTCCAGGTGCTAATTAAATACATCAGAGAAATAAAACACTTCCTGTCCGAACGACTACAGATCTGAACCAAACTCTGACTTTAGAACCCATATAGAACCCATACAGAACCCATATAGAACCCATACAGAACCCATACAGAACCCATACAGAACCCATATAGAACCCACACAGAACCCACACAGAACCCATATAGAACCCATACAGAACCCATATAGAACCCATACAGAACCCATACAGAACCCATACAGAACCCATATAGAACCCATACAGAACCCATATAGAACCCATACAGAACCCATATAGAACCCACACAGAACCCATATAGAACCCATACAGAACCCATACAGAACCCATACAGAACCCATATAGAACCCCTACAGAACCCATACAGAACCCATATAGAACCCATATAGAACCCATACAGAACCCATACAGAACCCATATAGAACCCATACACAACCCATATAGAACCCATACAGAACCCATATAGAACCCACACAGAACCCATATAGAACCCACACAGAACCCACACAGAACCCATACAGAACCCATACAGAACCCACACAGAACCCATACAGAACCCATACAGAACCCTGAAGGAGCTTCCACTCGTAAACGTTCTACAGACCACACCAGAACCGTCTGTGGGTTTAGGAAGCGAGAACGTTGAGGAACAGCAGTGATGAACCTGAGGTGGTTCCTAATGATGTGGCAGAGCTGCTGAGGTTGTTCTCCTCTCAGGAACAAGGCTCTACCTTCAGGGCTTTCAGGACCAGGATCTGCTGCTCCACAGGTCATCAACCCCTGAGTCTGTCTGAATGGTGTGGAACCAGTCCACGCTGAGGTAGGGTACTGATGTGGAGAACGTCTGGCTGAGAACCTGCCCTGCTGGCCCTCTGCTCTCTCACAAACCTAATATAAACCTCAGGTTCCAGCACAAAGATCTGCTCCACATCTGGTGTGTGGACGACTCTCAGAGGGTACGGTTCTGATCTGGAGTCCAGAGTGCAGAACCCGGTTCTTGATGAAACCTGGAGACGTGGTCCAAAGGAACGTTTCTTTGAGATGTTTTCAGGTCTTAAAGGTTTGGTTTCAGAAACGTAACATTAACACACTCCTCAACGGAACCGGACCGGAGCGGGTCAGTGGGGGGGCGGGGGTCTGGGGGGGGTTGGTCCGGATGCTGGCATGCAGTTGCTCCTGCAATTCATTCTGGGAGTCTGAACGGGGTCAGGGCCCCGACCCTCAGCTCAGTAAAACATTTGTTGGTGGGACTCACTTCATGTGGTGTGTGGGGGGGAATGTGGGGTGGGGGGGGGGTGCGGCGGGGTGTCTGTCATTGTAAAACTGAATAAGGACATTCCCCAGATTGTTTCCACCCAAAAAAACCAAAAGTCATGGAGAAAAAACTGAAGGGACATTATGACTTTTGTTTTCCACGCCGTGCTTCTGTAGGACGTCCATCTGAGACACGGGGAGGTGGAGCTGAGACACGGGGAGGTGGAGCTGAGACACGGGGAGGAGGAGCCGATGAAGTGTGTGTTGGGATTCGGCAGCGAGTCGCTAAGTTTATGTCTGAAAACTAAAAGAAAAAAAATCAAAACACCACGAATAAAAATAATTACAGTGATGAAGGTAAAAATAGAAGCAACAGACGGAAGAACCGAGAACAGCAGATCTGCTGCTGAGCTCAGCCACTGTGTGTGAGGGCGGTGTGTGTGTGTGTGTGTGTGTGTGTGTGTGTATTGTGCACATTTTAATATCTTGGATGGCAAAGCAAGGACAACACATTCCTATTGGTCCCTGAAGCTGCTGTGGGGGTCAGGTGGACGTTGGTGGAGACATTGTAACAAACAGAGAGAGTCATTTAGTTAAAAGGTCCTCACAGAGATAGTGAAACAACACGGCGGCGTGTGCGTCAGACAGCGCTCTGTTATCCGGGTCTCTAATCCGAGTAATGGACCATCAGATTTACTCCCACAACACAACCGTCTGCAATCAGGTCCTATGCAGACGACTGCTCTCGCACCCTAGCAACAGAGACGCGAAAGAGAGAGACCTGAAAGAGATGCAGAAGAGACGCAAAAGAGACGCGAGAGACCTGAAAGAGACCTGAAATAGACGCGAAAGAAACGCAAGAGACCTGAAAGAGACGCAAAAGAGACACAAAAAAGAGACGTGAAAGAGATTCGAGAAACCTGAAAGAGACCTGAAAGAGACGCAAAAGAGACGCGAGAGACCTGAAAGAGACGCGAAAGAGACGAAAAAGAGACACGAGAGACCTGAGACACAAAAAAGAGACATGAAAGAGATGCGAGAAACCTGAAAGAGACGTGAAAGAGACGCAAAAGAGATGCAAAAGAGATGTGAAAGAGATGCGAGAGACCTGAAAGAGACGCAAAAGAGATGTGAAAGAGAGAGACCTGAAAAAGACACGAAAGAGGTGCGGGAGACCTAAAAAAGAGAGACCTGAAAGATACACAAAAGAGATGCAAAAGAAATGTGAGAGACCTGAAAGAGACCTGAAAGAGATGCGAAAGAGACGCAAAAGAGACGCAAAAGAGACATGAGAGACCTGAGACACAAAAAAGAGACGTGAAAGAGATGCGAGAAACCTGAAAGAGACCTGAAAGAGACGTGAAAGAGATGCGAAAGAGACACAAAAAAGAGACCTGAAAGAGACGCAAAAGAGACGCAAAGTCACCAGAACGACCAGGAGTTCTCAGAAAGTTAAAGGAGCGGTGTGAGGGAGCGACCTTCAGCGCCGGACCCGGCGGGTGAAGCGAACGGAATTAAGATAATCACTGGCCCGGAGTGACGTATCGATCCCAACTCCCCGGCGATATTAAGTGCGTTACGCACGGCGCATTTCCACGGCGCGATGTCAGGCTGGCCGCTCTGACACGGACAACGCCCTTCAATCAGGGTTCAGCAGAGAAATGAAACGCCATCGATTCCCCGCCGCCGGCCCATCGATCCATCACCAACAATACAGTGTTTTTAAAAACAAACACCGTCCCGCCGTGTTAAGTGCTTCACCAGAGGCGCAAAAGCAGCGCTCGCACGGAAAACACGGCCTCACGCCGCCGCCCGCGACCCGCTGACAAAGGACACGTCGTCTTCACCGTACGGCGAGCGCCGAGGACGGCGTCAGACTTCCGGTGAGACAGACGTGAAGTCCGGCGAGAAATAAAATCAAATACAATAGCCTCGGCTTTCTGTACCGTCCCATTCCCTCGTCTCCGTCTCGGCTCCTTCACTCACTTCATTAAAAACACTCAGGTTTGGCCGAGTGGAGCTCCTTAAATCTGATTGGCTGAGTCGTTTGTCCAGCCATGACATCATTAACAATAACACACACCTCTGACATACAATATATTATTTTTCTGATGTTTTTTTTATAAACTGTGTTCTGTGATTTGGCCACTAGATGGCAGTGTTTAAACATTGGAGAAACCGGAATCCTGTTACTCATCGATCAGCGTTCACATTGGTATCAGTGTGTGATATACAATACATTAATTAAAACCATTAAATACAGATTCATATCAACACCATCAGCACTAAACCTGTTACACTGTTTATAAACTGCGTTCTGTCATTCGGCCACTAGATGGCAGTATGATTATTAGAGAAACCGGAATCCTGTTACTCAGCGATCAGCGTTCAGAGCTTGTTTTTTTATTATAGTGAGTTTGTAAGTGTTTCATTAAAGCAATCCGACTCTCGAGGTTGTGTGTTATTCTGAATAAATCACGTAAAGAGGTGGCGCTGTTCTCCACTACACGCCGGGACGTGAAAAAGCCACGCCCTCTCGTACCGTACTGCTTTATTAAAGTTAAACAGTGCACACATGGGATAGCGCTGCATGAGACCCTGCTGTGGAGACATCTCTGAGAATCTGATGTAATTGTTTCCTCCTGATTATCGGATTTATCGCGTGAGCTTAACGATTAGCAGCTCGTTTTCCGCCGCAGCCGGAGGTGATAAGCGCTAATTGAAAAATAAATTGTTTGGGCGCGGGCGGATTAGCCGCAGACGATAATCTGTGACACTGAGCGACGGAGGAGACGGATTTAGAGAAAGTGAAGGTTTTATTTACTGAGACAATAAGACGATGATGTCATAACCTCGGAACGTTACTAACAAAACACAACGTGACACGAGGTCGTTAGCATGCCTAACCGCTAACGCTAACAAAACACTCGCAAAGTGTTGGGTTTGAGATCATACTAACGTTCTCCGGGTTCTCCAGGTTCCTCCCACAGTCCAATAACATGGAAAAAATTGCCCTATGTAGTGTGTGTGTGTGTGTGTGTGTGTGTGTGTGTGTGTGTGTGTGTGTGTGTGTGCCCAGCATTAGATTGGCGTCCTGCCTGGCTGTCCTTCTCCCCTGGACGGCTGTAGCAGAGCATCAAGCCTCAGATAACGTACGGCCGGAGGTCGGCCGGTCCTCACAGAGCTCTGACCTCACCCCCATCAACACCTCTGAGATGAACTAGAACAGCGACTGCAATCCAGACCCACCTTCTATTTCTGTCCCTCGATCTGATTGAAAGAGCCGGTTCCTCTGAGGGCTCCCCGTTCCTCTGTTTCCATCGCGGTCTCTCAGACCGTACGTTCTCGCCGCGAGTCCAAAGAAATCCCGACACAAACAAACCTAAATAATTCAGCGTCATGCCGTTGAAATGCGCAGCGTGTAATTTAGGAACTAAAACGGACCGAGCGCCTTTCAGAGCACCAGCCACAGACCTTCAGACGCACCATACTGAGGGATGGCTGACCTCGGGGACAGTGCTCCGCCCGAAGTCTGGGGTTGACGCTTCCAGAGCTTCTTCTGTTCTTTATTTCTGCTCAAGATCAAAGTCAGGGGCGCATCTGAAGTCCGTCCAGAGGAACCTACGCACTGCGTCATTTATAATTAAACACCACGTTACACCAGCGTCACAGGAACCCCGGAGCTGACGCCTGTTATATGGATCAAGGGGTGAAGGGGGTGGAGGGGGTGGAGGGGGTGGGGTTCTTTAAGGGAGGTGTTGGGTCAGGAGAACCGAATATCGTAGAACCTGTGGTTCTTAAACTGTGGTACACAAAGTCACACAATGTGGAACCAATAATACAATAATAATACATCCATCATCTTCAGCTTTATCCTCTATTAGGGTCGGGGGGGAGGGGGGTTCCCCATGTCCATCCAGGGGGAACATTTCGTGTGTCTATCACTGGACACACACTCACTCACTCACACACACACACACACTCTTCTGTATATGTTGCAATTTGGAGAACTCAATTGACTTGATCCATGTTTTTGGACTGTGGGAGGAAACCGAAGAACCCGGAGGAAAACCACAGGGACACAGGGGAGAACATGGAAACTCCACCCAGATTGAGATTCGAACCGGGAATCCCTTACCGTGAGAGGAGAACATGCCAACCACTAAGCCACAGAAACCTACAGAACCCTGCAGAACCCGGCAGAAACCTACAAAACCCTGCAGAAACCTACAGAAC
>JAFMOD010000278.1:124834-208546 GCA_019802435.1 Corydoras maculifer
CCTCCTGAGAACCCCCTGAGAACCTCCCGAGAACCCCATGAGAACCCCATGAGAACCCCCTGAGAACCTCCAGAGAACCCCCTGAGAACCCTCTGAGAACCTCCTAAGAACCTCCTGAGAACCTCCTGAGGTTCACTCAGACACGGAACACTCAGACACGGTTCACTCAGACACGGAGGGTTGTTTGGTATGTTCTCCTCTCAGCACTAGAGATTTCCGGTTCGAATCCCCATCTGGGTGGAGTTTCCATGTCCCGTTCCCCTTCCCCCTGTGTCCGTGTGGGTTTCCTCCGGGTTCTCCGGTTTCCTCCCACAGTCCAAAAACATTGATCAAGGTCAATTGAATTCTCCAAATTGCCCCATATAGAGTGTGTGTGAGTGTACAATGATAGATTGCCCCCCTGTCCTAGGTGTATCTGCCCAGCACCCGAAACGTTCTCCCCTGGATGGACATGGTTTGTTGGCTCCTCATGTGACCGTTGTTTGTTGTTGTTGATGATGATGATGATGATGAAGCACAGTGATGTGTTCAGTACAGTGTGTATATCAGAACAGATAGGACGTCCTGTCTGTACGGCTCATGGGACGTCCTGTCCATATGTGTCTCCGATGATGATGGTGATGATGATGATGATGATGGTGATGATGATGATGATGATGGTGATGATGATGATGATGATGATGGTGATGATGATGATGATGGGTCAGAAGGTGTTCAGCCATGTGATTACCCAGAATTCCTTAGGGAGTAGCTGTTTTGCAGAACAGGAAGAGGAATTGATGTTATCTGACCAACAAACATTACAGAGTTGATTCCAGACTAATTTAATCTCACCTTCATCGTCCTCATCATCTTCATCATCTTCATCATCTTCATCGTCCTCATCGTCAGGGACTAACCTTCTTTCTTTTGATGGTGTTTTCATAAATCATCGTATTTCTTTTATCTCATGAGTTTTTATTTTTATTCCGTCTGATTTATTCGTTTTTAAACTCGTTAATCTCTGTTTCCATCTTTAATTAATTTTTTAAAGTCTTTGATCTTTTATTTATATATTTCTTTATTTTCTTCTTTTATTTTGTGATTTCTGTTTTTTTTTTGTCTGTATTCTTTCTTTTATTTACTCCCCCTCTTTTTACACACACACTCTCACACACACACACACACTTACACACGTGTGTGTGTGTGTGTGTGTGTGTGTGTGTGAGTGAAAGAGAGAGAAAACCCTTCCTTTGTCTTGTCCCAAAAGCACTGAACCCCCATCACCATGCCAACCGCTTTACAGCTCACACTTATCAGCACCTACGCATCATTAACACACACACACACACACACACACTCTCTCTCTCTCTTTATGTTCGGTAATCCTGCTCAGACCGGTCAGGGTTGAGTAACATGTTACAACATGTGATTTCACGCCAAACAGTTCAGGAACTTTGTTTAAGAGGAACTGTCCTCTGTGGACGTCCCATGGGATCTCTCAGGGTTTGTCTTGGTTTCCTCTCTGTTCCTTCACTGTGTGTGTGAGTGTGTGTCTGTGTGCACTCGTGTGTGTGTGTGTGTGTGTGTGTGTGTGTGTGTTTTAGACACATTATTTTGAAACATCAGAATTGTTTGCATCATGAGAACTACGAACTGAATGAACACCTTAAAAGTTCCTGCTCCAGTTCAGGTACCACCACCCCCCTGTAAACAGGAACTATTGGCTTTGATCCACCACAGAGGTTCAGTGTGAACCATTAACCTTCATCTCACTTCATCATCACACCTCACTGCCCAATAATGACAGGGTGAGTGTATGTGAGTGTATGTGAGTGTGTGTGTGAGTGTGTGTGTGAGTGTGTGTGTTGTGCTGCTGGAGTTTAAAACCTGTATCCACTCACTGTCCACCTCTCCACCGCCCTGTCCGTCCTCCAATTCATCCACCACCCAAAGAACATCTGAGAACATTGCTCTTGTGTAATTGTTATTAACGGCCCGCCCGGTGATAGATTGCCCCCCTGTCCTCCCCGAAACGTTCTTCCCTGGATGGGCATGGGGACCCCCCCCCCCACTGCACAACCCTAATAGAGGATAAGCAGAAGATGATAATGGATGGATGGATTAACGGCCCGGCGGTATGAAGTGCTGATAACACAAAGGAATACAGATCCCATAATGCAGTGCAGCCTCTGCCTCGATGAATGATGGTTCACCCCGAAACATCTCTGAACACCTCACCTCACCTCATGAGGCTGAAAGCGGGTTCTCTCATTCGTCAGATGTTTTGGGTGAAAGCATCTGAGGAGCTTCCGCTCCACTGGAAACCTATTTTCATTTCCTCGTTTCCTTGGAAACAGTCACGATAATTCAGCCATATTAATGATCCTAAAAACCATCTGTGAGCTTAATCACCCAGTACTGCCTGCGGGGGGGGGGGGGGGGTTGAGGGGAGTATTGCCCCAGCTTTTGGCAATGCAAACGTAATGATTGTCAAACTAATGAAACTTCTAAGAAATGAGAGAGAGAGAGAGGGTGTTTTATTCTTGGTTCTGATCTGGTTCATGCCGCTGTCCCTCACGTTTGGTGTCCTTTGAGAATGAGGTGAGTCAGACAGAAATAGTAGAAGACATTGGGTTTCCTGTGTGTCCCACATCTGTGTTCCGTCCGGCGAGTGGCTCTGATCCTCACGTCCACCTCGGGTCGGGCCTGCCAACATGATGTTCTGTTACCTGTACTGTCATCAGAGCTGTCTTAATGCCCCTGTGTGTGTGTGTGTGTGTGTGTGTGTGTGTGTGTGTGTTGCAGTCTCTGTTCTTCCTGGTGTGTGTGTCCTCGGCTGCGTTGGTGCTGAACCTCCTGGCGTTGGCGCTCTATCTGAGTTTCCTGTGCTGCTGTCGGAGGAACACTGACGACGAGAACGAAGAATCCAAGAACCCCGGCTCACACTGCATCACATGGACCGCTGTCACCGCCGGACTCCTCAGCTGGTCAGTGTGTGTGTGTGTGTGTGTGTGTGTGTGTGTGCACATTACTATCCCGTGATGCTCATTACATGTCGCTGTAATTCAATTGGCCGAATTAGCCGTGCTGATTTCTCACTATTTCAGGGCGCAATGCCCATTAGCCATGAATGGACTAGTGTCTGTGTGTGTGTGTCTGTGTGTGTGTGTGTGTCTGTGTGTGTGTCTCTGTGTGTCTCTGTATGTGTGTGTCTCTGTGTGTCTCTGTATGTGTGTGTGTGTGTGTGTGTGTGTGTGTCTGTGTGTGTGTGTGTGTCTGTGTGTGTGTCTGTGTGTGTGTCTCTGTGTGTCTCTGTATGTGTGTGTCTGTGTGTGTGTGTGTGTGTGGAGAATCATAGGGTTCATGTGACATTCTTTCTTCATCATATTTCTGCTGCAGATGTTTAAATCCCTGATTGCAGTTGTAATGGTTCTGTATCACGCGGCTCTCCAGCTGTTTATCAGCTTCACAGACACATGTGCAAAAGTTTGTAACCAAAAACAACAGTGAAGGTTTCAGGCGATGGGTAGATTCACCCAGTAAGAGCACCAATCTATCACTGAAAACACACACACACACAAGTACACACTCTATGGGGTGTATAAGTATATAATTAATGTAACAAGTTTGAGCATTCAATTCACCTTAAATCCAGTTTTTGCACGTGGAAGGAAACCAGTGAACCCGGGGGAAGCCCTTGCGTACACAGGGAGAACATGCAAACTCCACATAGATCGGGATTCAAACGTGGATCCCCTGCACAGTGCCACACACAAATACCCATCCACCCATTATCTTCTGCGTTATTCCCTATTAGGGTTGGGGGGGAGGTTCCTCCACGTTTCAGGCGCTGGGCAGATAGACCCAGGACAGGACGCCAATCCATCACTGGACACACACTCACTCACACAGACACACTCTATAGGGGGCAATTTGGAGAACTCACTTGACTTGATCCATGTTTTTGGACTGTGGGACGGAACCGGAGAACCTGGAGGAAGCCCACGCAGACATGGGGAGAACATGCAAACCCCACCCAGATGGGGATTCGAACCGGGAATCCCTAGTGATGAGAGGAGAACATGCCAACCACTAAGCCACCGTGCCGCCCACAAATACCAACTTTACTAATTAAATTATCAATCAGCATGAATATGGCTGAGCCTCATTAAACACGGCAACATGACTAATTAACCTTCCTTCATTAAATAATGAAATTAAAATATAAAACAGGCACGGTGGCTTAGTGGTTTAGCACGTTCGCCTTTCCATGTCCTCCCCGTGTCCCTGTGGGTTTCCTCTAGGTTCTCCGGTTTCCTCCCACAGTCCAAATACATAGATCAAGTCAATTAAGTTCTTCAAATTGCCCCATATAGAGTGTGTGTGAGTGAGTGAGTGTGTGTCCAGTGATAGATTGGCGCCCTGTCCTGGGTGTATCTGCCCAGCGCCCGAGACGTTCTCTCCTGGATGGGCATGGGGACACCCCCCCCCCCACGACCCTAATAGAGGATAAAGCAGAAGATAATGAAATTAAAATATAAAACAGCACCCTGATTCAGCACCCCCCACCCCCCACCCCCGGACTGTATCACACCCCCCACGCTCCTGAGGTCCAGAATAGTATTTAGGTGGATGGTTGCGTGCTGCTGCTGAGTGAATGCTCGTTCGTTCCACCTGGACGTTTTCCCAGCACTGGACAATGCATCGCTGTGGGCTGCGTCCCAAATGGCATTCTCATTCCCTGCCTCCCTGCAGTTGTTTGTCCTCCCGTGGACTCGGTGCTGCGCAGTTACTGTGCGGTGTTTCTAATGGTTCAGCCTCCGGGGTGACCCCGCCCACTGAAGAGCGTTATTTTAACGTCTGACACGGCGAGGAGTCGACTGCAGGATTAACCTCCATTATGTGTGCAATAATGCTGCCTCCGGGGGGCGCCTTCTCCGCAGCCCGTTCACTCCGTCCTCAGTGAACCGGCAGTGCAGGAGGGCGGGACATTATATTTACATTACATTTACATCTGGTCATTTATTAGACGCTTTTATCCAAAGCGACTTACGAGGTGAGCACAGGGTTCATCACAGCGCCCCCTGGATCAATAAGGGTTAAGGGTCTTGCTCAAGGACCCACACTGGTAACTTCTTTGGACCTGGGATTTGAACCCACAACCTTCAGTTTGACAGCCTAAGACCCGAACCACTGAGCTACCGCACCCCCATTCCCCTGCATCCAACTTCATAGGGATCGGTTCACCACCGGTCCAGAAAATCGACCCCCTCGTTCTGCCCTGATCCCGTACGGACGATCTGAGGACGTTTGGACGTCCGTAAAAAAATATATATTAATGTCCCACAGCTCTGCATCCACCACCGAGCCAGCTGTTTCCTGTTCCTCATGACGAGCCAGGAAGTTTAATGAGTTTAACACGGGAGTTTAAAAAAGATAGATCACTGCATTTCCTTCCTGCCAACAACCACGCCAACGTCAAAATCCACCAAATCCCAAGATTCCACTGTATTTTTCACACTGATTGGCTGATTAGATAACTGTGATTGAGTTCAGCACTCAGACCTCAGATTTAAGTGTTGTGTGTGTGTGTGTGATGGACAGGTGTGTGTGTGTGTGTGTGTGACAGAACGAGCCTTGATCAGCGTGCACATCCAGGGGAGAACGTTTTGGGCGATGGGCAGATACACCCAGGACAGCGGGGCAATCTATCTACTCACACACACAGACACACTATATGGGGCAATTTAGAGAACTCAATTGACCTTGATCCATGTTTTTGGACTGTGGGAGGACACCGGAGAACCCGGAGGAAACCCACACAGACACGGGGAGGACATGGAAACTCCACCCAGATGGGGATTCGAACCGGGAATCCCTATCGCTGAGAGGAGAACATGCTAAACCACTAAGCCACCGTGCCGCACAGCGTAACGTATAGTGTAACAACAAAAAAAAAAAAAACTCAATCCACATCAGACTCCATTAGTCATGTCTGAGCGGGGCCGCGTGACCACACGCCCGAAGCAAAGGCTTGAACGGAGATCGCACTCACTGATCCTAAACCGGTGATCGATTTGTTATGCCTGAGTAGAATCTACATAAAAATAAAGTTGATGTCCATGACGATGAAATCCTGCACACTGATTGGTCGTCAGACGGGTTTTCTCTGTGTGTTTTCCGCAGTGTTGCAGTCGGAGTCGGTTTCTATGGCAACAGCGAGACCAACGACGGGGTGTATCAGCTGACGTACTCGCTGTACAACACCAACCACACGCTGGCAGGAGTGGAACACCTGGTGAGAGCATGACCCCTCCATCAGCCCTGTCCCCGCTGACCTCGTGTCTTTAACCCTTCCACGTTCCGTCTCGCCTTTGCGGCAGGTCTTGTCCACGTTGAGCGGGATGCAGGACGGGATGAAGGAGCACGTCTCGCGTCTGGATGAGGTCCTCGCAGCGCGGGGCGACTTTGTGCAGGTGCTGAAGGTCACGCAGCAGATGGCCGACGGTCTCATTAAGCAGCTGCTGGGACTGCCGGACTGGCAGCAGTCCAAAGTGGACCTCACGTCCGTCGCCGATCGGACGGGATACGTGGAGTATTACAGGTGTTTACATCAGTATTTATTACAATACTCAACCCCTGATGATTAAAGATTAGATTACACTCAGCGCTGGGGATTCGAACCGGGAATCCCTAGTGCTGAGAGGAGAATGTGCTAAACCACTAAGCCACCGT
Organism: Corydoras maculifer; assembly: GCA_019802435.1. Classification (NCBI taxonomy): domain Eukaryota; kingdom Metazoa; phylum Chordata; class Actinopteri; order Siluriformes; family Callichthyidae; genus Corydoras; species Corydoras maculifer. The sequence goes on from JAFMOD010000278.1 coordinate 131,552, forward strand.
GCCGCCAGCAAACAAACAAAGGTTAACAAATAATTTGGGAATCATCACTTTAGCAACAATAATGCTATTTCTCCATAAACATCTTTAACACCTCAGCAACCACATAGCAACCACCATATCTAAAATACCATCTATGAACCAAACTTCAGCAATAACTACCCAATATATCATTTAATAAGAATAATGCATTTTATTTCAAAATGGCGCCTTTCAGGGCATTCAAGGACACCTTCCAAAAGTTAAAAGGGACACAAAAGTAAAAAAAAAAAATAATAAAAATACATTTAAATAAATTAAAATCTTCTGGAGTACAACAGCAACCACATAGCAACACTATAACAACCACCTTAAATTCACAGCAAACTTCAAATTAATATCTACGTAGCAACAACACAGCAACCGTCTGGAATATTCTGTACCATTTATATATTTGTGTGTGTGTTTTAGGTGGTTGACCTATCTGCTGATTCTGATCCTGGATCTGCTGATTTGTCTGCTGGCGTGTCTCGGACTGGCCAAGCGCTCGCGCTGGCTGCTCACAACGTAATTCACTGCACTGTTCCACACCTCAGACGCTCGTAGCATTCTGATGTCGTGTGTGTGTGTGTGTGTGTGTGTGTGTACTCCATCTGAACTACAATCACACGCGGTTGTTATTTGGGATGTTGATGTCGGGATGTTAACTGCATGCTCAGCACAAAAACAACACTCTGTAAGGTTCTCTCTGTTCTCTGTGCTCGTGTCGGTGCTGCAGGATGATGGTGTTCAGCATGCTGACGCTGATCGTGAGCTGGGCGTCTCTCGGAGCCGACATGGCGACCGCGGTGGTGAGTTTGAGTCCTGAACAGTGTTTATGAAGGTCTGTAAGGTTGAGTAATAAACACACTGCCAAACTGATTTACATTTTAAAGGCGCAGTTTGCAGTTGTGCAGCTTCACCACTAGATGGTGCTGCGATCTGCACACTGCTGTGTACTTGTAGCTCTTTTTTAGAACCAGACAATAGCTATGAGGACAGATCGTCACCGCATGTCAGCTGTCAGAGCAGGTTATAAACACATGTAGATCTGTGCCTTCATATGACGTTGACAAAGTATGTTCTCCAGTCCTTGTCCTGTCTCTAAATTGGTAATAATATTGTCTCATGTAATCTTGTCCAATTTTTAAAGTGAACACTGATCTCTGGGTAATTTTTTAATAAAATTATTAGTAAATTTACTGTCAGTGTTGTCATTGTATTTTATTATGACTGTTGTTCCTGCTTCAAAATAAAATATCAGAGTGTGTGAATGGGGGGAAAAAAATATATATATATATAAATATATATAAAATAACTTTTTTTCCATTCACATACTATTTTTATTTTATATACGTATATATAAGTGGGCAAATTACCGAACACGGTTTCGGATCGCTGTTTATATTAATCTGTATTTTAATTACGAAAATACAAAATACTTTATTAACTGTGTGTGTGTGTGTGTGTGTGTGTGTGTTTACAGGGAGTCAGTGATTTCTGTGTTTCCCCAGATAAATTTATTATGAACCAGACCAAAGACACGGTCAGCTCTGGTAAATCCTCTCTCATCTGTAACCCTCTATTAGATTTGTCCCTCTGGTTCCTCTCTCATTGTTCATTATATCGGTTCTTGATCCCAGGAGCACAGGCTTTTGTGTATTTTGTGTGTGTATGTTTTAACAGTTTTCTGCTTTGCCGGTTTAATCTTTTTCATTTAATGAAAGTTTATCTTAAACATACGGATGAGTCTGACTTGTTCAATGCCTTTCTTTTTCCTCCTCTTTAGATATTGTTCATTATTATCTGTACTGCAGTCAGACTCTCCCCAATCCCTTCCAAAAGGTACTGCAGTCATTCCGCTCGCGCAGCGTCAGCATTCTGCTTTAGAAATCAATCCACTCAATGTTTTATTGAATGTTCTTTTCAGGTTTGTAATCACATGACTTAAGAAATGCCATTACTGTAGTAAACAATGTTGACGTTCTAATCTACAACTGACTTTGTGATGCCCTCTGTTGGTAGAGTTTGGAACTGCTGTGTGTGCTGTATCATTGGTAATGATTGCTGATGTGTGTGTTTCTGCTGCAGAGTCTGACGCTGTTCCAGCGCTCTGTCACCACCATGCAGATTCACGTTCAGGGTTTATTACGCTTCGCCCTGCCGCTTTTTCCATCTGCTGAGGTAAACGATCCACCACCACCGACGCACCGATCAGTGTACTGCTGAATTCTGACTGAATCAACCACCTGATTCTATAAAAAAAAAAAAAAAAAACATCTCAACAAGGCTGAAAATCTCAGCAAAAAACATTAACAAATCTTGTTTTAAATAGATAAGACAAATGTGAGACGAATAAACTAGTTTTTCAATTTTTATTTTTTATTTTAAGAAATCTCAACAAGATCATTTTACTCTATTTATTTTTTGTTGATTTCTGTTTATTTCTCAAATTGATTTTTTTTGCAGTGTAAATACTGAATAAAATACTTAACTATAAGACAGTTCATTTATTCATCCATTCATTATCTCCCGCTTTATCCTCTATTAGGGTCGCGGTGGGGTTCCCCATGCCCATCCAGGGGAGAACGTTTCGGGCGCTGGGCAGATAGACCCAGGACAGGGGGGCAATCTATCACTGGACACACACTAACTCACACAGACACACACACACACACTCTATATGGGGCAATTTGAAGAACTCAATTGACCTTGATCCATGTTTTTGGACTGTGAGAGGAAACCGGAGAACCCAGAGGAAACCCACACGGACACGGGGAAGACATGGATACTCCACCCAGATGGGGATTCAAACCGGGAATCTCTAGCGCTGAGAGGAGAACATGCCAACCACTAAGCCACCATGCCGCCTTATAAAGAACTAAATCTGCGTGTGTGTGTGTGTGTGTGTTTGTGTTTCAGAGAGATCTTGTGGGTCTCCAGTTGATGTTGAACAACACGGAATCAAACCTGCATCAGATCACAGCTCTGCTTGATTGCAGAGGAATCAATAAGGTAATGAATTAAGTGAGTCATTTGAACCGATTCATTCTTGAAAGAATTGTAAGGAGTCATTTGATTCATCAGCATTCATTGGTTCATTAGAACTGAGCTCAGTGCGCAGTGACCGGCGTGTTGATGTGTGTGTGTTCATGTGTGTGTCCTGAATCTTACACCAATCAGGAGATGGCTCAGCCAATCAGATTTAAGGACCAGAACACTTTATAATCAGTAATTTTACTTAAATGTGGTTCATAATAAATTATTTGATGCAGTTATTTATCTAAGGCGGCACGGTGGCTTAGTGGTTTAGCATGTTCTCCTCTCAGCGCTAGGGATTCCCGGTTCGAATCCCCATCTGGGTGGAGTTTCCATGTTCTCCCCGTGTCCGTGTGGGCTTCCTCCGGGTTCCCCGCTTTCCTCCCACAGTCCAAAAACATGGATCAAGGTCAATTGAGTTCTCCAAATTGCCCCATATAGAGTGTGTGTGAGTGAGTGTGTGTCCAGTGATGGATTGCCCCCCTGTCCTGGGTGTATCTCGACCCTAATAGAGGATAAAGCGGAAGATCATGGATGGATGAATGAGTAATTTATATATATATGTGTGTGTGTGTGTGTGTGTGTGTGTGTGCAGGAATATCTGGACGCTCTAATCGGGGTGTGTTATGATGGGGTGGAGGGCTTGCTCTATCTCTGTCTCTTCTCTTTGCTCTCTGTTGCTGCTTTCTCCACCATGATGTGTGTGATCCCTCGAGCATGGAGACAGATCAGCAACAGGTACACACACACACACACACACACACACATTGTTTTTTGTAAATAAGAAGACCACGTTCTGAATCATGCAGTGGGAGCATCTCCATCATTTCTGCTCATTTTGAGTTTTTTGGGAATATTTAAAATCATGGAGGTTTAAGTCTTCAGGGTTTAGTCCAGGTTGTTCCAGTTTGTTGCTGACCTTCAGCTCTAAACGTTCTGCAGAGCGTCCAGGTCACTGTGGTTGTTCTGATGTTCCACTGAACCTCAGCAGATGTGTTCCATCCTGTTCTGTATGCTTCATGATCCTTCAGACTGGTTCCTGCACCTGTTCTGATGATTATTGATCTTTAATGACACCACCACGTGTCTGTCCCTCTCGCTGTCTCTCCGTCTCTCCAGAGAGAGGGATTATGGGGATTTTGAAGACACCGACCCCTTCGGCTCTCGAGCACAGAATGAGAACCTGCACACGTTCCGTAGCTACAACAGCAGCCAGAACAGCCTTCACGCTCCCACGAGCCAACCCCCCACCTCCACCACCACCAATATGTGAGTATCACACTTCATTAATGCCTGATCAATCACCTAATCAATACCTCACTGAATCTGCTGCAGCTTCCCTGAATAAATACAAGTAATCCTGATTCAAGTATTCTTTTTTTGTTAGGAATCAGTCGGCAGTGTTTGGGCGGAACCCACGTTTTGAGGATGTTCCCCTCATTAACAGAGGGTCCCCTCCTCCTTCAGTGAGTGTACACACACACACACACACACACACACAGAGCTTTATTCTGATTGTTTTTCATATGATGTCATGAGAATGTGTTCTGGGTGACGTTCTCTTACGTTGACTCTCTGGTTTATGGTTCTCTTTCTTTATTTGTGTCTTTGGTTTTTACTTTTCGGATCTAATCTGTCCGCCATCTTTAAACAGCGTAAGTCGCTTCTTTCTCTTTCTGTCCTTCTGTTTTAAATCTCTCCCTCTTATTTTGTCCTTTTCATTCTCACCGTTCCTCCATTTACCTGCCCTTCACCTTTAACCTATCATGTGGTGTGCAGTGTGGAGGGTGTGGTGTGCAGTGTGGAGGGGTGTTGTGGGCTTGCTGTGGGGGGGTGTGGAGGGTGTGGTGTGCAGTGTGAAGGGGTGTTGAGGTCTTGCAGTGTTGAGGGCTTGTTGTGTGGGGGTTTGGTGTGGGGGGGTGTGGCGTGCAGTGTGGAGAAGTGTTGAGGGTTTGTGGTGTGGGGGGTTCTGTGGGGAGGGGGGCAGTATGAATCTGCTCCAGTGTTTCAGCCTGATGCGCAGAGGACGCGGCACCTTGTTACTAACAGACCCAGCTTTGTGTTAGTGCTGTGGCTGCGCTGTCCACAGGTTCTATTCTTTGTGTTAGTGCTGTGGCTGCGCTGTCCACAGGTTCTATTCTTTTGTAAAAGTTTATTCTATGAAATGGAGCAGCGTTTGAGATACTGATGTTGAATGAGAATAAATGGTTTATAATCTCAGTTCCAGTTCATGCCAGTGGGTGGGGTTGTAGTCAGGATGATGTTCATCATTACCGAACCCAGCAGCCGTGTTTCTCTGGACCCTGCCGTGTTGCGTCTAAAAGTCTGAAACACGCGGCTGAGGGCTTGATTTTATAAACCTGCGCTAAAGCTTGAGCTGTTTATTCCTAATAGTTTGTCTGTGGGCGGCACGGAGGCTTGGTGGTTTAGCATGTTCTCCTCTCTGCGCTAGGGATTCCCGGTTCGAATCCCCATCTGGGTGGAGTTTCCATGTTCTCCCCGTGTCCGCGTGGGTTTCCTCCGGGTTCTCCGCTTTCCTCCCACAGTCCAAAAACATGGATCAAGTCAATTGAGTTCTCCAAATTGCCCCATAGAGTGTGTCTGTGTGAGTGAGTGTGTGCCCAGTGATAGATTGCCCCCCCCTGTCCTGGGTGTAACTGCCCAGCTCCTGAAACGCCCCCCCCCCCCCCCCAAACCCTAACAGAGGGTAAAGCGGAAGATGATGGATGGATGGATGGATAATGAAATTGACATTTAGTAAATCTAGCGACCCTGCTGTCCTCAGATCAGAGATGAGTCTTTCAGATTAAAGCACAGTGTTAATGCAGATTAAGTTTATGTTTAAATGTGAAATGTTGTTTAATCCTGTAGTTTAATAATCTGTGTGTGTTTCTGTGCAGTATTCTCCCACTATGCGCTCCAACTTCCTCTCCAGGGCAGACGACCCGATGAGACACTTTGGCAGGGATTTTAGAAGCTAAACTGCCTCTACACACACACACACACACACACACACACACACACACACTCACACACTAATCTCAGGACTTTGAGGTTATACGGCGCACAACTACTGATAAGTTAATTAATAACCTAATGTGCGTACTTAGTATTTTTATCAGGTAGATTTTTTTTATGATGAAAACAGAAGCTTTTGTTTAATTTTCTTATCCAGTGACATTGAGGTTCACACTAAATCCTTTGCGACATGTTTAAAGGTCATGAAATGAAGACGCTTGGTTCGTGTGATATCAGACAGACACGTGGAAGATTATTTTTTAAATTAAATCGTTGGTAAAAAAAAAAAAAAAAAAAAACTTTTTCGATTGTTTGTAATCACTGCGTTTTAATATGAATACACATTCACTAAAGAAACCTAATACACTATATGCACCAAAGTATTCACCTCTTAAGCACTGAGTTTACTGTAGGTGTTCTAAAGTATGCAGTATTCCTCATATTTGTAAGTAGAATGTGTGGGTGTCCCATTACTTTTGTCCATATAGTGTATTATGTTTGATAAAACACTTTAGGGATGGTATGTCCACAGGTCTGAGGATGGTTCAATAGTACCCCGATTATTAAAATTCAATCCTAAATAATAGCTTTTATTGATTAAAATCACAGTAATTGTATTTATATAACCCTCTGTCAGAATTCTGCAGTCAGGTTCAGAGTCTGTCTGATATTGCGGTCCTGGTGTGAAGGTTAGCGTGTGAGATGATGGAGGGATTGTGGGAAAGACCTAAAGAGCAAGTCGATCAGATAAGTGTTCTTAATAATAAAGTGCATCCATGTGATCATTACGTATAACACACTGAATATTCATTTTAATATTTTGTTTTATGGAAGTGGTATAAAGTAGAGGAACCAGCGAGGTGCCGTGTAAACATTGAGCTGACCCCACATGCTGAATGGTGCTTAAGATCATAATAGTTCACACTGATGCCATGCTAAGTTGACTAGAATGCCATTTGGAAAACAGCCATGACTAGAGCTGCCATCTGTCTCCCTTAACATGGGAATAAGAAAATAAATATTGCATCCTGTATCAAATCATTTTGGGATGTGATCTGACCTGTGATGTCGTGTACATTAAAATAACAGCCAATAAATCAAAGCTAGTGCACTAGATGGCAAATTTAGTGCACATTTGGTAGAACCATACACTGTGTGCAGATTTTAAAAGCTGTGATGATTTGAAAGTGGTTTATAATAAGAATTGTGTCTTTAACTATTTACCCGGTTAGCTGGGTCAGTGTCACTTATAAATCCACATAGAAGGTGATATCGCTCAGAACACTAAACTTATGGCCAACAATTAACTTCACATTTACAATTAAATCCTAAAACCCTACACTGGAGTGCCGTATTAATGCCCTATCACAGGTTTAAGTGCTGTGATGTTCTTCTGTGTGTGGTGGTGGTGCAGCACAGGGTTCCTGTAGTTTAGTCTTTAGATGTGCAGCACTGCCGCGCTTCACTTGAGATGTTGTACAGTGCAGTGTGCAGCACATAGACTGTTGAATTATTTATTAATCCTGTATGTAGTTTGGATCTCCAACGTTATGCCAGGTCATGTTTTCTGATTGTCAAACGATGTTGTGTAGTTTAGTTCAGTAGTCAGAACACAGACTCCAGTAGTTCCTAAATCACTCATTTTACTTAATAAGAACCATTTTAAAGTAAGGGTTTAAGTATAAATCTGTGATTATGTAATGCTTTTGTACATATAAACCACGCAGATGTAATTTTGCAAATGTCCACAAGGTGTCAGGTTCATAATAATAATAATAATAATAATAATAATATTACTAGTATTTAAGTAAGTCACTCACTGTAAAATCCAACTAATTTCACATTAAGTACAATATATCTGACGGATTTAAAAGACACCGAACAATGTAGATCAAATACATTAAATCATAACATACAGTGCAGTATTGGGGATAAAGTAAAACACTCAGGTCCTCATATCATCCTCATCCTCAGGGTCTGACCTCACAGATGCTCTTCTCCTCTTTCCAGAGGAGTGAAAGCTGTTATAGATGTGAAAGGAAAGCAACTTAGAAGCAGATGTCACAGAACTTTTGTGGATGTAAAGGTGTCCCAACACTTTAGTCCACATAATGTAGCATCTAAGAGAGTATTGTGTCCATGTGTCTCACCTGACTGTAAAACCTCTCCCTGGTCCAAATGCAAATCCTTTTTACTCGTAACATTTGCATATTTGGAATATGATTTTAACCAGTAATAACACCATATTTACTATGTCAAGATGAATAGTTGTTAAATAATCACTGATTAAACCATTTAATAATAATAATTTATAAAAACAATAATGTCTTAATTTTACTCTAACTCCTCAAATCACTCTCGCTCCCTGAACACGTGAACATACAACATTTCTTCACATGTTTTGCATAATCTATTAAAATGCCATAGTGCAGCTTCACTGATGTTACTGTACTAACCTGTTTTTATGAATCATGCACAACCTGCATAACAATCACATCACAATGTGCCACAAGTGCTAAACCTTCAGTTACAGTTGTGTAGCTTTACACTGAATTTCTTGTATTCTTCCAAAATAGCCTAAATATTTTTTAATAGATCCCTGACGTGAAGATGCTGTACTTAAATATGCATTATGTTTAAGTTGGCACCTGTGACCTCAGTTGGCTCATTGTAAATCTGTAAGGACAGTAAGCATGATGACATCACACAACTGCCCGATACCTGATGTATGGCAGCACTTATCCTTAATTAAGAGCTTAACTGACGGTCACTCTTAACCGTTGTCTTTGATTTAATTGACTGTCGTTTCTTCGTACAGAACCCTTGAAAATGCATCACTGCCAAATGGTCCTCAGATAGTTTGAATAGCCTCAGAAGCATGACACTAACAAACTGTAAAGTTTTACAGTATTTCTAACAATCACACATTGATGTATTTAAAACCAAGTGTTCCTTCAGCATTTTTTAAGTCTTCCAATTTGCTATAAAGCCAGTGTGTTTGTTAGTCTCACTATATTGAGGGTGTTTTTAACTGTTCTTTTCCACCTGTGCATGAATCTGTTCTTAATAAAACTATTTAAAGCTTAAAGCTGGGTTTTGTGCCCTTTATTTATTTTTATTTGTTTTTACTAAAATGAAAGAGCATACAACGGTGCATCTGAGACTCATGGCTTCTTGTAGCAGGACTTTCATATGGATGGTTTGTGTTCTATACTCTTTTAAAATAGATTGTATTTACATGAACTGTAGAAGATATTGGAAGACAATTTGAGGAAGTCTTCGTGAAAAGATCCGAGGCATTAGTTGAATAATGCAGGTGGAGTTTATGAGCCAAGTTCTCACATCCAACGTCAATGTCTGACTTTACAAATGTGCTTTTGGATTAATGAGCAAAAAAAGAGGGACCAACTAAGAATCTGGTGTCATAAATTCTCCAGGAGGGAAAATGATTCAGTTTCACAATGCTTAAACAGAAAAGGACCTTCCCTAAAGTGTTTCACCAAAGTTGAGATAATACAGTTAAACAGAATCCATACCTAGGTTCTTGACGTTATTGTTTATTGGGACTAAATACTGAATTTGTTTTTTGTGAAATGTATCGTAATACATTTGTCTGTTTAATGCAGTTTGAATTAGTGCAGTTTTAATGAGTAATCACAAAAAAACAAGAACAAAACAAATTTTTGTTTTTTTAATGATGGCATATCAGACAAATTTTTTTTATTGAGGAGTAAAATTAGTAATACAATAAACAGGAATACAGCAGTGAATAACATAATAATACCAGAAATTAAACAGTGTCTTTATTTAAGACATCCTCAAGATTTTTTTTAAATTATTTTATAACCCCTAAACTTATTAACAAATATCAGAAAAATTAAAAATTTTTAACATTTACTAGTTTACTTCAGGAGTCAATTACTTCAGGCATTCAAAAACACGACTGGTTATTAACACGCCATCTTTAAATATCATTTGTTTTGTTATCAGTTGGATTTAAGCAGAATTATTCAAATTATTTTATATTATAGATATAATAAAATATAAAGGGCGGCACAGTGGCTTAGTGGTTAGCACGTTCTCCTCTCAGCACTAGGGATTCCCGGTTCGAATCCCCATCTGGGTGGAGTTTGCATGTTCTCCCCATGTCCGTGTGGGTTTCCTCCCACAGTCCAAAAACATGGCTCAAGGTGAATTGAAATCTCCAAATTGCCCCATATAGAGTGTGTGTGTGTAGGATAAAGTGGAAGATAATGAATGAATGTATGGAGTTCATGTGCACGGGGAGTGCATGTTCTCCCCGTGTCCGCGTGGGTTTCCTCCGGGTTCTCCGGTTTCCTCCCACAGTCCAAAAACATGGATCAAGTCAATTGAGTTCTCCAAATTGCCCCATATAGAGTGTGTGTGTGAGTGAGTGTGTGCCCAGTGATAGATTGCCCCCCTGTTCTGGGTGTATCTGCCCAGCGCCCGAAACGTTCTCCCCTGGATGGGCACGAGGAACCCCCTTCCCCCCCGCGCGACCCTAATAGAGGATAAAGCGGAAGATAATGGATGGATAGATAATTTATTATATTATATTTAGCATTAAAACGACACATCTCCGTCACCTGTGTCTTCGGCTTCATTTCGGAAACACTCGGCTGTAACTCGCCTCTGATTGGTTGCACCTTCGGCTCCGTTCGGCTCAGCTCGGCTCGGCTCGGCTCGGCTCGTCGTGACGGTGCACTGTGGGCGGGGCAGTCATGAAGGTGCTGTTTATAATCGGAGCTCCGGTCACTCTCTCCACACCCGCGCCTCTGAAGTGCGGAGCTCCGCCGCGGCGCCGCGGGCAGATTAGAGCTGCTCCCCGGGGACACGAGCAGCGTTTACAGCCGAAACAACCGAATAAGCAGGTACGTTCATTAAATCCACCAACACAGCGACTTCAGCACCCAAACTCTGCACCCGAGCACCCGAGGGAGGGAGCATCCACACTACGTAGTGCACTCCTGCTCTGTAATCAGAGGCGTTTGGGATCAAGCCTTAAAACGTCACAGCGCTTGGTTTACTTTTATAAACGTGTATAAATGGCATTAGCCGTCGCTCTTATTTAATTTTAATCCTATTAAATTATACTGTGTTTAGTGATGACGAAGTAAAGCTTCACAACAACCTTAAAAACAAGTAAATAGCGATAACGTGGAAAAACATATTGATATTTCACTCCCGAATTTGTAAGAACTGTTTGGGAGTCGGCACGGTGGCTTAGTGGTTTAGCATGTTGGAGTTGGTGGAGTTTCCATGTCCTCCCCACGTGTCCGCGTGGGTTCCCTCCGGGTTCTCCGGTTTCCTCCCACTGTCCAAAAACATGGATCAAGTCAATTGAATTCTCAAAATTGCCCCCTCTAGAGTGTGTCTGTGTGAGTGAGTGTGTGCCCAGCGATGGATTGGCGCCCTGTCCTGGGTCTATCTGCCCAGCGCCCGAAACGTTCTCCCCTGGATGGGCATGGGGAACCCCACCGCGACCCTAATAGAGGATAAGCGGGAGATAATGAATGAATGAATGAAATTGCCCCATATAAAGTGTGCCTGTGTGGGTGAGTGTGTGTCCAGCGATAGGTTGGCGCCCTGTCCTGGCCAACGCCCGAGACGTTCTCCCCTGGATGGGCATGGAGAACCCACCCTCCCCCGCAACCCTAATGGAGGATAAAGCGGAAGATAATGAATGAATGAATAAATGTTTGGCCAGAAACATGGCTCAAGGTAAATTGAATCCTCCAAATTGCCCCATATAGTGTGTTTGTTTCCAGAGATAGATTGGTGTATCTGCCCAGCGCCCGAAACGTTCTCCCCTGGATGGACATGAGGACACCCCTCCCCCCCTCCGCGACCCTAATAGAGGATAAAGAGATAATGGGGGTTCCTGTTTTAGTTCCAGCATGAATGTATTAAGTTCCCTAAAGTGATGGTTGGCTGACCCCCCCCCCCCCTTCATGGAGTGCTGGCCTTTTTGGGTTGAACTGATGGACGGCAGAACTGAGGAACTGGGCAGGAGTGTAAAGGTCACAATAGAAAAGTGTTGCAGAAAGGTTTGAACATGTTTAATAAATGTATGGAGTGTTTGGGGCGGCACAGTGGCTTAGTGGTTTAGCATGTTCTCCTCTCAGCGCTGGGGATTCCCGCTAGTTCGAATCCCCATCTGGGTGGAGTTTCCATGTTCTCCCCATGTCCGTGTGGGTTTCCTCCCACAGTCCAAAAACATGGCTCAAGGTGAATTGAAATCTCCAAATTGCCCCATATAGAGTGTGTGTGTGTAGGATAAAGTGGAAGATAATGAATAAATGTATGGAGTGTTTGGGTGAGGAGTCTCTTTAAGGCTTGAGAAGCTCATTATTTTTGCTGAGTGATGGGGCGTTGGGGCAGATGCTGATGCAGATGTAGATGACCCTCAGGTGGCTGATCAGACTTCATTTACTTATCAAACCAGATTTCCCTTCAGCAGGTGGAGGGCACACCCTGACTGCAGTCAAATCTGCTCATCTTTCCAACATCATCCAAATTCAGTGCATGTTTCCTTCTTAATGCACGTCCTCACTCCTCACATGTGTGTGTGTGTGTGTGTGTGTGTGTTCATTTAGCCTTCAGCAGGGTGTGTGTCCTGTTCACGGCTGTGTTTACACTGGTTTTGTGTACGTTGGGCTTAACTGTGTTCTTCTGAACAGAATAACAGCCACTCAGGGTTCAAGTTAGACCTGAAGTCCAGATCGTCCCGTGTAGTCCGGTTACTCTCTACACTCAGCAGGGGAACCCGTGTCCCTGTGGACGTCCAGGTCACTGCCACACCGCCGTACACTTTACATGTGTGTTTTAACTGATGAGAGGTACAACCAGTCGGTCTAAAACGCACCTGACTGGCAACTGTTTTAGATCCTGTTTTCCCTTTTTAGTACGTTTGCGACAATGGAACTAGGGATGATTTATCGTTCTGTTAGTGAGCTACGTGTCTCATAAAGTCACATGGCCGCAGACTGAATACATATTAAAATTAGGGGCCCGTATGAGCATCACCCTGTAGAAGAGCACGTCAGGACAGAGATCTGGGTTTGGATCAGGTCAGCAGGGTTGTGTGAACTTGTGTAACTTAAGTACCGCTGTATGCACCGCACGCTCCGAGCTTTCTGCACCCTTTGCTTTGTTTTCGCAGGGCAGCATGGCCGTTCAGAGCTCCACCTTAATGAAGATCCCTGTGTGCTGGCACTTTGCATATGGAAATTCTGTCCCTAAGGCATCGCAGCATAACGTCTACTGTTTGTTATAAATAGACTTCAGGTGAATTTTTTAAAATAACAGACTTTCTGTTGGTTCGCATGTGTGTGTGTGTGTCTGTGTGTCTGTGTCTGTGTGTGTGTGTGAGAGAGACTTTTTTTGGTACAGTAATTTTCTGTTTATGATCCAGGAGTTCAGTCCACAGGAGAAATGTAAATGATGAGCGTTGTAATGATGAGAAGTTGCTGTTGAGCAAATGTGTCTGCCACACCTTCACTCTCTCTGAGAATGAAGGGGAGAAAGTTTTGGACGCAGGGCAGACACACCCAGGACCGGACGAACACTAAATACAAAAAAAAAAAGTAATTACATTTAAATAAAGTTAAAATGATCTGTTCAAGGCAGCACGGTGGCTTAGTGGTTGACATGTTCTCCTCTCAGCACTAGGGATTCCCGGTTGGAATCCCCATCTGGGTGGAGTTTCCATGTCCTCCCCGTGTCCGCGTGGGTTTCCTCTGGGTCCTCCGGTTTCCTCCCACAGTCTAAAAACATGAATCAAGTCAATTAAGTTCTCCAAATTGCCCCATATAGTGTGTCTGTGTAAAGTGATAGATTGGCGTCCTGTCCTGGGTGTATCTGCCCGGCGCCCGAGACGTTCTCCCCTGGATGGGCATGGGGAACCCCCCCGGCGACCCTAATAGAGGATAAAGCGGGAGATAATGAATGAATGAATGATCTGTACAAGGGCGGCACAGTGGCTTAGTGGTCAGCATGTGAGTGTGTGTCCAGTAATGGATTGGCGTCCTGTCCTGGGTGTACCTGCCCAGCCCCTAAAACGTTCTCCCTCTTTTAACTGGTCTGTAATCCTCTACCCCGCCCTGATTCAGGCCACGACTTCTTTTCTTTTCTTCTCAGATTGCGAGATGAGCGCGGCGGCGGCGCCGTCGTCGGAGGTCTTCTCCTGCTCCTGGTGTGCGCTGTCCTACACGACCCGACCTTACCTGAAGAAACATGTCAAGAGATGCCACTATGAGGAATACATGAAACGGCGGAAGGCGCGGAAAGCGCGTGAAGTCAAACCGGGAGTCGCCGCACAACCCTCCACACCTCAACCAGTGTCTCCATGCAGCACCCCCGCCCCCCCCAAGGAACAGGTCCGGGAACGCAAGCACTCGTGTTCAGAATGTGGAAAGAGTTTTACTCAGAAGAGCCATCTGAAGCAGCACCAGCAGACCCACTCTGGAGAGAAGCCCTTCTGCTGCTCGCAGTGTGGACTGAGGTTCTCTCAGAAGAACACCTTGACCCGACACCAGCTGGTCCACACCGGGGAGAAGATGTACAAGTGCTCCTACTGCAGCAAGAGCTTCGCCCAGCAGGGCACCCTCACACAGCACCAGCGCACTCACACCGGGGAGAAACCGCACCAGTGCACGCAGTGTGGAAAGAGCTTCGCCCGGCGGGGTCACCTCGAGCTGCACAGGCGCGTTCACACCGGGGAGAAGCCCTATCACTGTACACACTGCGAGCGCAGTTTCGCCGACCGCAGCGCCTTTCAGCGGCATCAGCGCTTTCACACCGGAGAGAAGCCCTTTCACTGCACGCTCTGCGGCAAGAGCTTCACTCGCCAGAGCAACCTCCAACAGCACGAGCGCATTCACACCGGGACCAAGCCGTACGACTGCTCCGAGTGCGGCAAGAGCTTCGCCGACCAGAGCACCCTCCAGACTCACAAGCGCATTCACACCGGCGAGAGACCCTTCTGCTGCTCGCAGTGCGGGAAGACGTTCGGTCACCAGGGCACCCTCAAACAGCACCAGCGCGTCCACACAGGGGAGAAACCCTTCTACTGCGCACAGTGTGGGAAGAGTTTTGCCCAAAAGGGGCATCTGGAGCTGCACAAGCGCATTCACACCGGAGAGAAACCCTACCGCTGCCCGGACTGCGAATCCAGCTTCGCTCAGCTGAGCCACCTGGAACGGCACCAGCGCATTCACAAAGGGGAGAAGCCGTATTACTGCCCGCAGTGCGGGAGGACCTTCACTCAGCCGAGCACCCTCCAGCGGCACCAGCTGATCCACACCGGAGAGAAGCCCTACCGCTGCTCGCACTGCGGCCGCCGCTTCGCTCACCAGAGCACTCTCAAACTGCACCAGCGTCTCCACACCGGGGAGAAGCCCTACTACTGCTCCCACTGCGGGAAGAACTTCACCGACCCCGGGTCCCTGCAGCGGCACCAGCGCATTCACACCGGGGAGAAGCCGTACGGCTGCACGCACTGCCACAAGCGCTTCACCCAGAAGAGTCATCTCAAACTGCACCAGCTCACCCACCAGGGGCCCAAACCTGAGCTCCAGCTCCCTGACCTCAGCTCTCCGTAAAGCTCCTTAAACCCGAGCAGTCTGATGCTGGGACATGGCTTTCTGGACACGCCTCCGTGTTTACCGAATGCAAAGAGCTTAGAGTAAAATCAAGTTCAGAGTTCAGATCTCTCCAAGAACTTTAACGGTTTAAAGTTTCTGGAGTCCGTTTCCAGTGACCGCCCATTTTGAAGGGGAGGTGCAATAATGACGACATGTTTGTGGCCTGCGCCACGCCTTCTTCTCCACCGTGGACTTCGTGTCCTGGTTTCAAATGAAGCCACCTCGGTCCCTATGTTTAAAACCTTCTGATCTGAGACACTGCCATCTTCATGTTTTAACCTCCTGATGGTGGAATGTCCCTTTAATGCACTGCCCGCTACGTCTTTATAAGCCCCGCCTTCAGACTCTTCTGTAGGACGACCGCATTTAGCAGATTGAATCATTTTATTTAATTTTTTTTTTTTTTACTGTGATCCTGTTATTAACTGCTGACTTGTTTCCTTTTGGTCATTACGTTTTCAGTATGTGCCTCATTATCACTTATTTTATATTTAATTATTTATTATACCTTCAGGTCTAAGGACCTGTCAGTTTCTTACTGATGTGTGTGTGTGTGTGTGTGTGTGTGTGTGTGTGTGTGTGTGTGTGACTTTACTTGCATTGTTTTTTTTTTTCTCAAATTTTTATTTATTTAATTCATTAATTTATTAACCATCTGCACATGATCTGAAATGATCCTGCACCTCTTAGTTTGTTGGCCGTTGCTCAGGGTTTGTGATGCATTTTATTTAAAATATTACATAAAGTACATTTATTTATATTTAATCATTCCATGAAGCTTACTCAGGCATAGACATACGTCATAAACCAAAAGCCTTACATTTCTGAGTTTTGTGGAGATTTAACACCTCTTCATATATATATATATTTTGAGTGTCATAAAAGTAAATCATTGTTTTTAAAGTTTGTAAAAGATAAAGGAAAAAAGCATTTCAATAAAAGTTTATAAATAAATCTTATTATAGAAGAAGTCTTATTTGAATAAACAGAAATCTAAAAACGAAAGCATGATGACGGTGTCGGACACAAACTGAACCGTGTTTGGTTCTCTCTCTGTTCTTTATGAAGATCTGCATCTGTAACGTTTTAAAATCAGACTGAACTAAACTTTTTAAAATTAAAATCACACAGCGGCTCATATGTAATGATTCCTCCTTGTCTCCCTCTTGTGGCAAAACACGCAACTACATGTACTTTGACAGTGTACCACTAGATGGCACCTAAACACACATTAAAGCTTTGATGTGAACATGTTACACACACACATTAAACACACATTAAGGCTTTGATGTGAACATGTTACACACACATTAAACACACATTAAAGCTTTGATGTGAACATGTTACACACACATTAAGGCTTTGATGTGAACATGTTACACACACATTAAGGCTTTGATGTGAACATGTTACACACACATTAAGGCTTTGATGTGAACATGTTACACACACACATTAAACACACATTAAGGCTTTGATGTGAACATGTTACACACACATTAAGGCTTTGATGTGAACATGTTACACACACATTAAACACACATTAAGGCTTTGATGTGAACATGTTACACACACATTAAGGCTTTGATGTGAACACCCCCCCCCCCCCCCCCCCCCCCCCCCCCCCCCCCCCCCCCCCCCCCCCCCCCCCCCCCCCCCCCCCCCCCCCCCCCCCCCCCCCCCCCCCCCCCCCCCCACACACATTAAGGCTTTGATGTGAACATGTTACACACACATTAAGGCTTTGATGTGAACATGTTACACACACATTAAACACACATTAAGGCTTTGATGTGAACATGTTACACACACATTAAGGCTTTGATGTGAACATGTTACACACACACATTAAACACACATTAAAGCTTTGATGTGAACATGTTACACACACATTAAACACACATTAAAGCTTTGATGTGAACACACGGTGCACTGTAATCACTGGGTCCTCGTGTGCACGGTGCACTGTGTTCTCCAGGCCGGTGGGGGGCGGTGGTGGTGCTGTGGAGCCGCCGGAGCGCCGCCCCGTGTCCTCCCCCGTCCCCGTGTCCGTGGACAGAGGCTGCGTGCTCGCAGTCTGGTTGTCGGCGGCCGGTCGTGATGTTGTCTGTGTGGAGCCGGGTGCCGGGCCGTCAGTTCCCGCTGCTGGCTCAGCGGATGTTCTGCACGGCGGCGGCGGCGGCGGGTTCGAACCCCGTGGTTTATCTGGAGATCGCGGCGGATAACCAGCCCCTGGGCAGAATCACCCTGCAGGTCGGTCCTCCACCCCACACCCACCCCCACACCCACCCCCACACCCACACCGCCGACCGGCCGCGTGGAGCCGTGACCTTTAGAACCCGAACAGACTTCACCTTTAAACCTGCGGCACACAATCAACTCACACTGATCGATCTGTTTAGATCGGATTGATCACGTGTTTAATTACAAATCCATGTGTTAATTATGAGGTCAATGTGTTAATTTTATATATAATGGGTTAATTAGGTCTGTGTTTGTACCGTACTGCCACGTGTCGTTACCACGTGCTTATTATAATAATAATAATAATCTGTAAATGAAAAGGTCGTTTGAATGATAAGGTGTTTATTAGTGTTCTAAAGCTCTGTCTGATCAGGTCGGTGTGTGTTCATTTAAGATGGATTGATCATTAATGTCATTTAACTTTAAATAATTAATACATAAATAAAGTTGATTTAGTTTAGTGTCTGTATCCGGTCCCTCACAACATCCTGCACCCCCAAAAATATTATTATTATTATTATTGTTATTGTTATTGTTATTATTTTTATTATTATTATTATTGTTATTATTATAATAAGCTATTGTATAGAGAGATCTGTTCCTCATGTTTTTCTGTTTGTTTTTTCAGTTAAACGCAGATGTTGTTCCTAAAACAGCAGGTGGGTGTGTCTCTGTGAGAGGTGTGTGTGTGTGTGTGAGTGTGTGTGTGTGTGTGTGTGTGTGTGTGTGTGATATCAGAGATATCAGATTAATGAGTGTTTTTGAAATGTGTGTGTAGAGAACTTCCGAGCGCTGTGTACAGGAGAACATGGGTATGGATACAAAGGTTCCATCCTCCACAGAGTCATCCCTCAGTTCATGTGTCAGGTACAAACATACACACACACACACACACACACACACACACACCAGGATCATCTGTTTTGGGTGTGCTCACACACTGATGACTCCTGGCTCTGATGTCTTTGGTCCGTGTAATGACTCCTGGCTCTGATGTTGGGGTGATTGGACCCTTTGTTGTGGGTCAGAACATTTAGAACCGTCTAATGCGAGAGTTCCAGCTGTGAGAGGGTTCCAGCTGTGAGAGGGTTCCAGCTGTGCTACAGAGCTTTAATCTGCTCTTCATATCAATTAATAAGAACAGACGAGCTGAGCAGAATCACTCGACTGAACTTTGAATCGACTCACCGATTGATTCAGATTGTCTGGAGGTCAGGGGTCAGGATCAAAGCAGTGGTGCTGTACAGATGTTCATCTGAATAAACAGGAGGTCAGGGGTCCGGATTAAGGGTCAGGGTTTGTCTTTAGAACATTAAAAAGCTGAACATCGTACGTTTTGCGTTCCCTCTGAGCGTAGAACGTCGTTAACGATCAGAACCCTGACGTGTAAAAGCTCTCGGCTTCCTCTGCTGCTGAAGGAAGTGAAACATGTTAACCACGCTGCTCTAAACACACTTCCTGTTCACTCAGACCGTAAAGCCTGCACTTCAACACCTTTCACTTTGGAACTCCGTTTTTTTGGTCATTTATCAGACAATTTTATAGAAAGTGACTTACAATGTGAACACAGGGTTGATCACAGCGCCCCCTGGATCAATGAGGGTTAAGGGTCTTGCTCAATTGACCCACACTGGTAACATCAGTGGACCTGGGATTTGAACCCACGACCTTCTGATTGACAGCCCAACACCCTGACCACTTAGCTACCGCGCTCTTCAGAACCATCTGAGAGAACAGTGTGGACAGTTTCAGTACGTCCTCCGTTCATTTTTACAGTATATTTATGTTCACGTCCTTCACGGCTCACGCTCCGGCTGGTCCTCACATGGAAGCGTGATGGAGCCTCGGTGCCGTGGATCACGGGGATCATCCACTGAGACCTGCACTGATCTTTAGTCTCATCTGCTGGACTGGTCTGAGGTTTAGAGCCTCATTCATCCATTATCTTCCGCTTTATCCTCTATTAGGGTCATGGGGGGGGGGGGTTCCCCATGCCCATCCAGGGAAGAAAGTTTCGGGCGCTGGGCAGATACACCCAGGACAGTGGGGCAATCTATCACTGGACACACATACACACTCTATATGGGGCAATTTGGAGAACTCAATTGACTTGATCCATGTTTTTGGACTGTGGGAGGAACACGGAAGAAACCCACGCGGACACGGGGAGAACATGCAAACTCCACCCAGATGGGGATTTGAACCAAGAATCTGTTATGTTCCAATAAAGTCGGCGGTTTTGTTCCAAAAGAATTTAATGCATTTTACTGAAAAGACAAACAAGTGTTCAGGAAAAATCGCAACCACGATTGATGAGAGAGCTCTGACCGACGTCCTCTCGTTCGTCCATTTAAGTCCTTCAGGAGGGCGTGACCTGCTCCGTCTGTGACCTCCTCCAAACAACAGTCATTTTTCTCATGTGTACATTGACCAAAACATCTCCATCTTCTAACCCATCTGGTCCTGCTTTCTGCCCCCCTCAGGGGTATGAATTTATGACAGGTTCCTGTTGACTGTCCCATTATTTAAACTCTCCGCTGACCCTGCAGCCGGACATTCAGACTCGTTCCCATGCTTATTCGTCAACTAATCTTTCTCTGTTCCCTGAACGATTCAACTCATCATGACTTTTACTAAATTATTTAAAAGTATTATAAAAACCTAACAAATCCCCAGCGCTGAGAGGAGAACATGCTAAACCACTAAGCCACCGTGCCGCCCCTGAGCCTCATTCAGACCATGTTATTCTATTGACGGTGGAGGGGTGAGGTTGATCAGGTCAGAGGAGTGTGAGCGCAGACTGATGGAGAGTGATGAAGGTTCAGTTGGAAACTTTAATACAACATGATATTAAAAGTTTAATGGAGTGTGTGCTGTATGAAGCTCGTCTGAGAGGCTTTCTGCTGAGGTCCTCCTGAGCAGGACATGTTGGGGCAGATGTACTGTGTGTGCATTCAGAACCTTTATCCCTGGGGTGGGGGTGGGGGTATCACCTGTCAGAGATGAAAGAACTTCTTTATACTTTAATAACTGCAGAATGCAGAAGGTCCGTCCCTCGTCTCGTCCCGATTCCTTATTTAATTCAGCTTAATGATTATTTAGGGCGCGGTAGCTCAGTGGTTCGGGTGTTGGGTTATCAATCTGAAGGTTGTGGGTTCAAATCCCAGGTCCACCGAACTTACCAGTGTGGGTCCTTGAGCAAGACCCTTAACCCTCATTGATCCAGGGGGCGCTGTGATGAACCCTGTGCTCAGCTTGTAAGTCGCTTTGGATAAAAGCGTCCAATAAATGACCAGATGTAAATGTAAATGTATTTATTAATAAACATCTGTGCTGTATGATCAGTCCTTCTCAGTGTAGTGGACGGTATCTCTGCCTGTCAGACCGGGGTTCGATTCCCTGACAGGGAGAATAAGCTTTGAAGGGTGTGGTGGTTTAGTGGTGGGGTGTTGGGTTATCAGTCTGAAGGTTGGGGTTCAAATCCCAAGGTCCACTGTGGTTATTGATGTGGGTCCTTGAGCAAGGCCCTTAAACTTCATTGCTCCAGGGGGCGCTGTATGAACCCTGTGTTCTGACTCCAACCATGTCAACATCTCGTAAGTCACTTTGGAATGACGGAATGTAAAACACTCATGTGTTCAGGGATGCAGGAGACATGTCCTCATACTTTTGTCCTCGTTGTGAATACAACATGTTCTGCTGAAACGTTCAGAGACCCCGTGATGAATATCTGCTTCACTTTGCTTTTTTCTGTTCTCTCTGGTTTGAGAACCTTTAGTTCTCTCACTAAAATCCGGAGAGCCGCCCTGTGTTCCGGTCCACATGGTGCTGGTCCAGTTGAAGAGCAGAACTCTATTAATAAGTTTTAAAGACAGACGTGTAGTCAGTGCCGTCTGTGCTGTGTGTAGAGGATGAAGGTTCATGTTTTTATGTACGTGACGGGATGATGGGCGGTTCTGCTGACCACACGCTCTGGATTATTCATGTGATCACTCTGGTAATGCAGAGGTGTGTGTGTGTGTGTCACAAGGAGGATCAGGTAAGATGAATAAGCTGTGACACATGATGGGATAGGTCACAAAGGCTGGTCAGTGCTAGAGGTCAGCAGTTATATGTCCACCATACAGACTTCCTGTTATTATGAACCTGTTTATAGGTCATTTTTCTGTTTTAAAATAAATATTTAAATTAAATGTAGGAAAAATGTATTAATACATTTCATGTTGTATATTATGAATATATTTCTTTTATTATTATTATTTTATTGGTAATGAAGAATTATATCAAATTACATACAGATTAACCTGCAGCCAGCTACACCCTAAAGTGTGTGTGTGTGTGTGTGTGTGTGTGTGTGTGTGCGTGTGCGTGCGTGCAGGGAGGTGATTTTACACACCATAATGGAACAGGAGGGAAGTCCATTTATGGTCCCAGGTTTCCTGATGAGAACTTTCAGCTGAAACACACAGGTCCAGGTAAGAAATCTGAGTTTCCAGGAATATTAGATTATTATTATTATTATTATAATTATTATTATTATTATTATTGTTTGTGTGATTAGTACACTCTTTTACAACATGTTCTGCTGGTTGATTATTTATACGGCTGATGTGTTTGTGGTTGTAGGGATTCTGTCAATGGCAAATGCTGGACCAAACACCAACGGCTCTCAGTTCTTTATCTGCACTGCCAAAACTGAGTGGTACGTTCCTCTGTGTGTGTGTGTGTGTGTGTGTGTGCGCGCGCACAGTGATATGTGATACTCCAGGTGTAAGCCTGAGATTATGTGTTGCATTGTTTCCTGGAAGTCTAAATACAATGCAGTAATCTGTGATGTGTCCGCCTCCTGCAGCCTCACAGAGATAAACACACATTACAATATATTTATAAATGTGTGTGTGTGTGTGTGTGTGTGTGTAGGTTGGATGGGAAACACGTGGTATTCGGCAGTGTAAAGGAGGGGATGGAGGTGCTAAAGAAGGTGGAGTCCTTAGGTTCTCGCTCTGGAAAACCCTCCAAGAAGATTGTCATCAGCGACTGTGGAGAACTCAAATAGAACCTTCCCCACAACATGAGGAGAACACGTGTAGAACGAGGAGCCCTCATTCCTTTATCACTTGAACCCTGCTTCAGACCCAACTGGACCTCTAGATTAGAACCTTGATCGTGAAAGAGTTTGTACTTAATTTAGTGTAGAACCTGAATCTGAGCCGTACGATAGATTGATGTGAATATTCCAGGACTGTACTGTCCCCGTATTGGGGGGGGGGGGGTAAAGTGCTGGTATCACATTAAGTCCTGTTACTGAGGTACGTGGTTCAGACCTCTGAAAATTCAGATCTTTAAACAAAGTGCTAAACTGTGATTTAATAAGAGAGAGTTTATTTTGTGAGAGTTGATCTTCACAGCAATAAAGATGAAAACGTCTGATCGAGTTCCGATCGTCTGCTTTGACATTTAACTGTGAAATAATAAAGATAACTGGTTCTGAAAGCTGATTGGTTCAGATGGAACAGTACAAACATGTTAGTCTTGGGTATCAACCTCACACCTGTTACCTGAGATCACCTGAGAGTTTAAAGGTGCATTCTGACATCTAGTGGTGAGGTCTGAACGTGCAGCCTCCTGATAGATGTTCTCTGAGTTTAATGACTCACTGACCACTGCATGAGCTCCATAACAACGCTGATGATCCTCCAGGGGTCAAGGTTCGGAGATCCAAGAGCGCGACGTCAACCACCTTCAACCCTTCATTTTCGGTGAAATCATTTTATACACCTTACAAAACATTTAGCTGATCTGTCCTGCTGCCTGATTTTGCATTACAGGTTTACGAATTTGGTGGGAAAAAAGGTTCGACTGTTAATTAAAGAACCAGCTGACCCCTCGCTTATTAGAGGTTTAATGAGTCGTTAGCCAGAGGTCACCTGCCACATTCCCAAGACCCCATCTCACTCAGTGCTAAGAAAGCAAAACCCAACCCATCACACTCCCCACCACCAGCAGCTTGCTCTGCCTCCAACTGAAAACTTTAAAGTCTCTCTATATGGAGATATTATTATTATTATTATAACCGTTATTAATTCCATGGCAGAAGATTTTGGTTCCTTCTCCGGTTATAATTAAATTAAGTAATTACATTTCTCTAAAAAAGAATTTCACCCATTGAATGCAGCAGCTTCTACAGTCGAGCAAACCTGAGGTGAGTGAGATTATGGTGTTGGGCTATAAATCTAAAGGTTGTGGGGGTTCAGGTCCACTGAAGTTACCGATGTGGATTTTTGAGCAAGACCCCTCACTGCTCCAGGGGGCGCTGCTCAATGACCAAATGTAATGTAGAAGGACTTTATTATTTAGGAGTCCATATTAGACATAGGGTGGCACTGTCCAGGATTCTAAATTCCCCTTAAGACTTTAAATAATGACTTCCAAAGATGGAACAATCTTTCCTTTTCTCTGGTTGGAGGACTGCAATAGGTTTTATAAATATATATATATATATAAAGGGCGGCACGGTGGCTTAGTGGTTAGCACATTCGCCTCTCAGCGCTAGGGATTCCCGGTTCGAATCCCCATTTGGGTGGAGTTTCCATGTTCTCCCCGTGTCTGCGTGGGTTTCCTCCGGGTTCTCCGGTTTCCTCCCACAGTCCAAAAACATGGATCAAGTTAATTGAATTCTCAAAATTGCCCCATTTAGAGTGTGTGTGTGAGTGAGTGTGTGCCCAGCGATGGATTGGCGCCCTGTCCTGGGTGTATCTCCCCAGCGCCCAAAATGTCCTCACCTGGATGGGCATGGGGACCCCCCCGCGACTCCAATAGAGGATAAAACGGAAGATAATAAAATGAAAAAATATATATATATTATATATTATATAAATATATATTTATATATCTATATTTTTAAAGAACACAATAAAACAACGCAGATCTTCTGGTTGTAGTGTTTTGAGGTTTTCATTCATCAATCAGTCAATCAACAGTAATTAGCTCAGGATGCTTTCAATCAAATCAGGTTTCAAAGCTTTAAAACAAATCACAGTAAAACAAGGTTTTAAAAACCTCACATCACAGTTATCACTATAACAACATGCTTTAGTGAGAAAACAAGCCTTTAAACCCCCACTGGTTCGGTTTTTGTGCTCGGGTGTGTGGACTGTGGAACCAGGAGGATGAAGAAGATGTGAAGCTTTAAAACTGATTTTTCGGTATGAGATCAACCTCGTTTTTCAGGAACTCATCATCGTAGTACCTCGTCCAGGGCACTTCTTTCGGATTCACAGCTGCAGCGGTTTGGTCGCTGATCTTGTCCTCAAATAACTTGGTTAGTCTTCTGGTGGACGGAAACACACTCCTCGGAGGCTTCTTTGGAACGTTTGGTTTTATCTCTTGCTGCACATCTTCTGTAGGCGGCTTCGCCTTTGGGCGTTCGATTTCTGGTTCTTTCTTTTGATGGATCTCCACTTTCCACAGCTCCTCCACCTCCTTCAGCCTCCTCTCCACTTCTTCTTTCTCCTGTTTGAGGTTCATCAGCAGTGTGGCTTTGTCCTCCACCATCTCTGCCCACATCTTGTTGTTCTTTTGCCACTGAGCCTCAAGCTGCTTACTCCTCTTGCTCTCCTCCTCCACCTGCTGATTTGTCTCCTCTATTTCGTTTCCCAGTTGTTGAGTTTGAGTCTCCTCCGTCAGGTTGCTCAACTCCACACATTTTTTCATCAGGGATTGATTTTCTTTTATTTTCTCCTTCATCCAATCTGATATCTTGGTGTAATTAGTCTGAGGAGCTTCCTCGTTCTTCTTTCTCTCCTCCTCCACCTGCTGAATTTTTTCCTCCATGTCTTTTTCCAGTTCCTTATTTCTGTCCTTCTCTTGCCTCACAAGGTTCTCCACCTCCTGCACCCTGTCCTCCAGCTCTTGCTTTTCATTCGTTTTTTGCTTCAACTTGTTCTCGTAATCTTCCTTCTCCTCGTCCTTCATGCGAAGGAGAGAATGGCTCAGTCCTTTCTCTTTGTCCAGCTCTTGCTCGAGCTCTCTCATTCGGTCTTGTCTTTTCTTGACCGTGTTTCCGACTGCTCTGCTACTTGGACCAGGGACTTCATTGTTGTTGCCCCTCAGACGGCGGACCATCCGGGTCCATAGTCCAGCTCTTCCCCTTCTACGAGCCATTTTGCAGCGTTACACAGAGAATCTGTAAAGAGATGTTCACTCAGCAAACGTCAAATCAATCTGAGCCTCAGCTGTAGGAATCCCTGCGTGTTCCAAACTTGGCAACATCTGCTCATTGGAACATTCAGCTGACCCTAAGGCCACGGCCCCTCCACCATACTGTTTACCACCATATTTGAAAGTGGGGGCAGCACGGTGGCGTAGTGTTTAGCACACTTGCTTCTCAGCGCTGGGGGATCCAGGTTTGAATCCTAATCTGGGTGGAGTTTGCATGTTCTCTACAGTTTGCAGGTTTTCTCCACTCCCTATTTTATCACTAAAACTGTGATTATATATAGAATAGTTAGATATATACAAATAGATATCATGCCACAGAGTTATTAGAGAAAGACAGACAGGGCTTCCACTGCTTTAGAGATGAGGTCCATTCATCAGGAGGCAGTGCAGACAAACATAAGCAGGACGTCATTAAAACCATACAACAGATATGCTAATCATGCCAATTAACTTTAAATCTTTTCTAACACGTCTTGACCTTTAAAGGTCAGTTGTCAGGCTGCAAAATGATTGTTCATAGTAAATATACCTACAAGTTTCCATCCATCCATTATCTTCCGCTTTATCCTCTATTAGGGTTGATGCATGTTTTACGACTGTGGGAGGACACCGGAGAACCCGGAGGAAACCCACGCGGACACGGGGAGAAGATGGAAACTCCACCCAGATGGGGATTCGAACCGGGAAACCCTAGCGCTGAGAGGAGAACATGCTAAACCACTAAGCCACCGTGCCGCCACGTACAAGCTTAATGTTAATCAGTGTGAAGACACATTTCTGTTACCTGAACGTATTTGTGGAACGATCTGAGGACACGGTGCAGAGCGTTGTGTAAGCCAACCGGAGCGTCGTCTGAACACAGCTGATCTGACACTCTAACAGAAGTTTCATTAGTTTCATCACCAGGACAACCACTACCCTCAGAAGTCCAAAGTTGTGGGAAAGTTCTGTTATACTCTGTAGACAGTAAAGGATTTATAAAACCTAAAAAAAATACTTTTTACTTTGAACATATTTCACTCGCTTTTTTTCTCTCCCACAATGTTATATCTTTATTTTATGGCTTCAAATATACACTAATTTACTGTTATGCAAATTAGGCCAATATGTCATTTAGAGAGACTTCTAGACTTTTATGATAGCCAATAACTGCTTTTGTTACTGAGGAGTTATATATATATATAAATATTCATTCATTCATCCATTATCTTCTGCTTTATCCTCTATTAGGGTCGTGGGGGGGTTTCCCCATGCCCATCCAGGGGAGAGCATCTCGGGCGCTGGGCAGATACACCCAGGACAGAGGGGCAATCTATCACTGGGCACATACTCACTCACACACACACACACACTCTATATGGGGCAATTTGGAGAATTCAAGAGATCCATGTTTTTGGACTGTGGGAGGAAACCGGAGAACCCGGAGGAAACCCACGCGGACACGGGGAGAACATGGAAACTCCACCCAGATGGGGATTCGAACCGGGAATCCCTAGAGCTGAGAGGAGAACATGCTAAACCACTGAGCCACCATGCCGCCCTATATATAAATATAGTATATTTATAGTTTATATAATATAAGTATATATAATATAAGTATATATATATATATATAAAGGTAATAAATGAATGTAATAAATTAAATGAATGCTGTTAATAAATGACATGTAGTAAGGACGTGCAATTCCACAAAGTAACCAGCAGGTGTCAGTTTATTCACATTACATTCACATTCACATTCTGCCTTATTATAGGCTTTATTACCATCTGCTTGTAGACACTGCAGTGTTGTTCTTAAAGCGAACTTATCTGAAAATAAAATTGTAAATATAAAACTGTGTGAGAGAGAAAAATACAAACACCGTGACACCGTCGAATAAACAGAGTTTGAAGACTTTACAGAGTTTAAAGGTCTACAAGGAAATTAAAACACCAGGATTATAAATAACAGAAGATTTCACATCATTTTTAAATGTAATACAATAAATATATTCTGGGGGTGACACGGTGGCTTCGTGGTCAGCATGTTCTCCTCTCAGCTCTCGGGATTCAAATGTTTGCATGTTCTCCTCGTGTCCGTGTGGGTTTCCTTAGGGTTCTCTGGTTTCATCCCACAGTCCAAAAACATGGATTCAAGGTAAATTGGCTGCTCTAAATTGGCACATATAGTGTGTGATCGTGTGTTTGTGTGTGTGTGTGTGTGTGTGTGTGTGCCCAGTGATAGATTGGCGCCCTGTCCTGGGTGTATCTGCCAGGCGCCCGAAATGTTCTCCCCTGGATGAACACCTGTAATCTCTTGAGCTGGACAGGTTCAACATTATAAACTCCTGAGCAGTTCAGGGTAGGTGTGGTTTCCCATACCCACCCCCACCCAACTCGCACCACCAGCCTGCACGACTGGTTCTGCCTCTCGATAGCGCCTCCTACATACCAGAGCCAATGACTTTAAAGTGTTATGAGTATCATGGTGGAGCTGATCCACCTCCTCCATCTAATCATAATGCATCCCTGTGTGTTCATGAGTACACCACTGCACATGAGGAAATCCAGGGTGGAATTCCAGCCTGTGGAAGATGTGTGGAGCAAAAATGG
The DNA here is from genome assembly GCA_019802435.1 of Corydoras maculifer. Classification (NCBI taxonomy): domain Eukaryota; kingdom Metazoa; phylum Chordata; class Actinopteri; order Siluriformes; family Callichthyidae; genus Corydoras; species Corydoras maculifer. The sequence continues at coordinate 160,345 of JAFMOD010000278.1, forward strand.
GTGGGGTTTATTATTTTAGGTATTATTTCTCCTGGGCAGGCAGTTCCTTTGTAGTTTTATTTCATCCATTCAGTGAGAGACCTCAGGTCCCACCCATCCGCACACAGAGGACAGAAAGATATAGCTTTAAATAAACCTGATTACTAACAATGATCTAAAAAAAAGTATCTAACATTAGAAAGGACTGTGGTATTTAAACTGGGCCTTAATATGTGCCACAAAAATACCTCCTCCTCCATAACAGCACCATAACACCACCATCAGCCTGAAGCTGTAAGACGAGGCAGGATGGATCCCTGCTCGATGTCAGATAAAACATCTAAACATTTAAACATGTAGACACTGGACAAGATCACCGGGGTCAGGATTTATTAATACTGCACTTCAGCTTGTTACTTTTTGATGTGCTGAATCCTTGTTTGGATGTTCTCCCCGTGTCCGCGTGGGTTTCCTCCGGGTTCTCCGGTTTCCACCCACAGTCCAAAAACATGGATCAAGTCAATTCATTCATTCATTATCTCCCGCTTATCCTCTATTAGGGTCGCGGTGGGGTTCCCCATGCCCATCCAGGGGAGAACGTTTTGGGCGCTGGGCAGATAGACCCAGGACAGGGTGCCAATCCATCGCTGGGCACACACTCACTCACACAGACACACACTACAGGGGGGAATTTTGAGAATTCAATTAACTTGTTCCATGTTTTTGGACTGTGGGAGGAAACCGGAGAACCCGGAGGAAACCCACGCAGACACGGGGAGAACATGAACACTCCACCCAGATGGGGATTCGAACCGGGAATCCCTAGTGCTGAGAGGAGAACATGCTAAACCACTAAGCCACCGTGCCGCCCTGGATCAAGTCAATTGAGTTCTCAAAATTGCCCCATATAGAGTGTGTCTGTGTGAGTGAGTGAGTGTGTGCTCAGCGATAGATTCTATCTGCCCAGCGCCCGAGACGTTCTCCTCTGGATGGGCATGGGGAACCCCCCCGGCGACCCTAATAGAGGATAAAGCGGAAGATAATGAATGAATGAATGAATCCTTGTTTGTGGTACTTTCTGACTTCTGCAAAATGAATACAGTGAGTGAAAGTGCAAAATCGCTGAGTCTGCACATCTACGTTGATCAAACTGAAGAGTTCCGATTTTTGGAAGGATTTTTGGAAATCCACGAGTAAGGAGATAATCATACGCTGTGGTTTCTTCCAGGAAGCTAAACCGTCCACAAACCTGCACAACTGGCTTTACCACTGGTTAACTCCTCCTGCAGCTGGCTCAGATGTCTTAACCCGCTTCATTTCACAGGACAGGAGGACAGGGCCTGGCCTTTATCTAATTCTTTAGATTTGAATCATCCATTAGTTTTCAACTGGCTGTTCAACCCCACTGTTCCAGCACCTCCAACATCCAGCTGAGGTCACTGTTGGGCGCTGGGCAGATACACCCAGGACAGGGGGGGGGGAAATCTATTGCTAGACACACGCTTACTCACACACACACACTCTATATGGGGCAATTTGGAGAACTCAATTGACCTTGATTCATGTTTTTAGACTGTGGGAGCAAACCGGAGAACCCGGCGGAAACCCACGCAGACACGGGGAGAACATGCAAACTCCACCCAGATGGGGATTCGAACCGGGAATCCCTAGTGCTGAGAGGAGAACATGCCAATCACTAAAAGCCACCGCACCGCCCCTCTGTGGAAATTTTTTTTTTTCCATGTGTCTGTGACTTTTTGGCCCATTCACCCTGAAGGTTATCTGTGATTAAAGAGTAGAACACTGGAACAGGAAAGGACCTTCCCCAAACTGTTTCCACACAGATGGAAACATACAGTAGCTGTGGGTGTTAATTACATACACCTGTGTCAATTAAACACCTGAATGAAGTAATTAAGAGGTCTCTTCAGGTGCTCGTGTCCATATTGTGTGTTTGTCTGCAGATGTTGAGCCGGTCCTTCCCCAAACTGTTGTACTATTTACAGTAAGGTTCGGTATTCACTCCGTTTTATACGAAACGAAAAAAAAAAAAAACATTTATAGCTTTAAAAAAAAAAAAGGAGGAATAAGGCCTTAGGGGCGTGGCGTGGGGCGTGGTGCGACATTCCGGATGAGTGACGTCACCAGGTCGCGCGCTGCGGCCACACCTAGCGAGTGTAAAGGCAAATCAGAGTGAACGACTTCCTGATCTACCTGCAGAACAGTGAGTTTATTCACCTTTTAATTAAACTAAAGCTTTAATTAATGAGCTCGGGGCCGCCGGGGGCCGCCGGGGGCCGCGGGCTCCGTCACGCCGCGGTTGTCGGGCTGTCCTCGGGCTTTCACCGCTGACGGAGCTCCGCAGTTCCGCATTTCGCTTCATTTCCATCTTTATTGTTTTATTATTTTATTGTTTTATTATTTGATTATTTGATTAAAGGTTTTGTGTTTTCATGCCGCGTACTTTCTGTTGTGTGGAAGCTCGATGAACTCCGCAGACTGGCCTGCCTTTAAACACCGAATCCACAAAAAAAGTGATCTTAACGATCAAAGCATCAGTCAGGAAATCGATCAAAACACCAGAAACGCCTCAGAATGAACGTCTTCATCGAAATAAACGGCGCGATTTCGATCAAAAGATCTATTTTGCAACCGTTCTTTCGGTGATGAGTGAATCCCACGGGAGTCGGCTCTTTTGAACGAATCGTTGGAGAGTCGTTTGCTTGCACAATAAAACAATTGGATGTTAAAAGCTGGATGATGCGGCACGGTGGCTTAGTGGTTGGCATGTTCTCCTCTCAGAGCTGGGGATTTCGAATCTCAATCTGGGTGGAGTTTGCATGTTCTTCCCGTGTCTGCGTGGGTTTCCTCCGGGTTCTCCGGTTTCCTCCCACAGTCCAAAAACATGGATCAAGGCCATTGAGTTCTCCAAATTGCCCCATATAGAGTGTGTGTGTGTGTGTCCAGTGATGGATTGGCGTCCTGTCCTGGGTGTATCTGCCCAGCGCCTGAAACGGGAGATGATAAATGGAAAGCTGGATGATTGATTATAAATGTATTAATTTAGTATGAATATTCTAAAACGTATATGTACATCATGGTTACCCAACCCTAAATATGGCCCACTGTTAATTCCGGGGAGGGGGGGTGGGGGGTTCTATAATAACAAAATGCAAAGCATTCCAGTGAAATTGCAGGCTGTTGTTCTAATGCACTACACCGTGTTTGTGGGTGGCTTGGCGGTCGAGGTTCTTACATTTATAAGTGTATTAGATATAATTTGATGTGTGTTTAATTAGAAATCAAGCTTGTCATTCTAAACTACGTGTGTTTCAGCTCCTTCTGGGCTGTTAACACCTCATACTATATTGGTTCTGCTTCATTAGTTTGAGTTTCATTGGTTTCATTGGTGATATTCTTTCTTTCTGTATAATTTAAAAATATCACATTTACATTCAGTCATTTAGCAGAAACATTTATCTAAAGTGAATTATAAATGAAGGGTGGCATAGTGGCGTATTGGTTTAGCACGTTCTCCTCTCAGCGCTAGGGATTCCCGGTTTGAATCCCCATCTGGGTGGAGTTTCCGTGTTCTCCCCGTGTCTGCGTGGGTTTCCTCCGGGTTCTCCGGTTTCCTCCCACAGTCCAAAAACATGGATCAAGTCCATTGAGTTCTCCAAATTGCCCCATATAAAGTGTGTGTGTGTCCAGTGATGGATTGGCGCCCTTTCCTGGGTGTATCTGCCCAGTGCCCGAGACGTTCTCCCCTGGATGGGCATGGGGAACCCCCCCGCGACCCTAATAGAGGATAAAGCGGGAGATAATGAATGAATTATAAATGAGAACAACACAATCAGTAGTTAAAGAAAAACCAGCTACACTGTAGAATGATCAAACCCGTGCAGTTTGGTCAGCACTGTAGAAAGCTGAGGTGTGGGTTTGAAGTGAACTTTGCTCATGTGATGATAAAGGAAAGTGTTTTTATTTTTTTCTTAGGTTCTGGAATCTGTTAGTCAGAAACACAGACGAGGCTCATTATCTCCACATGCTGTTCAGATTTTTCCAAAACCATCAGTGCAGCGGGTCGTAAACTGTGTTCTGCATCTTTTAGTTGATGGGCCAAGAATTTGCAATACTGTAAAAACAAACCTGGGTTAAAAAGAGCAGGGTTTCCTCCTGTACTTAATTAAAATAACATGTAAAAAGTAGAATATTAACATTAATGAGCTTAACTAAGACAAAAAGCAACGACCTGTATAAACATGTAACCTACTGAACCGGTATACACACAAACAACTGAATTAAGACCATGATGATGATGATGATGAAGGCGGCACAGTGGCTTCATGGTTTAGCATGTTCTCCTTTCAGCACTAGTGATTCCGGGTTCGAATCCCCATCTGGGTGGAGTTTCCATGTTCTCTCCCGTGTCCGCGTGGGTTTCCTCCGGGTTCTCTGGTTTTCTCCCACAGTCCAAAAACGTGGATCAAGTCAATTGAGTTCTCCAAATTGCCCCATATAGAGTGTGTGTGTGTGTGTGTGTGGTGAGTGAGTGTGTGTCCAGTGATAGATTGGCGCCCTGTCCTGGGTGTATCTGCCCAGCGCCCGAGACGTTCTCTCCTGGATGGGCATTGGGAACCCCCCCCCCCCACGGCCCTAATAGAGGATAAGCGGGAGATAATGAATGAATGAATGATGATGATGATGATGATGATGAGACACCTCTGAACCAAACTGCTCTCAGTTCACATGCTGAATGACTCCTAGTCTGGGACTAGAACCCAGAACCTTCTGTGTGTTGATTCACAGGACCACCATGTCTCCATAAGCCAATCAAAAACCTTGTCCTGAAGTCTGAAAAAAAGTCCACAAACTTAAGGTCACAGCATTCACCAACCGCAGAAGACTGGACCTTCAGACCTCAGTACATGGGTTACAGCCTTTAACATTGTGTTTCAGAACTCATCATCATGAGCTATCCTGGATACCCCACTGGAGGTGGTGGATACCCTCCCCAGGGTGGAGGCTACCCTCCACAACAGCAGCAGCAGGGAGGGTACCCCGGTTACCCACCGCAGGCAGGAGGGTTTCCAGCAGGAGGCGGTTACCCTCCTCAGGGTGGAGGATATCCGGGGTTTCCTCCTCAGGGTGGTAACTATCCTGGTTACCCACCTCAAGGAGGAGGCTACCCTCAAGGTCAGCCTGGAAATTACCCTTCGATGCCCCCTGCAGGTAACCACCTTCACTGTTCTCTCTCTCTCTTCCTCTTAGTGATGGTTTAATGTATTCTACACAGTGAGCTGGTATTTAGACTCATGTAATAGTGAGTGGAGTCTGTGGTTTGGGACACGCCCACTGCAGGTCTATAATAACGAAATGCAAAGCAGTCCAGTGAAAATGCACGCTGTTGTTCTAGTGCACTACATCGAGTGTGTGAGTGATTTAGTGATAATAGGTCTTATATTTAGGAGTGTACCGGATGGTAACGTGTGTAAGTGTTAGAGTTGGGGAATGACACATGCACCCCCCCGCCCCTTAAACCTGTTTTTTTGATCTTTCAGGTGGTTGGGGTCAGCCTGGATTTGGTGCTGTAAGTATCAGAACTGTCTGTACTGTTGAGGGTGCAGTGACTTTAGCACATCTGCACTGACGCTCAACATCTGGCTGAATAAAAAGCCTAAAAACATGAATGTAATTTTGTGTAGCCTGCAGGAGGAGCACCTCAGGGATACCCTGGAGGTCCAGCACCGGGGCAGCAACCGATGCCAGCGTACCCTGGAGTACCCCCCGCTAACCCCTCATTCCCTGGCTTCGGGGGACCCGGAGGGCCTTCTGGACCTGGTCCAGCTATGGGCCCTGGAGTGCCTGCTGCACAGGTACTTCTGCAGATGTGTCTTAATTATATACTTAGCTTTTTATAAGAGTTGCAATATGTCCAGCAGAGAATGCAATGTATTGTTCATATGACAGGCCTACAGATTTCTCTTTATTTGTTCTCAGAATTAAATTATATTAAAAAAGAAATTATTATGATTAATTTTTTAGTGAAACTACATATAAAAAATATCTGAGTTTATTGTCATTCTGATCTAAACAGAGCTCTTAAAGAAGGGCACAGTAGTTCAGTGGTTAGGTTGTTGGGCTGTCAATCTGAAGGTTGTGGGTTCAAATCCCAGGTCCACTGAAGTTACCAGTGTGGGTCCTTGAGCAAGACACTTAACCCTCATTGCTCCAGGGATGTTGTGATGAACCCTGTGCTCACCTTGTAAGTCGCTTTGGATAAAAGCGTCCAATAAATGACCAAATGTAAATGTAAAATGTAATGTAAAGAACGCATCCTATTCTAAACTGATCCTCTTATCGCATCATTCTGCAAGTGTTCGGAGGTTATCTGTAAAACATTTTGCCCTAACCTTCAGCAGGACATCTGAGCGGTCAGAAACTGATGTTGGATGAGAGAACCTGGCTTACGATGTCAGCTATAGTTCATTCCAGAGGATCAAAATGACCCATCCATGTTTATATGGACGTTCCGTTGTACACTGGGGATTTCATAACACGACACCCCCCCCCCCCCCGTGAGCCGATGCTTCTTGCATGTCATAATGAAACAGAGGTGTGTCCCGACCTGCACACTCTATTTACCATGCATTGTTTACCCACCATCTTTAATGCACTGTGGGCGTGTCCCAAACCACAAAATGTCTGCAGTGTAGACCACATGAACACCATCTTCAGTCTACCATGGGTGTGTCCCCGACCGCACCGTGTCTCCGTGTAGTGCAGATGTCCTCAGTCCTCTCCCGTCATGTCTTAATAATGTACTAACTGTCGTTGTTTCACCGTTATGTTTGACACTGCACGAGTCCACCATGTAGACATGATGAATCCCAACGGAACCAACGGATGGCGCTGTGGATGTTGATTTCAGGTTCATTGTTGTTGTGTTGTGTAAACAGTCCTGCTCTCACTTGGGCCTCAATATGTAGCCTTACACAGCTGTTCATATTTATTACTGCGGTGTTTGTTTGCAGATGGGTTTCCGTGGAACAATAAAGGACTGCCCCGGTGCTGATCCTCTCCGTGATGTCGAGGTTCTGCGCAAAGCCATGAAGGGATTCGGTGAGGGACACGACAAACATCAACTATTATTTACATTAAAGTGTCGCGTATAAGGTCCACTAACCTGTGTGTGTGTGTGTAATCAGGGACTGATGAGAATGCCATCATCGAGTTGTTGGGGAGTCGCTCCTGTAAGCAGCGCGTGCCGATGGTCAAAGCTTATAAAACCACTTATGGAAAGGTGAGACGTCCCTCTGTATCAAACACTGAATACACAGCAGGTTCATAGATACAGAACACAGAGGGATTCCGATTCATTACTAATGGAACCAGAATCGACATCTTTAAACTTTGTGATGATGAAATAATAAGTGGAAGCAGCTTTCATTGTGTCATCATCGAAATGTTCCACTGTTCTACTGAGTCAGTTTGTAGAACTCCACCCTGTGTTCGTATGGCAGCATCTGAGGTCGGGTTTGTTATGTGTTGGGTGTTTATCCCAACAGAATAAAGGCCTGCAGAGTATTTGTGTTAAATACAGAACTTGTATTAGATCATTTGAAGCCTTTGCATTTCCTGATCTGTATTTTAATAATATAAATGTATACATAGTTTTAATGAGGAATTTCCTTGTTATGTTCTGATATATTGTATTAGGTTTAGTATTTTTTCCTATTTTTTTAATTACAGTCTCTATAGTTAGATTTATCTTTGTGTATCAGGGATTTTTGTAGTTTGACGGTCGTCTCCACTCTGCTGCCACCGTGTGGAACTCCTCTGTTACTGCATCTTTATTTCCAAACAACATTGCATATTAGACCCTTACATGGCATTGTTCACTGTCGTAAATTATTGTTTGTGTTTTTGAAAACTATATTTTTTGGTGTTTAATCATTAAAATGAGTATTTTTGCTGTTTGTCTGAGCGGGCTCGATCCCGGCAGCTGGTAGGAGAGGGGGAACCATCAAGCTCCAACATGTAACATGTTTTTCTTTACAGGATCTGGTCCACGATATCAAATCAGAGATATCAGGAAATTTCGAGCATCTGGTCCTGTCCATGTTGAAGTCTCCAGCTGAGTTTGACGCCTCTGAGCTGAAGCACGCCATCGCGGTGAGTGGTGGACTTTGGTTCTGGAGTCGTTGCTTCCTTTGAGATTGAGGTGTTCATAAGCACTCGTTTCAATTGGAGAAATAAATTGTGGACTTTGACGGAGTGTGTTGGCTGTGGAGTTTTCAGAGTGAGTTTGTGGAGCAGATCTCCACCTGAACGAGTGCAATGCAAACTACTGAACCACCAGCATGCAAATCTGAGTTAGAGTGGGGCGGCAGTTCCTTCAGTTTAATCACGTCAGCACTGCTGATATTCATTATACTGTGTGTGTGTGTGTGTGTGTGTGTGTGTGTGTGTGTGTGTGTGTGTGTGTGTGTGTAGGGTATGGGCACAGATGAAGCCTGTCTGATTGAGATTCTCTCCTCTCGCTCCAACGCTGAGATCCAGGAGATCAACCGCATCTATAAAGCAGGTGAGTTCATGTTAGCAGCTGTTGCTATGGCAACCATTTTAGTGAACAGGCTGCAAAATGAAGCTCATGTCTGATTCCAACACTTACACAGACGAAGGTATTGGGACACTTTATTTTATTATCTCATTCTCATTTTGGTCTCGCGGGCCATGAAAGGGCAGACCAGACAGTGAAGTGTGTGCTGGATACCTACTGTGGGCAAGACCCCACCTACTGATGCTACACCATTATTGGTTCCTATGTAATGGCATGCCGAATGGGGCAGACAGACCATCAATCAACTCACTGCATTGTGAAACCTGCCACACCCCTCTTTCAGTCAAGCACTGCACCACCAGGTACCAGATGCCATCTCAGAATACCACAGAAATACTGAAAAAGACATTTTTACTCACACCAGCCCCGGAACACTACAATTTTATTGCTCACTGGATTCTAAACACATATTTGAACACTCCCCTACCCCCCAAAGACTGTCACCAACATGACCTCTCCTGCCGGGAACATCGCCTATGAGCTGGCTTATCTTTAAACTTCATTAAAAGATAATTATCTCATTCTCACATTATCTCAGAGTTGTTTCCTTTCTGTAGACATTCCACCAGAGTCTGGAGATTTGTCGTGAGTAATGCGTTGTGTGTATTGTATAGTATGCAGTGTGTGTTTAAGGACTTTGTCTGTTTTTATATAGAGTACGGTAAATCTCTGGAGGACGCCATCCACGGTGATACATCAGGACACTTCCGCCGGCTGCTGGTGTCCCTCTGCCAGGTACGTCTCACCTGCACTGGGATCGGGCTCTGATGGGTCAGGCTCATTATAACTGTACAGCTTTAATCAGAGGTGAAGTTTTATATGAAGGTTTACACATTGGCACTTTTAAAGCAGGGGAGTATTGGGACACCTAAATAGAGTCAATGCTGGTGGATCTCATTAAAGGGAGATTTTAGATTTAGAGATTTTATTTTACATTATTTTTGTGTTGGTTAAAGATGATGCATGCTCAGTCCTCTGAGGTTTCTGTGTCAGTGGGCTGATGGGTGTGGCTGTGTTGTTGCAGGGGAACCGTGATGAGAACCCGAATGTGGATGTGGCTCTGGCTAAGCAGGACGCTCAGGTGAGTTCTGCTTAAAAAAAAAAAAGTGCAAATCATTTATTTCTGTCGCGCTTTTTACATCAGAACGTCGTCACAAAGCAGCTTTACTGAATGAAAAGCCTTTAAACCCCTAAAGAGCGAGCCGAAGAGACGGTGGCAAGACAAAACCCTCCCCTATGTTGTTATTTAAAACCAAAACAGATAAAGAACCTTAACTTCGCCATGTGTTCAGTCCTCCCAGCACTCACTCACTCACTCACTCTCTCACTCTGTATCAGATTCAGGTGCTGGGTTGCCAAATAAACCAAACCTATTCAAGCTTTTCATTCTTTGACATTTACAATATCAGTCGTGTCTTTCTGAAAAACAAGAGTTATCTCATAGTGTGGTTCTTTATTAAGATTAATACAATTAAGATTTTTGAATCTATTCTTTAGTCTTTATTGTTTCAATGTGCATTAAGGAAAAGCTTCCGGTTGCCCTGTCGATTCAGATTGTACTGAACTCTACTAACTTCCAGATGAAGTCCTGACTCGCAATCAGATCTCTGTGTTTTCCAGAAATGAATTTGAATTGTGTGTGTGTGTAGAAATTGTATGCTGCAGGAGTGAATAAATTGGGGACAGATGAGTCTCAGTTTAATGCTGTTCTTTGTGCACGCAGTAAACCTCACCTCAGACAAGGTATACACACTCAGACCTCACAGTGACACCTCATACACACTCAGACCTCACAGTGACACCTCATACACACTCAGTCCTTACAGAAACTATACAAAACATTTGGCTGTTATGAGGAATTTTTTTTTTCAATAATGATGGTTCAGAAATATTGTCTTCAAGTATTATTAATTATCAAACTTGATGTATTTAATACTGAAGTGTGTGTGTGTGTGTGGGTGCATAGTGTTTCATGAGTACCAGCAGATGTGCGGTAAAGAGATTGAGAAGAGCATCTGCAGTGAGATGAGTGGGAATCTGGAGAACGGCATGGTGGCAGTGGGTGTGTATCATTTACATCACCGTACCAGCTTTAAAATGAACCCAAAATGTCTGATTTGTTTATATTTAAATGGTCCAGTCTGACCTGAAGCCTGAGGCTCCAGTATCTGAGCAGCAGTGCGGTCAGTGAGGTGCTGCTCTTTGAGCCGCTGATTGTTTTCTTTGTGTTTTCAGTGAAATGCATTAAGAACACACCGGGTTACTTCGCTGAGAGGCTGAACAACGCTCTGAAGGTGGGACTGATGTGGTGATCCGGTCGTTACACGCTGTGCTTACGTAACACTGTTGTAAAAATCACTGTTGTGTATGAAGGGGATGGGAACGAAGGACCGCACTCTGATCCGCATCATGGTGAGCCGCTCGGAAATCGACATGCTGGACATCAGACAGCATTACCTGCGCACCTACGGCAAATCCCTCTACACCGACATCTCTGTGAGTGAACTACAACATCCACCGCCGTATGTGTGTGTCTGCTTTGGTTAACGTGTGTGTGTGTGTGTGTATACATACAGGGTGACACTTCTGGAGACTACAAGAAGCTCCTGTTGAAGCTGTGTGGTGGAAGCGACTGAGGGAAACGTCCACACCGTGACTCTCTGCAGCCCCCTGCTGGCAACGCGGTGCAACTGCAGGTGTCAGATTTCTATAGCGGGTTCATTTATGGAAAATGTAGTGAAGAACACTTTCTATGCATTTAAATCGAGAGCAGTCGTCTCTTAGTTAAAGCCTTATTGATTAGTGTGAGAGACTTTATATAATCCAAGCTAAAAAAATATGTAAAGTGATGTATACGTTTACATATAATAAAACCTGTTACTAACCCCATTAAAGTCGACATACAAACCGAGGTGTATTATTTGTACGTGAAACTTGATTGCACATCTCTGACAGTTGAATTTTAACTGAGTAGCAGAATATGGAACTTAGATCTTCGTGTTCAGGACAGAATATAACCAACAGTACTGCACTTTCTTTTGAGGTCCCAGAAAAGCGCTATGTAAATAAAATCAAATGCCTTGGGGTTCACCACTGCAAGATGGTAGAACGATCTTCCTACCTCTGTCCGTGAGGCAGAGTCACTAGGCATTTTTTAAGAAACTACTTAAAACACAGCGGTGCGGTGGCTTAGTGGTTTGGCATGTTCTCCTCTCAGCACTAGGGATTCCCGGTTCGAATACCCATCTGGAGTTTCCATGTTTCCTCCGGGTTCTCCGGTTTCCTCCCACAGTCCAAAAACATGGATCAAGTCAATTGAGTTCTCCAAATTGCCCCATATAGAGTGTGTCTGTGTGTGTGTGTGAGTGAGTGTGTGTCCAGCGATAGATTGCCCTCCTGTCCTGGGTCTATCTGCCCAGTGCCCAACACGTTCTCCCTTGGATGGGCATGGGGAACCCCACCGCGACTCTAATAGAGGATAAAGCGGGAGATAATGAATGGACGAATAGTGAATGATTGAATGAATGAATACCTAAAACATCTTTTTAACAAATAGGGGGGGGGGGGGTGCAGCATCAGATAACGATCAGGTTTGATAATTCTACAGTGGAGCTTTTCTTCATATCTAATGACTGTGATGTTCTCATTTATATGTTGCTTTGGATAAAAGTGTCTGCTAACTGAATAAATGTAAAATGCAATATTATGTTACTTATTGAAACAGTAGATGGCGCTGTAATTGCACTAATGTGTCGCTGGCTGTCCTACTGTATTCCTGGATGTAGGACATGATCTGATGTTTGTCTCTGTTTTATCAGTCTTGTGGATGTTATTGCATGCTGCGTCCTAAAACACCCACCCACTCGAACCCCCGTACCCTGTGGAGCAGATTACACTGAGATTCCCCCCCCGATGTCCCACTGGTTCAACAGATTAAAGTCATCACAACAGAGGGTGGAGGTCAGACCACCCCATCTGTGCAACCCACGTCTATCCCAGTATGATGGAGGTTCATGCTGACACTCCTGTCAGAGTTATCATGGTGCAGTGTGACACAAAGTATGTGGACGCCTTATCATCCATTCTGATCAGCTTGTTCGAGAGCCAGCAGTATTACAACAAACTCTGCACTAGTTTTAAGTTTTGTCTGTCCTGTAGGACTTGTGGCTTTGAATAAGTTAAGGCTCCTTCCCCCTCCCCTAAAAAAAAAGAAGTTCCGGCTTTTGTACAATTTTATTTATTTTTTTTTTTAACTATGTGGAGTTTTGTATGTTCTCTTCACATATTACACCATTTTTTTATACCTCTGTACACGTTCCAGAACATGTTGGTTGTGAGGAAACGTGAGGTTTAATATCTGAACTGTAGATTAAATCCAGTGTTTGAGTTTCTGCTCTGTGATGAAATGAAAGGTTGTGCTTTTAGCTCTTGAGCAGCAGATTAGGCCTTAAAGTGTGTTATAGTTATATAAATGTTATAAAGTCCTTAGAAGATCACATTATAGGCCTCTTTGAACTCCTGCTGAGGGTTTGAGGGTTGGACGTGTCTAAAATAAAGAGAAGAGGTGAGAGAAGTCTGACGTTCAGAGAAAATGTCTGATTTTAAGGAACGTTTTTTATTTTAATGTTGTGATACGTTGTGATTGATTTGTTGGACTCAGAGTCTGTAGCACGCTCACCTCTCAGCGCTGGGGATTCCAGGTTCGAATCCCAGTCTGGGTGACTGGTCGCCCTGTCCTGGGTGTATCTGCCCAGCACCTGAAACGTTCTCTTCTGGATGGGCATGGGGAACCCCCCCCCCCCACACACACACACACAAACCTCGTTAACCATTAAGTGAAATGTAATGAATAAATGAGGGTGGCACAGTGGTTAGCATGTTCTCCTCTCAGCGCTAGGGATTCCCGGTTCCAATCTCAATCTGGGTGGAGTTTCCATGTCCTCCCCGTGTCCATGTGGGTTTTCTCCCACAGTCCAAAAACATGGATTGAAGGTAAATTTATTCATTCATCCATTATCCACTTCATCCTCCCCATGCCCATCCAGGGGAGAACGCTTCACATGCTGGGCAGATACACCCAGGACAGGACGCCAATCTATCACTGGGCACACACACACACACACACTCTATATGGGGCAATTTGGAGAACTCCATTGACTTGATCCATGTTTTTGAAATATGGGAGGAAACCCATACGGACACGGGGAGAACATGGAAACCAGATGGGGATTCGAACCGGGAATCCCTAGCGCTGAGAGGAGAACATACCAAACCACTAAGCCACCGTGCTGCCGGATTGAAGGTAAATTGATTACTCCAAATTGCCCCACATATATAGAGTGTGTGTGTCCAGTGATAGATTGTCGCCCGAAACGTTCTCCCCTGGATGGGACATGGGGGACACCCCCCCCCCCCCGTGTCTCTAGTAGGGGATTAAGCAGAAGAGGATGAATGAATGAGTGAATGTTGGACGGATCAATGGCGGCTCCAGGGTTAAAGCTCAAGCTTGGCTGAGTGAGACCCTGTTGATGTCAGCGGGGGGCGGGGGGGGGGGGGGGTGGACGCGGCGTGTTTTAGGGGACCTCGTTGTCGGAGAGCGCTGATGATTTGGGACGCCGCCCCCCGTGAGAGCGCGCGCGCCCGTGACCGCGTGCACGCGCCTGTTCCGTTAGAGCGCGCCTCCGAACCTGTTGCCGCGTCGCCTCAGAGCCGAGCGCGTCTCCTCCTCCACATCAGGACGACCCGGCGTCTTCAGACGGCTTCTCTGACCCAAAACCTCAGAACCTCAGAACCTCAGAACCTCAGAAGCACCCGCTTCAGCCCTCTCAGAGCGGAATACTGCCGCGCCGCCGACAACAGCATCCGCCCTTTGGTGTAACGGTGTGCCGTCCACCTGTCGGTGAGTCTGTCAGCGTCTGAGAGGAAATCTGGACAGAAGACGGACAGAACCCACAGAAGCCACCGACACACCGACGCAGTGTGCGTTCTGCTCTAAAACTTAACCCGAAACACAAACCGGAGCACTTTATTCCTCACAACGTGGCCGCTGTACGGATCTGTGTGACGGACTTACACAACTTCAACTTCTGACTGAAACCGAGTTTTAAAGGTGAGATTAATCCATCCGTCCATCCATCATCTTCAGCTTTATCCTCTATTACGGTCGTTAGATGGGGTTCCCCTGGGCAGATACACCCAGGATGGGGGTAATCTAGCGCTAGGCACATACTCACACACACTCTATATGGGGCAATTTAGGGCGTTCAATTTTCCTTGAATCCAAAACGAGGAACCCACGGGGACACATGGAGAACATGCAAACTCCACCCAGATTGGGATTTGAACCTGGAATCCCCAGTGCTGAGAGGAGAACATGCCAACCACTAAGCCTTCCTCTAAAAAACAACCATCCATTTTCGTCTGATTCATCCTCAACCAGGACCCCAAATCCATCCAGGGGAGAACGTTTCGGGCGCTGGGCAGATACACCCAGGACAGGACGCCAATCCATCGCTGAGTTTCCATGTCCTCTCCGTGTCCGCGTGGGTTTCCTCTGGGTTCTCCGGTTCCCTCCCACAGTCCAAAAACATGGATCAAGTCAATTGGGTTCTCCAAAATGCCCCATATAGAGTTGTGTATGTGTGTGTGAGTGTGTGTGTGTCTAGTGATAGATTGCCCCCCTGTCCTGGGTGTATCTGCCCAGCTCCTGAGACGTTCTCCCCTGGATGGGCAAGGGGAACCCCCCCCCCCCCCCCTGCGACCCTAATATAAAGCAGAAGATAATGAATGAATTAATGAATCTTGTTAGCTTGGGTTTAAAGTGTGGATTAGTAAAACTTCAGTTTTAAACCCCGTCTTGAACTTTTTCTACATACAGATCGAATGGAGGTGTCCATCCACGCCCCACCCACAGCAGGTCCTCCTCCAGCCTCAGGTCAGTGTTGATCTGCTCCTCGTCCTCGGTTCGCCTCCAACCTTCACCTGTATTTCGGGAGAATTTGCCAATGAGCAACTCTGGAAATGAGCAACTAGCACCGCGGTTGGTTGTATCTCTGAGTTCCTCGTCAGAAGTAATGCCCGACTGATGTGCCTGGATGCCCGATGAGCACTCAGGGGCCTCATGCTTCCACCTCGAGATGGGAACCCACAGTTTAACTCCCTCCAAGACTCCATGATGACCAGCCAGAGGAATAAAGAGGTGCACGTCCCATACATCATGGCCGACGTGCCGTGCGAGAGTGAGGAGATGCGCATGTGGTGGGCCTTCCTCGCCTCGTCCATGGTCACGTTCTTCGGCGGGCTCTTCATCATCTTGCTCTATCGGACGGCCCGCTACCTCTGGATGGTCTGTTGCCACTGCAACAACAAAAAAAAGGTAATTGTTTATCATGTGGTTCTCCGAACATCGGTATTTATTCAGAGAACGTTGACACCTTTGCATTTCAGTAAAATATATAACCACGTAGTGTGTTGATTGTGGCGCTACAGTGGCTTGTGCTGACCTCTGACCCCAACCCAAACTGCTGGCATGAACTAGAACGTTGATTGCAACCCCCTCTTTACTACCTCACCTTTAGATCCCGATTATAATCATTGATAACAATGAAGAGGATGTTGGGACAATAGATTCTCCTAATAATATAATAAGGGGTGGATGTTAGGGCCACTAGACTTCTGCTTGTTTAGCTTTAAATTAGGTCTTTGTTCTTTAGGTAGCACTATAGTAAGACGAGCTGCTGGAAGTTGTTTCCATGTTATTCATTCATTCATTCATTATCCTCCGCTTACATTATCCTCTACTAGGGTTGCAGTGTGTGTGTGTGTGGGGGGGTTCTCCATGCCCATCCAGGGGACAACGTTTCAGACACTGGACAGCACACACACACACTCTATATGGGGCAATTTAGAGCATTCAATTTACGTTGAATCCATTTTTTTCAGTCTCCATTAAAACTCCTAAATTCACAAGAAGGCTTTAAAAGCAATAGAACACAGGAGGAAGACTTACACTGAATCAGAGCACCGCTGTGGTGATGTTGGCTGATGGGAACAGAAGTAGGGTACCGAAGTCACGTAGTAAAAAATAATCACTGGTGTGATGTAATCCGGAGGCATCATGAGAAAAGCACTGGCTTTAAATATAACTACATTTAGAGAAACCCAGACACCGCGCCCTCCTCCTCCTCCTCCTCCTCCTCATCCTCCTCATACATGTAGTCATCAAGATGCAGAACAAATACAAACCATGTCAGAAGGAGCTTATTATAATTAACGCTGTGAGTAGGAGCGTCATATCATTTGTGGTTCACATGGTAATTAGACCCTGTTCTGGTTCACAAGAACCTCTGATGGATCTCTGCCTGCTCTCGCGGTCAGCATGCAGTATGTCCATCCCGTACGGCTCGCGGTGTTTATCACGTGTACAGTCCACTCTCCTTTCTAATGTGGAATAAAGGGTTTCTTTTACAAAAATAGTTGTAATGAAGTCATGGGGATGTATTGTGAGAACATGCCAAGTTCCATCCATCCATCCATCCATCCATCCATTATCTTCCGCTTTATCCTCTATTAGAGTCGCGGGGGGGTTCCCCATGCCCATCCAGGGGAGAACGTTTTGGGCACTGGGCAGATACTTCCAGGACAGGACGCCAATCCATCACTGAACACACACTCACACACACATACACACTCTATATGGGGCAATTTGGAGAACTCACTTGACTTGATCCATGTTTTTGGACTGTGGGACGAAACCGGAGAACCCGGAGGAAACCCACGTGGACACGGGGAGAACATGGAAACTCCACCCAGATGGGGATTCGAACCGGGAATCACTAACACTGAGAGGAGAACATGCTAAACCACTAAGCCACCGTGCCGCCCATGCCAAGTCCCATCTTTTTAAATCAGATAACTCACTTTGTGACCTAAACCCGATGCATCAGAGTCACGGCCATGTGACCTGAATGAGGTGGGGTCAGAGTTGGGTGACGGTGTGCCGGTCGGTGGGGGTGTACTCTGTTTTGGAGTGATGCAGATGTTCCTGACGTCACACACAGACACGTCAACGACATGCAGGTCACTCACTTTGATGTGAATTAGGGGTGTAATGGTTCCCGCTGCAGTATGGACCTCACGGTTGGGTTCGGTACGCTACAGCAGGGGGGGGTTGTTGGGGGGTCTGCTTACTGGAGCATCAGGTTTTTTTTTTAGAATGTCTCAACCGCCCGCGCTGCTCTAGGGCTGCTGTCCATCACAGAGACCCAAGCTCCTCCCACAAGAATGATTTGAATGACGCTCGTGGTCCATACTCTGCCTCTAAACTGAGCTCCACTGAGTTTGGCACGCTTAAAGGTGTTTACAGCTACGCTGCACCTCGCAGCTCGGCTCAGGTGTAGAGCTCGTCTCTTCGTTTTAGTTTTTTTGTTCTCCGCAAATTCGGTAACGTTGTATTCTATGTGAAAAAGCTCGTACCGAACGCAGTTCACACCGAATACAGCAGACCGGTACACCCCATTATGTGATGTATGTGAATCTACCACCTAAAAAAACAGAAGAACATTCATAAACACCACCATGTGTGCATGGCATGTTGGACTGATGATGTCCCAATCATCGGGCTGCTGGTTTAGGATAGCAGGTGTTTCCGTGTCTCCGTACGTTTGGCTGTGAGGTGTTTATTTAAAGGATAATACCTGCGTCTGGCCTCCTGCCAGCAGGTGGGCGTGGCTCCGTGGCGCCACACGCGATGACACACGGTCCAGCTGTTGTTCCTGCGCTCTCTGACGTCTCCTCTGAACAGGACCGCTCTCAGGTCTCTGCTCTGCTTCTTGTGTGGGCAGACGGGCGAGCTTTCATCCTGGTGCTGTTTTCATGATACTATATCACCCTGACCCTTATGTGTGTGAATGTTGACAGTCCCTGTCTCTCTCTGTCTCCAACTGTCTCTCTAAATCCCTGTCTCTCACTCTCATGCTGTCTCTCTACATCCCTGTCTCTCTCTCTCTCATGCTGTCTCTCTACATCCCTGTCTCTCATGCTGTCTCTCTACATCCCTGTCTCTCTCTGTCTCCAACTGTCTCTCTACATCCCTGTCTCTCATGCTGTCTCTCTACATCCCTGTCTCTCTCTCTCTCATGCTGTCTCTCTACATCCCTGTCTCTCTCTGTCTCCTGATGTCTCTGCATCCGTCTCTCTTGGTCTCTGTACTTTAATATTAATTACAACATTATCGTTAATAACAACAGTGCTACATTACAAAAGGGCTGCAGTCAATAAATAGTAAAGACAAAAATAAACAATAACAATACTAAATCTCTGTCTCTCTCTCACACACATACACACCGAGTGCTAGCAGTGTTCCAGCTTCTGCACATGAATCCTTATGTCACTTTCAACTCTTTTCCAAGTTAAGGATGGTTGCTTGGCAACAGGTAGCAACTCTATTGGGTGTTATCTTACTAACAGGAAGCTGTTAGATTGGTGTGAGAGACAGAAATGAGAGACAGACAGAAGGACAGAGACAGACAGACAGAGAGAGAGAGAGAGAGAATCCAAATGATGCATTTAATGTATTAGGTTGCTGCATGTGTGTTCGTGTATTATTGTATTCAGAAAGCAAGTGTCTCTGCATGTCACCTGACTTTAGGATAACACACACACACACACACACACACACACACACACATAGAGCCCTAATGGAGTAGCGCGATTAGGAAAGAGGTCAGCTCCTTCTGTTTCACTCTCTCATTAATCACCACTGCACCACATTTCCTCTACTGTCCCCTGCTGCACACGGGGAACCGTAATGTTACACACTCGCATAGAATCCTGCTCTCTGATTGGCTGAAAGTTTTTGCAGCTGATTTTGAAGAAATCAGTGTGAACAGGTCACCAGTTCCAGTTTACGGTGGTGCTGCGGGAGAGCATGGTGGTGTAGTGGTTAGTGCCTCAGCCTCACAGTAAACAGGTCCTGGGTTTGATTTCTGGATCGTCTGTATTAAGATCCTTTCTGTGTGGAGTCTGCATGTCCTCCCCATGCTTGTGGTAACGCTACAGGCACTCTGGGTTCTTCCCCTAAGCTGAGGTCATACACTGCCTTGACTGTGTCACTTCTAACTGCTTAGATTTTTGGAAACTAAACTCCGCCGTTGATGCTGTCCAGATGTTCCCCTGAGTAAATAAACAGCTGGTTAATATCAGGTCTTTTGACTTTTGACTGAATTACGGAGACTTAATATTTAATAACACACCCTCCCGCGGGTGTAACTGGACCAACGCACAGCATCATAATCACCCAGGAAACCCGTCTGCGTCTCATAAGGTTCTTTATTATTATTTATCCCTTCGTTATGGAGGCCACACCCACTGAATTTTTAGCGTCAGCTTCTGTGAACTGACTTTAAATAATGGATTTGATCAGTGTTTTAGTTTAAGGACAATAAAAGCTTAATGAAGGTGTCGTTTTCTGCTCGGGTCTGTAATCACGAGGGAGCTTTTTGAGATGGGAGAGGGATTTTTTTTTTATTACACTTACTCAGCAGTCATGAAACCTGTATAGACAGATTTATGTTGTAGCTGAGAATCAATAGATTTAATCTGTTTAACCAAAAACCAGATGGAAAACACGCAGCAGCGTAAAAACAACGTGTACTGATCCCGCGTACTTGTTTGAATACATCCGTCAGCAGGACGTCAGGCCTGGACTGTAACTCATAGTAAAACCGGTATATTATGAATTTTGACGTTTTCGGGAGACGCTTCTTTGCTAATTGAGCGAATGAGGCACGCTGATTTATAAGCAGCACTTAGCTGAGGATGCTGATGAAAACGAGTGCAGATTAAAAGCACTGAGAGAGATTGAATTGGGCGCAAACCAAGAAGAGAGAGCGGGGAGCTGGGGGTGGGATAGGGGGGTGGGGGTGGGGGGGATTAAATGGAGGCATGTTTGAGTAATGAAAGAGGATTGATGAAAATGCGCATCGCTGGTCAGGATGGCTGCGTTAATGAAAGGAGCTTTGACTCCGGGGCCAAATAGATTTTATTTTAAGTCTCCAGATGAATTGGATTATTACCAAACTTTCTTTCGGTGCTGCACCGCTCTGTGATGTTCAATCAAAACCCTCAGTGCTGGGACATGACTGGATGAAGGCATCACCTGATTGGACAGGGGTACAACAGAGTTACTGATGAATTATCCAGCATGACACAGGGATTAGGGTTCTGAGGTCTTGTGTCGCATCAGATCTGTTTAAAACATGTCATTAAAATGAAATTGCTGTGTCTCCATGGTGGCTCTTATAACCCAGGGAAAACTTTCTACAAGGTTTCAGAGTGTGTGTTTGGTCGTTTATGATATTGAGTTACTAGTTACTTATCTCCCGCTTTATTAGGGTCGCGGTGGGGTTCCCCATGCCCATCCAGGGGAGAACGTTTCGGGCGCTGGGCAGATAGACCCAGGACAGGGGGGCAATCTATCACTGGACACACACTCACTCACACAGACACACTCTATATGGGGCAATTTGGAGAATTCAATTGACTTGATCCATGTTTTTGGACTGTGGGAGAAAACCGGAGAACCCGGAGGAAACCCACGCAGACACGGGGAGAAGATGGAAAGTCCACCCAGATGGGGATTCGAACCGGGAATCCCTAGCGTTAAGAGGAGAACATGCTAAACCACTAAGCCACCATTCTGCTCTCTCTCTCTCTCTCTCTCTCTCTGTCTCTCTCTCTCTCTGTCTCTCTCTCTCTCTGTCTCTCTCTCTCGCTCTCTCTCTCTCTCTATATATGTATATATATATATAGATTCATTCATTATCTCCCGCTTTATCCTCTATTAGGGTCGCGGTGGGGTTCCCTATGCCCATCCAGGGGAGAACGTTTCGGGCGCTGGGCAGATAGACCCAGGACAGGATGCCAATCCATCGCTGGGCACACACTCACTCACACAGACACACTCAATATGGGGCAATTTTGAGAATTCAATTAACTTGATCCATGTTTTTGGACTGTGAGAGGGAACCGGAGAACCCAGAGGAAACCCACGCAGACACAGGGAGAACATGGAAACTCCACCCAGATAGGGATTCGAACCGGGAATCCCTGGTGCTGAGAGGAGAACATGCTAAACCACTAAGCCACCGTGCCACCCCATATATATATATATATATATATATATATATATATATATATATATATATATATATATATGTGTGTGTGTGTGTATGTGTGTACGTATATGTTAAGTCTCCTAACATGATGAGTAGTGATGACGACGGAGTCCCTGCAGCAGGCCGTTGGAGAACCTGTCTGTGGAGTGATTCATCATGTCAGAGATGAGTTTGAAATGTTAATCAGATTTGTACGCGCCGGCCGCAGTGGGTCCGTGTGGGACGCAGCAGAACATTTCAATAACACTGAGCAGGTGAATCATGTGTGTCTCTGAAGCTGCAGCATTTCAGCCGGGGGGTAAAGAGTAGAAGGCGTCCGGTGGTAAGAGGGAGCGGGTACAGGAGGAGGAGGAGGAGGTGGAGGAGGTGGTGGTGACACAGCTCTGATTCATGAAGTATATATTTTCAGACTTAATTAAAAGTGGGCTCTGCCCTCAGACATGGCTATCTATCTTTGAACTTTAACATCTTTAGGATTAAATATTTATGGCGAGCGAGAGGACACGCGCCTTCATTACTGTGGACAGTTCAGCGCTGTGACGCCAATTATACACTGATATCTCAGAGTGATGCCAATTAACACATCCTGAACTTTATTACTGCAACCCCCAACAACACACCTGAGTGAGTCAGTGAGTCAGTGAGTCAGTGAGTGAGTCAGTGAGTGAGTCAGTGAGTGAGTCAGTGAGTGAGTCAGTGAGTGAGTCAGTGAGTGAGTCAGTGAGTGAGTCAGTGAGTGAGTCAGTGAGTGAGTCAGTGAGTGAGTGAGGCTTGTTAGCATGTTCTCCTCTCAGCACTGGAGATCCAGATTAAAATCCTAATCTGGGTGGAGTTTTCATGTTCTCCTTGTGTCCACGTGGGTTTCCTCCAGGCTTTCCCATTTCCTCCCACAGTCCAAAAACATGGATTCGAGGCAAAATTGAATTCTCTTAATTGCCCCATATAGTGTGTTTGTGTGTGTGTGTGTGTGTGTGTATTGGCACTCAGCACCTGAAATGTTCTCCCCTGTATGGGCATGGGGAGCCCCCCCCTCCACACCGTGTCCTTAGTTTAGGATTAAGTGTAAAAGAGAAGAGAAAATGTCTGTAAAGAGAACGACTGTAGTTTTTATTTGTAGTATGGCAGGCGTCCTGTTCTTTAACGTCCTCTTCTGTTTTGGGTGATTGTACTGGTGCTCTGTAGTGTTGACTGACAGGTACAGTATTATAATTTAGTATTGATTTATTAAATCTTAATGTGTTTGTCTGTAGGATGTGCAGAGAGTCACCACAGTTGAGAAGAAGGACAACATCGTGGTCAGTGAGGTGGGCTGGATGACGTCGGTGAAGGACTGGGCCGGGGTCATGATCTCCGCGCAGACCCTCACTGGGCGTGTCCTGGTGAGTGCACGTTGTGTTTTATTGATATGAATACCATTCATTCATCCATCATCTTCCACTTTATCCTCTATTAGGGTCGCGGGGGGGGTTCCCCATGCCCATCCAGGGGAAAACATCTCGGGTGCTGGGCAGATAGACCCAGGACAGGGCGCCAATCCATCACTGGACACACACTCACACACACACAGACACACTCTATATGGGGCAATTTGGAGAACTCAATTGACCTTGATCCATGTTTTTGGACTGTGGGAGGAAACCGGAGAACCCGGAGGAAACCCACGCGGACATGGGGAGGACATGCAAACTCCACCCAGATGGGGATTCGAACCGGGAATCCCCAGTGCTGAGAGGAGAACATGCTAAACCACTAAGCCACCGTGCACGTCTCCGGTTTGTGTCAGGACTGTGAGGGTGTGTCAGTTCGCTGGAAAATCTTTAAATGACATGGCGGGTTCTACTGGGACTCCGGTGCAGTACACTCACTCGCTGAAGTGGTTGCTATGACAGCGGCCTGTTGATGGGCTGCTGTGTGTCTGTGTGGTTCCTGGTGTCAGTGTTGGAGCTAGACAGATGCTCACTTAACACACACACACACACACACACACACACACACGGTTATAAACCATCATTTAGAACCTGTGTGTGGGCGTGTGCACGTGTGTTCATGCCCGTTGCGCCTCATGCCCCTGACATTTGTTTTCCGTGCCAGCTGCTGCCAGATGAATGGAGTCTGTATGCATGTCCACTTCCACTCTGGCAGAAATACCGGGCGCTGGCATGTTTCGGCGGCCTGGTCCGTAGCCATGGTTACAGCAGCTCTATCTAGCACAGCAGATGCATGTGTGTGTGCTACATGTTGTCAGAAGTCCAGGATCAACACAGTGGCGTTCTACAGAGAACCAGGAAATTACATTTAAACCCGTTTATTGCGTTTTTATTGCGTTTGCTGAACTTTAAACCCGTCTCACTTTGTCCAGCAGTGCTGCTATATGACGGGCTGATAGGGCGGGGCATTGTGTAGGGCAGGATTGATGATGTAATAAAGTTCAGATGGGATTTTCTTCTTCCCGGTGAAAGGGAACTTCACAGTTCGGACACAGGAACACATTGACGTCAAAAAGAAATCCTCTATTTCACTGGAACTGGGATAAGTTTGGACAGCTGGAGGAACCATCTGTACAGATACATGAGAACATGCCATCTTCCCTCAGATAAAACCTCAAAAGGTTTCCTGGAAATGGGATTTGGAGCCTCCTGAACACAGACACACTGAACCAGACGCCGGTGCACAACTGGGAACTGAGAAAGTAGGATGAGGTTCGAATGCAAACTGGGACAGGAGGAAATGTGGGACATGTGAGCAATACAATAACAACAGCAACACAACGCATCACTGAAACGACCAACACGGCATCAGACACTTAACTGATTTGACCTTAATTACTTTCATTTATATTCTTATGTTTCACCTCTGAGTACAAACTGGAACCACACACTACCAACACCACGACCACATGAGGATCATCAACCACCCGAATAATAAAGTCTGATAATAATAGTTCTGGCGGCACGGTGGCTTAGTGGTTAGCACATTCGCCTCTCAGCGCTAGGGATTCCCGGTTCGAATCCCCATCTGGGTGGAGTTTCCATGTTCTCCCCGTGTGAGTGAGTGTGTGCCCAGCGATGGATTGGCGCCCTGTCCTGGGTCTATCTGCCCAGCGCCCGAGACATTCTCCCCTGGATGGGCATGGGGAACCCCACCGCGACCCTAATAGAGGATAAGCAGAAGATAATGAATGAATGAATGAATGAATAATAGTTCCTTATTATTAAATACACTTTATAAACCTGGATCTAAATGACTGAATTCAGTCTCCAAACCAGGGCGGCACGGTGGCTTAGTGGTTTAGCATGTTCTCCTCTCAGCACTAGAGATTCCCGGTTCGAATCCCCATCTGGGTGGAGTTTCCATGTCCTCCCCGTGTCCACGTGGGTTTCCTCCGGGTTCTCCGGTTTCCTCCCACAGTCCAAAAACATGGATCGAGTCAATTGAATTCTCCAAATTGCCCCATATAAAGTGTGTGTGTGTGAGTGAGTGTGTGCCCAGCTATAGATTGGCGCCCTGTCCTGGGTGTATCTGCCCAGCGCCCGAAACGTTCTCCCCTGAATGGGCATGGGGAAGCCCCCCGCAACCCTAATAGAGGATAAAGCAGAAGATATTGAATGATTGAATGAGTCTCCAAACCCTCCAATAAGAATGGAAGGTCTTACATCTGCATTGTGGGAGCAGATAAGAACAAGATCAAGTCAACCAACGTGGCTGTCCTAATATTTTTTTTCCAGTTCTGTTAAAACTGTGATTTAAATTAAATGCTTACAATGATGTGATCACTTTAAGTTAGTTTTATTTTGGGAGGGACTGTGGTGAAGTCCATCACATGCGCTTTCCTCCTGGTATTTAGTGTTTTGCTCTCTGACGAGTCGAAAGAGGTTGTTGAGTTTCTGGTCGCCATGGAAACAGCTATGAAAGAGCATGACCTTGTAATAATCAGACATCTAAGAAAAGGCAGCGCCGAACAGAAGTGAATGCACGTCGTGAGTCGTGTGCCCTCGCTCCGAACGCTCCCGTCCGTCCCTGAGCCAGGCGCTCCTCCGTCAGGGTGCGAGCGCTGTCGAGGTCGAGGCGTTCGGGTTTTTGAATATTCGTCAGGCTGAAATAAAATATGCATGTGTGAGTTTTTCAGCGGTGGTTGAGTGACAAAGGGGTTTTCATCATGGAAAATAATCGTCCTTGCTCATGTTTTATTCACGTGGGGAGTCGCTCTGATAAACCGGGCGAGGGAGACCATTGTGTGCAGCAGATACAGTTCCACCAGACCAGGTTCCTTAAATACCACTACTGATGACAACAACTGGGCCCATTTATTTAGGAACCAGCACTGGAACTGTCCCGTCGTGTCAGTCTAATCTCATCTGCGTCCGTTCCCCTGGTTCTCGTCTGATGTTACGAAGTCCGTCCTATTGACTTACTGAATTTCTATCTTACTTTTAATCCGATGTTCATTCATTCATTCATTCATTCATTCATTATCTCCCACTTTATCCTCTATTAGGGTCGCGGGGGAGGGGGGGGGTTCCCATGCCCATGCCCATGCCCATCCAGGGGGGAACGTTTCGGGCGCTGGGCAGATACACCCAGGACAGGGCGCCAATCTATCGCTGGGCACACACTCACTCACACACACTCTATATGGGGCAATTTGGAGAACTCAATTGACTTGATCCATATTTTTGGACTGTGGGAGGAAACGGGAGAACCTGGAGGAAACCTACGCGGACACGGTGAGAACATGGAAACTCCACCCAGATGGGGATTCGAACCGGGAATCCCTAGCGCTAAGAGGAGAATATGCCAAACCACTAAGCCACCGTGCCGCCTAATCAGATGTTGATTTCTTTAATTTCTTTATATTATTTGTTGTTCCAGTTCACTCTAACCCTGGGTCACTGCCACTTGAGAAGCCATACATCAGTTTTTCTCCTGCGTTGGTCCGAGTCCGTTTAGTTAAATTAGTCTGTGGTGTTTAAGTCACTAATGGTACTTGCTGCTTAAATATTATTAGTTAACAGTGTTAGTTAATGGGGGTAAATACCACCATAAACCCAGCCTCCAGAGTTCCAACCCCCTGAACATCTGTCAGGTCGATAAGCGTGAACGAGCCGAGGCAGGGAGATTTATGATTAACTAAACTGGAACTGATCTGAGAGTAGTTATCCATAAAGGAGCTGATTTTGTGATACGTACAGGTTGTGGTATTAAACCAGCTCAGACTTAATGTACGGCATTTGCATCCTGAACTGTGTCCTGCAGTACAACTCGGGGTTCTCATGCTCGTATGATGCACGCAGCAGATTCCACTTCCGATAGGAGCGCAGATTACAGATAAGATAATGGAAAAGAAGAGGTCCAGATGTGAGGCTCGAGAGAGATAAAGAGATGGAGATGGAAAGATAAAAGCATGGAAATAAGAGATTACCATCCTCATCCCTTTGTGCAGAGATTGACTTTAATACAGGATTCTCCACAATCCTCCCACAGCTCAGAGCAGACTAAATCATCTGTACACTTACAAACAATTACACACACACACACACACACACACACACACACACACACACACACAGGGCCACGGTGGGAAAGAAGAAACAAGACTGCAGTCTCTTACATCATACAGGCTGGGTCCTATCCTTGCTGTGATATCAGCGATGTGATGCTTATACTGATTCAGACCTAATTCAGGCTTATGGAATAATAACTCTGACTTTCTAAAGTACTAAAGATTAATAAAGCAGGATAAGCAGTACGAGAGGGCGTGGCCTCAATCTGAATAAACCCCATAAAGAGGTGTTATTAGTCCTGGTGTGTAGTGGAGTACAGCTCCACCTCTTTATGTGATTTATTCAGAATAATACACAACCTCGAGAGTCTGATTGATTTAATAAAACACTTACAAACACACTGTAATAAAAAACAAGCTCTGATTCAGAAATAATAATCTGCTCTTCAGCGAAGTAATCTGTGGGTGTTGATCACTGAGTAACAGGATTCCAGTTTCTAACTACCAAACACGGTCATCCAGTGTTCAAATTACAGAACACAGTTTATTAAAACAATTTTATGATTTATGTATATCATGTGCTGATTTCAATGTGAAGTGCTCAGAAGTTTATTATTGTTAATGACGTCACGGCTGGATCCCCATCTGGGTGGAGTTTCCGTGTCCTCCCCGTGTCCGCGTGGGTTTCCTCCGGGTTCTCCGGTTTCCTGCCACAGTCCAAAAACATGGATCAAGTCAATTAAATGCTCCAAATTGCCCCATATAGAGTGTGTTTGTGTGAGTGAGTGTGTGCCCAGCGATGGATTGGCATCCTGTCCTGGGTGTATCTGTCCAGCGCCCGAGACGTTCTTCCCTGGATGGGCATGGGGAACCCCACCGTGACCCTAATAGAGGATAAACCGGGAGATAATGAATGGATGAATGAATGAATGTCACGGCTGGATAAATGTTACTGAATGTTAGATTTTCTGCCCTAATTTGACTGATCAGAATGTTATTGTGTCATTAAAGGGGATCTTAATTAGTGTGTGCTGTGCTTTCTCTTCAGGTGGTGCTGGTGTTCGCCCTCAGTATCGGAGCCCTTATCATTTATTTTATCGACTCCTCTGAGTGAGTATGAGAGTTTATTTTGATTAAATCTGACTCGTTAACGTTAACAGAACCTTTACACAGTACAAATTAAAGCAAGCTGAGTGTCTCGGGTAACGTGTTAATGCTCCAGTTATTGCAATATTGTGAAACGGTAACACAACAAGAGTTTAATAAATGGCAGCAGGTTGTCTGGAGTCTTAAAGGTTTCCAAGTAAACTGACGAAGGAACAGGAAGAGCCCACTTCCTGCAGGACAGGAAGCGGAAGCGGTGAGGGCAGCTGATTGGGAGGACCATCACTCAGTACAGTACTCAGTATGGAGAGGAGGAAACCAAACGACTCGGCGATTCTGAGCTGAAGTAGAATTCAGTATGCAAATATCTTAAAGTTCCTCAGATCAGTTTATTGCTGGGGCTCTGCTATCACTTATCAGACAACTGTTACAACCATAGGTCGTGTGTGTGTGTGTGTGTGTGTGTGTGTGTGTGTGTGTGTGGTGGGGAGTATTAGTTACCCTAATCGTCTCTTAATTACACAGGGATTTCAGTTTCCGCTCAGGGGCTAATGAGAAGTGGTGAGGTGCTGATTAGAAATGCTGTAGAACTGCAGATCATGTTCCATCAGCCCCCTCACACACACACACACACACACACACACACACACACACACCTTTTGGCATGTGGGAGTGGTAGCTCAGTGGTCAGGGTGTTGAGTTATCAATCTGAAGGTTGAGGGTTCAAATCCCAGGTCCACTGAAATTACCAGTGTGGGTCCTTGAGCGAGACCCTTAACCCTTATTGCTCCAGGGGGCGCTGTGATGAACCCTGTGCTCAGCTTGTAAGTCACTTAATAAAAGCGTCCAATAAATGACCAGATGTAAATGTAAATGTATTGGGGTTCATGCAGAACCCTGATCAGACTTCCACACCTGCCGGGATCCACAGCAGTCTCTCTTGGCTCTGTTCTTTTGGACCTGATGATCCCGCTGGTCTCTCTGCCGTCAGCTCGTCTGTCCCGCTCAAAGCTTCTGCTTTAGCTTTCTCTTAATTACCATTGGAAACCTCATCCAGGGAGAGATCAGATAATCGGTTGGACTGATTGAATCAGACAACGGTGCCGAGGGCAGCGTCCGGCCGTGTTACACCGTGTTCCTCGCCGCAGCTTTGATCTACCTCTTCCACCGCGCCATCAGGACATGCACTGAAACCACTCTATGATAAGGAAGCATGTCTTCATTTAATATTACTGAAAACAGAAACATTTCTGGCCTGAGCATCAACCAAAGAGCGTGGAGCTGTGTTCTGTGGTCAGACCAGTCCATGGTTCCTAACAGATTGATGGACCACAGTCTGTAACAGTCACACTGATCTGATGGATGAAGGTGGAAACAGGAGGGGAACATCTTGCACGGTTCTATTACCTTCTATTAATACGTTCTATTATTATCTAACCTTCATGGCTTTAAACTTTACTCAAAAAACGGAGTTACCGTAGGCACACACACGCACACACACACACACACACACACACACACACACACACACAGTGGTCTGTGAATAGAACCCAGTTCATTTGCACATGAATTATTTATTTCACACTTGTGCTATTTGAGCTTGTTGCTTGCACAGACTATGTACATTACTCTGTGTGTGTGTGTGTGTGTGTGTGTGTGTGTGTGTGAGAGAGAGAGAAACTTATGTTTAATCATGTTCAGAATCTTTATATTTAAATGCGTCACTCATGCTGAGGTTAGCTGGACCCTGAAGGTGGTGATGGGGTGAGACTGTGGTCTGAATGGTGGAGAACTGGAGGAACGTCAGAAGATCCAGCTGACTTTTAAACCCTTGTTTTAAAGTCTAACAGATGAAATCCTGCTGCCACATCCACACACACCCGCAGCCAGCTTCACGCTCAGGTTTATTAAGGTAGTAGTATTCAAATAGGACAAATAGTTTAGGGAAGGCCCCCATTTGTTCTCCAGCATGTTTTAATATGTGTGTGTGTTTTCATGTGTGTGTGTGTGTGTGTGTGTGTGTGTGGTGTTTAATGCACATTGACTGAATGTGTGTGTTGTGTGTTTCAGTCTTATTGAATCTTGTAAGTACTTTGATAAGGACATCACTCTGCAGATCGACATGGCCTTCAACATCTTCTTCCTTCTCTACTTTGGCCTGCGGGTCAGTAAACACACACACACACACACACACACACACACACACACACACACTGTCCCAAAAACCTGACCTGAAATACACAGTATGGATGAAAGTATTAGGACATGCCTCTTAATGACTGAATCATTAGATAGATGAATGAATTCTAAATTAAATACATGTTTATTTGGTGAGTTGTAATTATTTTAAAGAACAGGTCAGGGCTGTGAAGCTTCGTTTTTACTCCACATCTGTACTGATGTGGTAAATTGGTGTTGTTATGCATGCTGTGTAATAAAGTACATCCTGGTGACTGTCTCGCTGACAGGTCATGTGACTTCAGTCTGTCAACATCCGTCAGGCAGCAGTTACTGTGGGCTGTAAAGATAATAAACGCAGCAGATGCACAACTGCACATCTGTCTCTGTGTCTCACACTGATGAAGGAAAAGGTGCTGATGCTTCGGTTACCAACCAGCCGCTGTTTGTTCTGCAAACCGTC
The DNA here is from genome assembly GCA_019802435.1 of Corydoras maculifer. Classification (NCBI taxonomy): domain Eukaryota; kingdom Metazoa; phylum Chordata; class Actinopteri; order Siluriformes; family Callichthyidae; genus Corydoras; species Corydoras maculifer. Next base: position 191,367 of record JAFMOD010000278.1, read on the forward strand.
TTTCTGACGGAACCGACCGTCTGAGATCCCTGTAGAACGGGGTCAAACCCAACTACACCGGGGGGGCAAAACTCAAAGCCCATTTTATGTCGTGGGCCGAACAGGATAAACATTTATTGCACATTAAAGGTAAATGTTTTCAGAAGATGGAGAGGAATAAAAACAGAGTGGGATATTAAACCTCAATTAAATATCAAATAAAAAGAACTTAAACTTAAAGAACTTAAAGAACTTAAAACACTTTGATCTCTTTAAATGTATCTCTTGTCAAAATGATAAGTTTCAAAAGTAAAAAAAAAAAAAACATGAAAAAATGAAATAAAAATGAAGCTTTTCCACAAAAGTAAAAATAACAAATTAAAACGTTTCTTTGATCTTCAGCCGTTTTAGAAAAATCAACTTATACTTTAAATATTTAAAAGTATTTCTTCTCTCCATAAAAATGTTCCTGTCAAAATCAGACAAACTCAAAATGTGAATATGTTCTGTGGTTAAAATGAAATATGATGATGATGATTTTAGTTTCCAATCCGCGTGTCTTTAATGACGTCTGGAGTTAATTTAAGCTTGTGTTTATGTTTTTGTTCGTCAGTTCATTGCAGCGAACGATAAGCTGTGGTTCTGGTTGGAGGTGAACTCGGTGGTGGACTTCTTCACCGTCCCGCCCGTGTTCGTATCTGTGTATCTGAACAGAAGCTGGCTGGGTAAGCGTTCGCTCTGTTTACTGATTAACAGGTGTGTCCCTATACTTTTGTCCAGGTAGTGTAATTAATTTCATCGTTTACTCGAGGTTTAGAAGGAAGTGCATTATAACTGCACTATAAATCAACATGGAAGATTAGAGTGGCAGCATTATAATTAAGGTTATTTACAAGGTGTCTGTCGCCACCTGGTGGACATCCAGGGTTTTCAGTGTGGTGGTGGGTGTTGGAACCGTATCTGCTGTTTCCAGTTATAGAGATTAAAATGTGCAGGGATGGAGGTTCCTAATTAAGGGGGTTGTTTACCTTCATGCTTTCTGTCAGGAGTTTATCTTCCTCGTTCCATCTGTCTGTTGCTCTCCGTTCATCAGTGCACCGCCTCAGCTTACTGCACACGGCGAGCGCTGGGTTCAGTTTGAAGGTTTTGAACATGCCGCGAGTGTTTCAGAGTCACTGGAATCGGTCCACTTCATCACAGCTCTCCATCACGAGGCTTCTCCAACATGTGCTTTATTCCTGCCAGCTCTCGCTCATCCTCGTTCCACTAATCACTCTTATGTAATGTAAATGACACAGACGCAGCTCCGAGCTTAGGGCCCTGGGGGGTAGGTGGGCAATAAGTGGCTTTGAAACATTTCAATAGTTTAATCTCAGGATAAATATACAAATCTGTCACGATTTATTGAATTTACTCGATTTTTCGATGAAGAGCTGCGCGTTACATTTTAACATGGCCACCAGAGGGTGCTGAAGAGAACGTGATGAATTATTATTATTAAAACTTAACGTGTGTGTTACATTCAAAACACCTGTCTTTAGTGTAAAAGAGCGTAAGGCCTTTCTTTCTTTCTTTCTTTCTTTCTTTCTTTCCTTCTTTTTTTTTTTTTTTTTTTACAAAAATATGAATTTTTTTTTTTTTTTAACCCCCCCCCCCCCCCCCCCCCCCCCCCCCCCCCCCCCCCCCCCCCCCCCCCCCCCCCCCCCCCCCCCCCCCCCCCCCCCCCCCCCCCCCCCCCCCCCCCCCTGATAACTGCAGGAGCTCCGAAATGAGGCAGCGCAAAGCGGATTTACACAAATCATTGAACATGATGGAAGCAAAAGTACCACGAGGTCAAATCTGTTCGGTTCCTGGGGAAATTAATTGACTGGCGTGGGAATAAACATTGGCGGCTGGTCCCAAAGCCTGTGGAACCCGGGATTATCTCGCACAGCTATTTATTAGAAACGATGGATTAGGGCAGTTCAGACATTTCGAGAGCGTCCTGCTCGGGGGAAGCTGCTTCTGATGAAGACCTCTGTCCTCTAACGGCATGTGTGATGAAGGCTTCTGTTCTGCTCTGTAACCTGCAACACCACAAAGTCATCTCTCCCTCCTCCGCCCTTTTGGAGATTAATTTGTAATACCCTGATTGAGGAGGTTGTGCTGTAATCTGGCTCCACATGACCGATCGTCATCGGATCCTGCTTCAGTTCCACGGCTTTGTGGACGCGACGGTGCATCTCCACTGGAACGGCGGACCTGAGACAGACCCGAAACCTCAAGTATTTATTTGTGATACAGTTTTTGGATCCTCACCCGGTGCTGTGGATTTCTAGAGGCTTCAGAGTGCTGCAGGATCTGAAGGTAGAACCCGTCTGGACTGAACCTTCAGAAGTCTGTTGTCCTTCCTCATGATGATGTTTATCTCGTAGCTCGCTGATGGAGGGCGACCTTTGTTGTTGACCTACAGAACCAACATCATTACAAGGTTCTTGGTCCACGATTTGGTACAGACCCTGTACCTTTGTCCTCGCCATCATGATCTCGACGAAGATGTTGGTGTATCGGGGACCGGATGGAGACACCCACACAGAGGTTCTCCATAACACACGCAGACGCAAGAAATCATGCGGCGAGCTTTTTCAGAACGGATACCGTGTGAAGATGACGCACGGCACGGTCGCTGAGGAGGCGCAGAGCGAGGGGGTGTGTCACACCGTGCTGTCCTGCGTTCGTGTGGTATCATACTGGGGTAAGAGGGAAATTAGCGGCAAAAAAAACGAGGACCTCAAACCCTCAGCCTGATCCTGTAGGTCTCTAACCCCACCTCTCCACAGATGTCCACCCTGACCTCACCTTTGTCTTCAGATGTTCTCATGATGATCTGAGTTGTAACATAATGATGCATCCTGCAGGAGGGCGGGTCTTTGGAGACCTCATGCTCAGTACGTAGTTTGCTTCCTAATCCAAACCCTAATGTACCTGGGAGCCTCCGGAGGCCCACGGGGGTGAGCGGAGGCTCAGGTCTCAGCAGTGTGTTTAGTAACTTCTTGGCAACCAGTATTTTTTAGGATTATTTTTAAACAGTTTTGCCCCGGAATATGACCCCTGCTTTACCCCTCATAAAGACCTTTTTAGAACCCTTCTCCCCAAATGTGTGATGATGAATCCCTCACTGTGTATGTTCCTGCAGGTTTGAGGTTTTTAAGAGCCCTGCGGTTGATCCAGTTCTCTGAAATCCTCCAGTTTCTGAACATTCTGAAGACCAGGTGAGTTGATTTCTAAAGTTGCTGGTTTACTGCCCTCTACAGTCTGACTGCAGTTACTACCAGGATTAGGTGAGGATTAATGGAAATGCTGAGTCGGCGTGGGTTGGATTTTGAGTTTAGTTTTTTAAGAGGAAATTAAAATGGAGTTTTAAATCTTCGTCACAGTGTAGAATATTATTCAGTGTATTCTCAGCTGTAGAATTATGATAACGCTGCAGGATCACGGTGCAGGCAGTGCAGGGGGCGTTTGTACGGCTGTGTGAGGTACAGTCTCTGTGAGATGTTGTACAGGACAGATGTCCCAAACCTTTGAAAAGAGGGACAAATTTAAATTCAAGTTCATGTAATATTGTATTTTTTTATTTTATTTAATTTTTTTACAATCGTACATCATCACAGAGCAGCTTCACAGAGTAATAAACCTTTAAACCCCCAAAGAGTGAGACCAAGAGACAGCGGCAAGACAAAACTCTCTGTTATGTTGTTATGTTAAAGAAACCTTGTGAGGACCAAGGCTCAGTAAAGTGAAAAAAATTGTAATAAAGTGAATGTCCCCGGGGGCCAATCATTTTTTTCACCGGAAAAGTTATATGTACAATTCTTTGTTGTCACAATTTCACGTTCATGTGGTCAGTAGTTCTTATCAGGGATACAACTATCAAAAGCCTCTAGCTGCCTCTGAATATCTGAGGACATGTCCTCTCAATTCTCTGTGCCACAGAGCCAGACTGTATTAGAACGGCGATTGGCCCGTGGGCCGAACTCTGGCCCTGCCTGTTGTTTAGGAATAAATCGAGTTTTCAGTTTATAAACCAACGTCTGAACGTGTGTTGTAATCCACAGTAACTCCATCAAGCTGGTGAACCTGTGCTCCATATTCATCAGCACGTGGCTCACCGCTGCGGGGTTCATACACCTGGTGAGGACGTTCTCATGGTCTCACCCTGCTTTGTTTTATAAACTTCAAATCACGTGGGCTATCATCATGTGATATAATGTTAAAACCCGAAATGTATGGCTTTCAGGTGGAGAACTCGGGGGATCCATGGGAGAACTTCCAAAACTTCCAGCAGCTCAGCTACTGGGAGTGTGTGTATTTGCTCATGGTCACCATGTCCACGGTGGGCTACGGGGACGTCTGCGCTAAAACCACACTCGGGCGCCTCTTCATGGTCTTCTTCATCCTCGGCGGATTGGTAAAGCGCTTTGAATAGCACCAGCTGCAGGGTGTACTGGACGTGTCCCAGTCCCCGACCGCCCTGATCAGCTGATCAGAGATTAATATATGCATTCTGTTTGATTGATATCATTAAATACTGCACCTTCTCTTAAAACATCTGACAGACGGGTGAAACCCCTGACCTGAGGTCAGACCGATCACCTCCCCATGACTCCTGGTCATCACTCATACACATACAGTGCTCTACAAAAGTGTTCAACCTCGGTGGGATGTGTTTAATTCAAACACCCCTGCGCCAGCTGCTCTTACGCTGCACCTTGTGGTTTTAGGGTTTTGTCTCCAGGTTTTTGAAATCGACTCTTTTTTTAGTTCTGAGAGTTTAAAGCGCTGCAATAAAGAGTACATCCCTCTGTTTGGTGTGTTCTAACGGAACGCTCGTCCACGTCAGATTAACCTCGGGTTTTAACCCCTCACTGTCGATATAGACCCTGACCATCATACATCTGACCCGGGTTTGGTAGCTCAGTGGTTCCGGTATTACGCTGTCAATCAGAATGTTGAGGGTTCAAATTCCAGCTCCACTAAAGTTACCAATGTTGATCCTCTAGCAAGACCCTTAACCTTCATTGCTCCAGGGGGCGCTGTATCAACCCAGTGTTCTGTGATATTTGTAAGTTACTTTGCATAAAAGCATCTGCTAAATGACCAACTGTAAATGTAATGTGATGGAGATAGGGTTGAGCTCAGGGCTCTGTGGGTCCCTTATGGACTTTGACACTGGGGTACTTAATTGAGAACCAAAATTGGTTTAACAGTTGTTCTGATGAATAGAGTACCCAGCATGCTTGTCCTCACATAGTTCCCTTCGGTCATCACACTGTGTGTGAGATGCTGAGATGTTTCCACAGTTCGGTTTGGACTGGATGATCTCAGAGGGTCGAGGTCCAGACACTGGGAGGATTTGAGAAGGTTAAAGGGGGTTGAAACCTTTGCACTGCACTGTAGTTATTATGAATATAATTAATAATGTCATTAAGCTGGTGAATGAGTGAATGAATGGTTTGGTGATGTAGATGTTTGTGCAGTTATGGGACCATCAGCTCTGCTCTAAGTGTGTGTTGGACCAAACATGGCTCCTGAGGATCCTTCTGTTTTGTTAACCTTTACAACGTTCCAACCTCAGCCTGACTCACTCGCTCGCTCACTCACTCTCTAACACTTCCATCTTCATTACTCACGTCTCCATGTGTTCTTTATCAGGACCTGTGAGGCCTCCTGTCTTCTTTAATGTTTGTAGTCTCCTTTTTCCTCTGTCTTCTGTCCTTTCCTCAGGCCATGTTTGCCAGCTACGTCCCCGAAATCATAGAATTAATTGGGAACCGCAAGAAATATGGCGGTTCCTATAGTGCCGTAAATGGACGAAAGTAAGTACTGTGTGGCGGACGTGTCCCCATCTGCATGCCTCCTCCTCCTCCTCTTTCTTTTGTTTTGTCTCGTGCATGTAGGCCATGTTCGCTCGCTACGTTCCAGAAATCGCCGCTCTCATCCTAAATCGGCAGAAATACGGCGGGACGTATAACTCGACCCAAGGCCGGAAGTAAGTCACAGCTGCGGGAGCTAAGCGCTTCTGTTCTCGAGGTTTGATACACTGCTCATGAAGACAGCAGGCGTGTTCGGCCTTCGTTTGCAAATAAGGGGCGGAGTCAGACCTTTACCTGACCTGATTTTCTGACTCCGCCTCCTGTTTACAAAGAAGCCTGATCTCGCTGAGTTTAAGTCACGTTTAATTTTAGCTTCGTGGCCAAACGTATGAGGACGGCTTCCCGTCTTTCCTCATAGGTGTCTGACTCGCGGCCCGCGGGTCATATCCGGCCCACGAGATCATTTCACATTGATCTATTGTTATTGGTATTAACCTGGTGATATGTTTTTTTTTGGAGCGTGTTCATATTTTAAATGTATGATTTTGACAGGAACATTTTTATGGAGAGCAGAAATAATTCATAATTAATGTTGAAGTTTATTATTTAAAACGGCCCGACTTTTGTGGAAAAGCCTCATTTTTATTCTATTATTTGATTTTTATAGAGATCAAAGTGTTTGAAGTTCTATAAAGTTCCTGTCTGTTTTTATTCCTATTCATTTCATTTTAGTGTGTTTAATAAGTGTTAATCCTGTTTCACCCGGTGTTGAACTTCTTTGGCACGGTTCTGGTTCCGGTTCTAACTCAGAGAGGAGGTTCCCACATACGTTTGGCCATGAAGATTACAAGACACATTTATTATCAGTTCTTAAGATTATAATCCAATCATATTTATTGGGTTCCAGTAATCACATGTGAAATGTTTACAGTGTAAATAAAGAACCAGAATTAAACTCTATGTTTAAATAAATACATTTAAAAAAGACTAGAGAATATTTGAACAACTTTTTTAATCATCTACTCTACACGACCGCTTCAGAAGAGACAGCCGCTCACAGGAGGAACCTTCTGTAACAGGAGCCAAAGCTGTAAAGTTCTAAAGTCGGAGCGTGAACATCAGACTGGTTCCGTCTTGGTTTCTGTGTCTCGTTGTTATTGCTTACTGTGTTCAGTGAAGGCTGCCATTGCTTTCAGTGTTGTTGTAGTGTTGTACCGCTGTAATCAGAACTTTGAGCTTTTGTGTTTTTGTGGCCGGTGCTTCTGAAAGCACATAGGGTCCAAAAGTCTGAGTCCCCGTCCGGATCTCCCGTCCGTCTGATTTAAGCAGAAATATGTAGACGTTGATAGAAATGTAAAGCATCATGTGTGTTTTTTGTTATTCATTTTTTTAATGATGATTATAAACCAGACTTTTGGACCAGTTGGAGTTTAATTGATTAATTGGGGTTTGAATCCGTTATTGTTGGAACTGCAGCCAGATCCAGAACCGTTCTGCAGGGTTCACAATGAAACCGAACGGAACCTCCAAGAAATATAGAAATATATTTTGCTAAATCTGCCGTAGTCTGGCGTTGTAGCTCATCCGCCTCCACTCGGTTCTCTGCTCATCTTCTGAAGCACCGTCACGTCAGGAGAACCTGAGTTCAGAGGCTGCAGTGATTCTGGTGATTAAAGGTCATGGTCTTTGGTTTCAGGCACATCGTGGTCTGTGGACACATCACTCTGGAAAGTGTCTCCAACTTCCTTAAAGACTTCCTTCACAAGGACAGGGATGATGTCAATGTAGAAATAGTTTTTCTTCATAAGTAAGTATGACAACTTGTCCCGCCGTGGAACGTCCACACAACACTCACGTGATGTCCACTCATGAGCTTGTCCTCTCTGTTGTCTGCAGTATTTCCCCTAATCTTGAGCTGGAAGCCTTATTCAAGCGCCACTTCACTCAGGTCGAGTTTTACCAGGGCTCTGTCCTCAACCCTCACGATCTGGCTCGAGTCAAGGTACGAGAGACTCCAGGTTTGATCTTTGGGCAGTTTGCATGTTCTCCCTGTGGGTCCATGTGGGTTTCCAGCTCCCGTTTTTTACTCAGAGTTTAAAAATGTCTTTGTGGTTGATTTGAAAAGTAGAAATGAATTTCTTCGTAGTGTGTGTGACATTTCTGTGTGTGAAAGGAAAAGCAGGTTCATTTACTGAATGGGAGGGGCGGAGCTTGTATTGATGACATAACAATAAATTAGTGACTTTATTTTGTAAATTTTCCTGGTCTCATGACTTAGTAAGCAGGGTAAGAAGTTATACTGCAGCCGACCACCAGAGGGCGACAGAGTGTTCTTTTTTTTTTTTAACCTTCTGTCCAGGTGTTTATATACCGAGTATAGAACTAAAGTATTCAGTCACCAAGTAGGAACTAATACAACCCCTTTTAATATGAACTTGAAACATCAGGTTCCCCGAGCTGAAGATCTTTGTTGGATCCTGTGTGGCTTTGTGTGTAACTTTTATTCGTATGTTGAATTAACAATTTGAAATCGTTGTGATAATAACTCTTGAGTCCTGTCTGCTGCCGCAGATCGAATCTGCAGACGCCTGTTTAATTTTAGCCAATAAATACTGCGCCGATCCAGATGCTGAAGATGCCTCCAACATTATGAGGTAAGAACCTGTTGAGGAAGAAGAACCATAAATGATATATTAAATATAAATAACGAGCATCCATCTCTGTTTGTGCAGAGTGATATCCATCAAGAACTATCACCCCAAGATCCGTATCATCACTCAGATGCTGCAGTACCACAATAAGGTTCAAACCTCATCACTTTCCATCAGATGTTAAACACAGGAGCACCGGGTACCTGCTGATGTTCAGTCTCACAGTGCACTGCATTGTTTATATTCTCTAATGAAGTTAAAGTGCCACCTAATGGACGTCCCAAAAGACTGCACGTTAATCCAGCTTCTAAAATTCATTCATTCATTCATTTTCTTCCACTTTATCCTCTATTAGGGTCGCAGTGGGGTTCCCCATGCCCATCCAGGGGAGAACGTTTTGAGCGCTGGGCAGATACACCCAGGACAGGGCGCCAATCCATCGCTGGGCACACACCCACTCACACAGACACACTCTCTATGGGGCAATTTGGAGAACTCAATTGACTTGATCCATGTTTTTGGACTGTGGGAGGAAACCGGGGAACCCGGAGGAAACTCACGCGGAGACGGGAGGAACATGCAAACTCCACCAAGATGGGGATTCGAACCGGGAATCCCTAGCGCTGAGAGGAGAACATGCTAAACCACTACGCCACCGTGCCACCCAGCTTCTAAAATATAAACCTGAATAACATTTAGTTCACTTTTAAATTGATGGAAAATTGGGTCGTTGTCCACCATCATCGTCCCGTATGATGTGTTTAGAAACTCTGAAGAGCGCAGGCGTGGCTAAATTCAGTTCTTCATTTTCTAAACATTGATTATCACTAATTAGGAACCTCTTTATGTATTTTACCGTTTGATGTTAGCTCTGCTGTACCTGATGTCTGTGGGTTAGAGATTGGACGTGATCAGACGGGGGTCTGTTTCAGGCTCACCTGCTCAACATCCCGAGTTGGAACTGGAAGGAGGGAGATGATGCCATCTGTCTGGCGGAACTGAAGCTGGGCTTCATCGCTCAGAGCTGCCTGGCTCAGGGTCTGTCCACCATGCTGGCCAACCTGTTCTCCATGAGGTCCTACATTAAGGTGCTCCTGCTTTAATGTTAAGAAATGAATTCAATCTACATTCATCAGACATTTACTCAATCTGACATCATCCTCTATTGCTGTAACCCACCCACCTTAAGGTTAGACATGCTGCTTAAGTAATTAGCAATTGATGTGAATGTAGAAAATGATTGTTTTTAGTGGATGGTCGTGGTTTAAGTTGCAGGTTTATCGATTGAGGATTTTCTTTTGTTCAGATTGAGGAGGACACGTGGCAGAAGTATTACCTGGAGGGAGTGGCCAATGAGATGTACACTGAGTATCTGTCCAGTGCCTTTGTGGGTTTGTCCTTCCCTGTGATTTGTGAGTAAGTGATGCTTTATTTACTCATTCATTATCTTCCTCTGCTGGGGTCATGGGGGGAGAAGGTTTCGGGTGCCGAGCAGATACACCCAGGAAAGAGCGCCACTCTATCACTGGGCACACACACACTCACACAAACACACTCTATATGGGGCAATTAAGAGCTTTTATTTTAGCTCGAATCCATGTTTCTGGACTGTGGGATGAAACTGGAGAAACCCACATGGACACGTGCAAACTCCACCCGGTTTGGGACTCGAACCTGGATGTCCTGCTAAGCCACCGAGCCCCGCCCAGTGATACTTTAATACGTTTATATTTATTAATGAAATTAAATTGATATTATTTCGATTCTGATACGAACTACACAACATTGAAAGAAATAACACTGATTATTTATTTAAAGTTCACACTTTCAATGATTTCAGATTAAAGCAATGTTACCACAGCAACGTGTATAAAACGTTTTAAAGTTTCATGTTTCCTAAAACACTAATTACTTGATTATTAAATTATTATATTTAGTTAACCCAGCGATAGATTAACGTCCTGTCCTGTGTGTATCAGCCCAGCGCCCGAAACGTTCTCCCCTGGATGGGCATTGGGAACCCCACCGCGACCCTAATAGAGGATAAAGCGGAAGATAATGAATGAAAATGAATATATTTAGTTTATATATATAAGGATAATTACACTCAGACTTTAGATCTCGTCATGAGGTCATGGGACTGTCCGTTTCATCCACAGGTTATGTTACGTGAAACTGAAGCTCCTGCTGATAGCCATCGAGTATAAATCAGATCAAAGGGAGAGCAGGTGAGTGACCTCCATCAGGACCTCCATCATGACCTGAGCTCAGTTCATTTATACAGCGTCTGATTTAAATAACATGATGGCTAATGCTCCTCACACGACGGCGGGGTGATGTGTTTGGATTGCAGCACGCTGATTAATCCGGGCAATCACGTCAAGATGCAGGAGGGGACGCTGGGCTTCTTCATCGCCAGCGACGCCAAAGAAGTCAAGAGGTGCCGAAATATACGTTTAACATTTTCTAAGCTTCCAATACACCTGCTCATCTATCACGCCATCGAGAGTTTATATAATATTTATTTCTGTTTAACAATGAAACAAAAAAATATTTCACAAACTATGTATTTTGCAACATATTTAGTACTGACATACAGTAATGCAGACCATTTTTACATCGAAAAAGTTTAAAATGTCTCAGTTTAAAGATGTTGTTTATTTTCCACATAATGTAAAAATGTTTTTTTTTTTTGTTTTTTTTAAATTAAATTTTCTGATTAATTTCCCACAATATGAACAATGATAATGATACTGTAATCAAAAGAGAACAGAAAAAAGAAACAAACAAGTAAGCAAAAAAAAAAAAATAAAAAATAACATTAAAACAAAAAAATTAAAAAAATTAAAAAAGGGAGAAAGAATTCCATAATCTAAACATGGCATTAGAGAAAATTCACATACAATACTGTAAATTCACATACAGCAGCAGCACAACCGGGTAGTAAAAAAATATTAATAATGAGTGATCATGTATGTTGTCTAGATATTCCAAAAAGGGCTTCCATATTTTAAAATGATTCTTCAAATTACCCAACAGTATAAATCTGAGCCTCTCAATATGCAGCATATTAACAATTTTTGTGAGCCACATTTTAATTGTTGGTGGGGTGTCCAATTTCCATAATCTTAATGATCTTTTTGGCAATTATCATCCCAAACGTGACAGCAGTTTGATTAACGCAATCAAGATTCAATCAAACGCCATTGAGAAAGCAAACAGAGCCATTTCAGGGTCAGGAGACATCTTTACATTACATACCTCTGAGTTAAATACATCACCCCAATATTTGTTCATTAAGATTTAGTATAAGATCAGAATCTCCCACAGGTTCAGTTTATGTGAGAATGACCATCAGTCAGATCAAAGAGATCAGTCATCATCCACTGTTCAGAGGAGTCAGAGTCTCTGGATAAAGGACGGGGGTGTGATCGGGAGGATTTAGTTTTAACGTTCTCAGAGATCAGATCAGTGAAGGTCTTAATGTCATAAAGTTCAAGTTTTGTTGAAGATTCTCCTTTAATGTTGACTACGCTGCCGAATGTCCTCAGGATCAGACTGATGAAGGTTAATCTGAATTCAGATGTTTCCTCTCATCAGGGCTCTTTATTACTGTAAAGCCTGTCATGATGATGTCACAGACCCTAAAAGGATAAAGAAGTGTGGATGCAAGCGGCGTAAGTAACCGAGGCGTTACGTTACACTCAGCGTTTCAGGGTTCATTCTGTCTTCCATTATGTTCTCCGTGCCCATCCAGGGAGAACGTTTCGGGCGTTCATATATACATCTAGGAGAGGGGGGGGCAATCTATCACTGAGCACAATTTAGAGCATTTCATTTACCTTTAATTCATGTTTTTGTACTGTGGGAGGAAACCAGAGAACCCGGAGGCAACCCAGTGGACATGGGGAGAACATGCAAACTCCAGCCAGATCAGGATTTGAACCTGGATCCCCCTTTTTAGAACATGAAAACTCACACTGTTTTCTGATTGGTCGGCAGATGTGTGCACCTGCATCATTTTGGGAGCGTGCTGGTGCTCAGTGCGTGCTCACCTGCTCGGGTGTTTAATGGTTTTAATGGTTTTTCTTTCTTTTCCCTTCTCTGCCGCCGTTGGAACCTCTCTCAGTGATGTACTGTGAGTAAACTCTACGGGGTCTAAACGTCGTTAAGCTTTTCTGATGTAATGTTATTAATGAGATCATTAGATATTCAGGTTATGATCTGTTAGAACCCTCCCACATCACCCCCAGTGTTCCTCCCTTGTGACCCCTTCCATGACGTCCTTCCAGACGTATTTTCAGAAGAGTGGTTGACAGACGTATTAAGGTTTTTGGAAGGGAGGATGAATAATAACCCCTTTAATGCTCTTCCTTTTCCTCTCCCTCACGCCGATGACTCTAGCTAAGATGGCCGCCGGCCGCCGGACACGCCTGGCGTGTTGTTTAGATTGCAGCGCGGCTGAGCGTGGGTGCTCGTGCATGTTTCGTAGTCCGGTGGAGACCCCGCCGTGTGCCCCGCCTCCTCTCTCTCTCACCTCTCTTAACGATAACTCCGCCTCTTTCCGCCCCTGTAAGTGCCGGCTGTCGCCGAGCTGCTGTGGTAGGGTAGTGCGGTGTGGACGTCCTGTAGCTGTGTCCGTGTTCAGACTGTGAAGCTTCTGCATGTCTTCACTTTCACGTCTCCTTCTTCTTTAAGCTCAGTTGGTATTTGTGTGATTTCGGTCACTCGGTCTGAGACGTTCGTCTCGTCAGTCACCTGACCCTCGTCTTCTCTTTTCATTCCTCAGCGAAAAGTAGTTACAACGGCTACATCAAATCCAGTAAGTCTCACTTTAATCCTAAGTCCAGTTCTGTTTCACGATTATTAGAATAATCTAAACCGCTCCACTCAATGTGAACCGGTGTAAATGTAACCTACTTGAGTTACGGAACTGTTTAAATGAGCCTGCCTGGTGCCAACAACCACGCCAGTTCAAATCACAGAGCTCACCCTCATCTAAATGATGAAGATGACGTGGAGCTCCTCCGTGAGTTCGTTCACCGCTCTGCTGATCAGATGGCTGGTCACATGATCATCACAAGCTGCTTTGTCTTTGATCTCGTTATCGAGTTTGTCTCCTAATCATCTTTTTAGAGTCATGTGACAGCGTTGATTTTTTTTTCTGTCGTTCTTCATAGCGATGGAGGCGCCTGTCCCACCTCAGTCGACCCTCTCTCCAAAGAAAAAGCAGCGCAATGGAGGATTGAGGACCTCCCCCAACTGCTCCCCAAAAAACCTCCGGTGAGAGCATCCGCCTCCCTGTGGGGTCACCTCAGCGCTCACAGAGCCGCTGACATTCTGTTACGGTCATCAGACCATCAGCATTCAGCAGTTCATGTTTGTAACCAATCAGAGAGCTCAGGACTTTTAAAACACGTTTTAAAGATTCAGAAACAGCTCATGAATATTTAATTAGATTTGCCCTCGGTCCTCATCTTTACATTTAGTTTTACATTTTGGTCATTTACTGGACGCTTTTATCCAAAGAGACTTACAAGGCAAGGACAGGGTTCATCACAGCGCCCCCTGGAGCAATGAGGGTCTTGCTCAAGGACCCACATTAGTAACTTCAGTGAACCTGGGATTTGAACCCCTAACCTTCAGATTGACAACCCAACACCCTGACCACTGAGCTACCGCGCCCCCTGCCCCTATCTCTCCTTCTCTGCAGTCATGAACCTGTGCTGATCCCCAGCCACGATCAGATGGAGACCATGGACGACAACATCAAGAGATACGACTCCACCGGGATGTTCCACTGGTGTCCGGCCAAGGACATGGAGAAGGTCATACTGGTGAGATCAGAGTTTTTAAAAGCGGGTCCACACTGTAATGATTGGATTCGTACTTTAAGAGCGTTCTGCGCATTTGATTGGTTTTCAGACCCGCAGCGAGGCGGCTATGACGGTCCTAAGTGGTCACGTGGTGGTGTGCATTTTTGGAGATGTGAAGTCTGCAGTGGTGGGTCTGAGGAACCTGGTGATGCCCCTGAGAGCCAGCAACTTCCACTATCACGAGCTCAAACACATCGTCTTTGTGGGATCGCTGGAGTATCTGAAGAGGGAGTGGGAGACGCTACACAACTTCCCCAAAGTCTCCATCTTACCCGTGAGTTTAGAGCAGGATGGTGGTGCTGCTTAACCCAACGTCCCCTCGAGTCCGATCATTCAGAAATATTACATAATGTTGCTTTAAAAAATCGGGTGTGGCCTTAATCTGAATAAATCCCATAAAGAGGTGTTATTAGAGTACAGCTCCACCTCTTTATGTGATTTATTCAGAATAATACACAACCTCGAGAGTCTGATTGCTTTAATAAAACACTTACAAACTCACTGTAATAAAAAAACAAGCTCTGATTCAGAAATGTCTTTATTTAAAACTAAATCGTTATTCTGATCTTCCGCAGCCTAATCCAGTTTAGTATTTAAAAGAACACGGAATTAAAGAACAGGGTTTTTGAAAAGCATCGGGACATTAATATGTAATGATGTATTTTTACAATAAAGAGGTGTGGACAGACGGCTCAGCCAATCAGATTCAAGGAGTGGAAATACTCCATTTATAAAGATAAATCAAATGGATGACCTTAACATTTTAATAATAATGATAAACATCATGTTCCCATCTTACCCGAGCGGTCAGACACCTGACCTGACCTGACCTGACCTCGGACACGTATTCATCTGCACTCTGATTGGATGATTAGACTTTTACTGATAAAGTGGATTAAAAATTTAGCTGGTGCCAAAAACGGGCATCATTTCTCTCTCTGCTCTAAATGAATGACTGTGTGTGTGTGTGTGTGTGTGTGTGTGTGTGTGTGTGTGTGTGTGTGTGTGTGTGTGTAGGGCTCTCCTCTGAGCAGGGCAGATCTGAGGGCTGTGAACATTAACCTGTGTGACATGTGCGTGATTCTATCGGCCAATCAGAACAACATCGACGACGCCTCCCTGCAGGATAAAGAGTGCATCCTTGCTTCACTCAACATCAAATCCATGCAGTTCGACGACAGCATCGGCCTTCTGCAGGCCAACTCACAGGGTACACACACACACACACACACACAGGTCTAATAGAATAGGTTAAGATTCGGATCAAATCACACAGCAGATATAGATATTGTGTGTGTGTGTGTGTGTGTGTGTGTGTGTAGGTTTTACACCCCCTGGTATGGACAGGTCATCACCTGATAACAGTCCGATTCATTATCTGGAACGTCAAACCTCCATCAGCACCAATATTCCCATCATCACAGAGATCGGTAAAACACACACACACTGCATTTAGTGGAGTTTGTATGTTCTCCACTGCTGTTCAAGACTGAAAGCATGCTCGCAGTACCAATACGTTCACATGGATATTAAATGTAGTAGATGCTTTCATCCAAAGTGACTTACAGCGCCCCCTGGAGCACTGAGGGTTAAGGGTCTTCCTCACTTAACACACTCAGAATGTGTGTTTACACTGACAGTGTGTGGATACTAACCTCTGTGTGTGTGTGTGTGTCTCCCGTCAGCTAAATCAGACAGACTGCTGAACGCCGTGTGTGTGAGACAGGACAAAAGCTGTGGAACCAACATCCCGATGATCACAGAACTGGGTGAGACTCAAACACCCATCCATCAATTATCTTCCGCTTTATCCTCTATTAGGGTCGCGGGTGGGGGTCCCATCCAGGGGAGAACGTTTCGGGCGCTGAGCAGATACACCCAGGACAGGACGCCAAACTATCACTGGGCACACACTCACTCAGACACACTCTATATGGGGCAATTTGTAGAACTCACTTGACTTGATCCATGTTCTTGGACTGTGGGAGGAAACCCACGTGGACACGGGGAGAACATGCAAACTCCACCCAGATGGGGATTCGAACCGGGAATCCTTAGTGCTGAGAGGAGAACATGCTAAACCACTAAGCCACTGTGCCGCCCGAGACACCTGATACATAACCTCAGACAGAAGTATGTGGACACCCCTCAGACAGGGTTCACCTGAGGAATCATTCATTCTTTAGAACATCAGCTCTGACCTGCAGACTGCCATCTGATGATCTGTGCTTCGTTTGGTCCTATCCCGGCCTTTTTGAGGATGATTGAATAGTCTGGATCGTGTGCTTAGCTCCTGTACACTAACCCAACGTCTGTGTCCAGTGAACGACGCCAACGTCCAGTTCCTGGATCAGGATGACGACGACGATCCAGACACAGAGCTCTACCTCACCCAACCGTTCGCCTGCGGCACCGCCTTCGCCGTCAGCGTGCTGGACTCCCTGATGAGTGCCGTGAGTTCTATCTGTATGGGGTTTAGAACGTTCCTGCTGGAACTAAGACGTTTCAGTTGTGATGGATGCTTCACATACAGTATATATATATATTCTTAAATTTACATACTTGTAATTTTACATACTGTATATACATATATTGATATATTTATAGTTAAAATATTCTATATTATATTTATACCTGTAGTTGTATATTCATTCATTCATTCATTATCTCCCACTTTATCCTCTATTAGGGTCGTGGGGGGGGGGGGGGGGGTTCCCCATGTCCATCCAGGGGAGAATGTTTTGGGCGCTGGGCAGATAGACCCAGGACAGGGGGGCAATCCATCGCTGGGCACACACTCACTCACACACACACACACTATA
>JAFMOD010000278.1:234647-290332 GCA_019802435.1 Corydoras maculifer
CACCTCTGCAGACACTCAGGTCTCAGCTCCTGGGTTCTCAGGTCTCGGGTGGTGGTGCAGCACGTCTCCGTCTCCACCTCCACCTGGTGGTGCCGGCAGTGGGGGGGTTGTTAAAGCAGTGAATTTGTGAGTGGAAGCTCTGAGTGGGTGGACAGGACAGGACAGACGGGTGGGTGAGGAGATGGAAAACTAATTGGCTGGATTATAGAGATGGAGGGGGGGTGGGGGGGGCGTTCGTTAGTTCAGATTCACAGAAACTATTTTACAGAAACTGATGTTCAGGAGGCAAACTGGAGCCTATCCCAGTACTCACACCCTGGAGACACCAGTGGTCTGTAACCGTGTGTGTGTGTGTGTGTGTGCAGAGGCGTTTGGTGAAGTCTCTGGAGGATCTGTGCTCGCAGTATGACCTCACAGTGCGCAGCTCCACCGGGGACATCATACAGTTCATCTACGGGGGAGACGGCCTCGACCCTGCAGCCATGGAGGGCAAAGACGAACCGCTGGAGTTCAAAAGAGTACTCGACAACATCCGGGTACACACACACACACACACACACACACACACCGTTAAATGATTAATTAGTAAAAGAAATCAAAAACATTTCTTCATGTATAATTCTGTTTAAACAGATCAGACTCACAGGGTTGCTGGAGCCTATCCCAGTGTTCTTAGGGTGAACAGACACATGTGTTTTAAAGGGAGTAGGTTTTTGGACTGTAGATGGAAACTCACACAGAGATGGAGAACATGCAAAAGCTCCCTGCAGTGTAACCCAGGGCCTTGCTGCTTTGAGGCGAGCCCTTTAACTGGTGCACCAGCTAGTTTAATGAGATGATGTCATCAGTGATTCAAACACGTCCTCCCCATGTCCTCACGTCCTCCCTCATGTCCCTACCTCCTCCCTCACGTCCTCCCTCACGTCCTCCCTCATGTCCTCACGTCCTCCCTCATGTCCTCACGTCCTCCCTCACGTCCTCCCTCATGTCCCTACCTCCTCCCTCACGTCCTCCCTCACGTCCTCCCTCATGTCCTCACGTCCTCCCTCATGTCCTCACGTCCTCCCTCACGTCCTCCCTCATGTCCCTACCTCCTCCCTCACGTCCTCCCTCATGTCCTCACGTCCTCCCTCGCGTCCTCCTGCAGGCCGTGTACAGCTGTTCTTCTGAACCTGCTCTGAGTAAGAACGAGCTGGTCCTCACAGCGGACGCCATCATGAAGAGGAGTGACTTCACCTGCTGCAGAGACACCTTCCTGCAGGTCAGTTCACTCCTCACGTCCTCCTCGTCCTCGTCCTCTCAGTGGGGAGTTCTCCGTCCTGCTCCTCAGACTGAGCATGATGGGATTGTTCTTCGGTTGGTTCTTAATGTTTCTGTTTTTTCATCTTCATCAAGACTTTGACTGGAACTGGCACACAGAGATTTATAGAGGTAGTGTGTGTGTGTGTGTGTGTGTGTGTGTGTGCGCATGATGTGTGATGAGTTTAACGTGAGGGAACAATAAAATAAGGACCGTTCCGTCAGATGCACGTCCGTCCTGACCGAGCTGCCCTCGTCACTAACATCTAAACCTTCAGGTTCTGAGGTTCTGAGGTACGAGGTGCTGACACGTGGCCTCCATTCAGTTCAGGTTCTAGATGTTATGTTTGAGTCCACCTCAGATGTCCTCCAGGAGTCATGCTTAACCAAAGAACACTCAGAGCATCATGGGTAACGGCCTGTGAGGTTCTCAGGAGAGCCAGAGAAGCTTCTGATCATCTGAGGACATTTATGAGGAACCACCAGGGTTCTAGGAATGACCAGGTTCTGAAGTGTGTGTGAAATCAGGTTCTAACGTTCTCACGCTGTGTGCATGAGGGTGTGTGAGCATGAACCATTAATGTTCTCGACTGCATCAGTGGAGCAGAGTGTTACAGTACTGAGCCTGCAGTACCCATAATGCATCATCTCACCAGCTCTCTCTCTCTCTCTCTTATTAACGTTCTCAGAACCTTTCTGTTGGTTGGTTGGTTGGTTGGTTGTAAACGTTGCAGAACGTTGTTAATGTAAAGTTTATTTTTGAATCTTCAGCAGATCTTTAAACGCTACGCTGTGATGCCTCCAGCCCAAAAGTATGTGGACAGAACTTTAAAATAAATAAAGAGGAGCATCAGTGAGATCAGACACTGGTGTTGGATGATGGGACCGTTCACAGTCTCAGTCCCAGTTCATCCCTAATCTGTTGGGGGGGGGGGGGTCAGGACTTTACTCTGTATGATGTCATGATTCAGAGGTGTCCAATACTTAGATTTATTAACTCATTACATTCTTATATCAGGGTTTAAAGATGCAGTAAATAAAACATGAAGCAGATGCTGCCTGATGTAATTATGCTAATGAGTATGTAAATGACTGGTGTGTAATTAGAGCTGTGTGTTTTACAGGAAATAAAAAAGTTCATCAGCAGCACGGCAGAAAAAATCAAAAAGACTCGAGACAAGTACGGCATCAATGACAACGGGTCCACAGAGGTATGAGCTGCTGCACAGCAGTGTGTGTGTGTGTGTGTGTGTGAGACAGTTTCTTGTGTTTGTTTGCAGCCTAAGGTTCTGTACCAGTTGGACAGAATCACTCCGACGCAGCTGGAGAGGTTTTTGGAGACGTGCAGGGATAAGTACATGAGGTACAGAACCCGAATCACCATTTCTTTTCACTTCCTCTGATATCAATTACCGTATTTTCCAGACTATAAGGCGCAGTCTGAATTAGGGACTATTTCTGTACGGTACTTATTCTGTACGGCAGCGTATTATAAGGCACTTACTAAAACATACGATCTACAAGAAAAGTAAAGGATGTAAAACGCTGATTTATAATTGAAGTTTATTCTACTACTTAATAAAACACATTATTTTAATCCTCTTCTCCCACAAATCCATCAAAGTCTCATCTTCTGTGTCTGAATTAAAAAGCTGTGTCTCTATCCAGCACTCCGGTGTCCCCCCTCATCGATGTCCGTCTCGTCTCCGGACGGCCGTTCGGCGACGATGCCGGCGTTCGTGAAAGCTCGGACGACGGTCACAGCAAACCTCAGCCCAGACGTCCACAATCCATTCACAGACGGTGGTGTAACTCGCCCCGCCGCCGCCTCCCGAGTTTTAGTAAACGTGTGTTCTCCGTCTATCATCCATCGCTCCCACGCCGCCCGCGACTTTACTTTAAACAGCGGTCAGAGTCCTTTAGTTAATCCTCCTGGAATGACGGCGAGCTCCGAATTAATTTTCGGTCGCACAACAAGACTTTTATAGATTTTGGAACTCAGGACACGTATAAGGTGCACGTCCGATTTCTAGGAAAATTTTAGGCCTTTAGGTGCGCCTTATAGTCCGGAAAATACGGTAATTTAATAACTAATAAAGAATCAGGTTAATGGTGATAATAACCTCATACCCACCCGAATTCACTGTGCTCCGCTGTGCCCCGCCCGGGTTCGAGTCCGGGCTTTGATCATATTGTCAGATTTAATGTCTGATCACGTCAGCCGGTCCGTCAGGACGTCCCGACACTGACCTGTTACTGAGCACAGGGCGCAGATGGAGCCGGGCTCGGCCGTGGGGGCGCTGTGTGCTCAGAGCATCGGAGAACCCGGAACCCAGATGACCCTGAAGACCTTCCACTTCGCCGGAGTCGCGTCCATGAACATCACGCTGGGGGTGCCGCGCATTAAAGAGATCATCAACGCCTCCAAAAACATCAGGTCAGTGGGTCCTGACGTGACCTCTGTGTGATTGATGGTGTGAGGACGGCACTGTCAGAGAGTGTGTGTGTGTGTGTGTGTGTGTGTGAGAGGGTGACGGCGGTTCTCACTGTGTGTATAAATACATGAGGGTGTGTATTAAAAATAAAACGATGAACAAGAAATAATCCTGATGATTAGAATGTATTGATGATTATGACATAATGAACTTTAACAGACATCACGGCGCAGTGCACTTCATTCATCTGAAACATGAAATAACATTTTCTTTCTAAAAAAAAAAGGCAGGACGTTTACTAAATAATAAGAAAAGGACGATGAAGTCAAGTCTGGAAAAGTGCTGCCAGTGGACCTCTCTTTTCGTCCTGTGTGCTTTAATGTAGTCGGTCGATTAATCGGTCGATTATTTTTTTCTATTAATCGATGAATCGGATAAATTTTTTTAAAAATTCCATGTCTTTTACATTTACATTTAATCATTAGACGCTTTTATCCAACGATGGATGTTTTTCAGTAAGATTGTTTTATAGTGTAGTATTATAATAGTAATTTATTCAAAATGTTTAACGTTTCCTGTAATGAATGAAAAGCACAATGAAAGAAATAATGTATCATCTAAACATCTAAACGTCCCTCACTTAACAACAAAATCCAAATAACACGATACTCAGTTCCCTCAGTAATGAACCAAATATTGTCTGTTCTGTAGCCTATTGGAAAAAAATTAATTAACAAATGAACTAATTAACAATCAGCCATGGAAAAAAAAGAATTAAGAAATTAGCCAGTGAACAAAAAAAAAACCTCTTGTGTGAAATTTGAATTGGACACCGGGACATATGTGTCTGCTTTGCACACTGTGTATAAGGCTTCCCGTTTGTCTCGACGCGGTCTGAAAGCGGGGGGAGTGATGCGCCACGTGCCGGGACATTTAAAGCCGCGTACTTTTACGGCGTGCTCGTGTGCGCGTCAATCCCCCCGCTCCCCTGCGGTGGGCTGCTATTGATCCACCAGGACATGTCCTCACTTTAAAGAATAAACCGGGACGCCCGGGACAGGACGTGAAATACGGACATGTCCCGGGAAATACGGACGTATTCGTATAACGGACGTTAAGACACGTCCTCTATCGCTGCTATTATCCAGTTAACAACCAAATACAGCATGACGCTGCTCTGCCGGTCTGACGTTTTGACATTGATTCACTTTAAAGACTCTCTGGATGATGTAGTGTTTTATCTGCTGTTCAGTTTCATCCTCATCAGTGTTTAGTTTCAGGTGGTGGATCATCACCGTGCTGCTGCTGCAGGTGATGTAAGAGGTTACGATATCGCGAGTAACGCGGAAATCGCGCGACCCAACGAATCGATAATGGAAGTTCATTATCGATACTTTGGATAATCGATTATTATCGATTTTATCGATTCGTTGTTGCAGCCCTTCTTTACTGTTCCCGGCATCATGCTTATTTCTGGTTATGGACGTCGTCCTGACGATGTTGAACCGCTTTTGTGGTTGGTTAATTGTAGCATTTTTAATTGTGATTAATAAAGCGGTGAACTGTCTCGTCTCTGGTGAGAATCAAAGAGACATGGTGTCCTGCTGGAACTATAAAGACCTCTGACCTAAATAATCAGACTGCACGTTCAGTACAGATGTAGCGTGGGTCCTGATCCACACTGATGATGATGATGATCCTCAAGGTTTCTCCTCTTCCTCTTTTACACGTCCTAGATTTTTATTTGCGTGTGGAGATGTTTGATGCAGATGATTTAATAGCTGTTTCTGAAGATGATGTTCAGCTTTATAAAATCAGAGTGATGAAATGGTTTTGTATAATATTAACTGTTCTGCTGACGGTTCTGACATGTTGTTATAAAGTGTCCGTCTGTCCTCTCGACAGCACCCCCATCATCACGGCGCACCTCGACACCGAGGACGATGCAGATTTCGCTCGCCTGGTGAAGGGCAGGATCGAGAAGACTCTGCTGGGAGAGGTAACCATCACTGAGGATGGACCTGTGCTGCTCCCAGATCAGAGGGACAGTGTTACAGCACCCCCATACAGCACACCCCAGTGTTACAGCACACTCACCCCATACGGAACACTCACCCCATACAGCACACCCACCCCATACAGAATACCGTACAGAACACCCCAGTGTTACAGCACACCATACAGCACACTCACCCCATACAGCACACCCACCCCATACGGAACACCCACCCCATACAGCACACCCACCCCATACAGAATACCGTACAGAACACCCCAGTGTTACAGCACACCATACAGCACACTCACCCCATACAGCACACCCACCCCATACGGAACACTCACCCCATACAGCACACCCACCCCATACAGAACATCGTACAGCACACCCCAGCGTTACAGCACACCCACACTAACTTATGACCTAACTCACTTTGTCAAACCAATATCAGGTATTCATTAAATATTATAAAATTGGCAATTCCGGTTCTTAAATCCGATTGGCGGAGCTATGACATCATTAACAGTAACACAACCCTCTGAGCGTCAAATTGGTTTCAGTGTGTGATATACAATACATTATTTTAAATCATAAAATACAGATTAATATAAACAGATCAGCACCAAACCTGTTACACTGTTTATAAACTGTCTACTGTAATTTGGCCACCAGATGCATCTCTTTGTGTGTGTGTGTGTGTGTGTGTGTGTGTGTGTGTGTCAGATCTCAGAGTACATAGAGGAGGTCTTTCTGCCTGATGACTGCTTCATTTTGGTGAAACTTTCTCTGGAGAGGATTCGGCTGCTCAGACTGGAGGTACTGTTACACTCTAACTGCGCTGTGATTGGTCTATTGGTCAGTCTGTCAGATTAAACACTTTAGTAATGTGTTTAGAAGGTTATGGTTCTGAGGAGGTGTTGAGGTTGTAGAACGTCTCTCTGACCGTCAGGTGAACGCAGAGACGGTGCGCTACTCCATCTGCATGAGCAAGCTGCGGGTGAAGCCGGCTGACATCGCCGTTCACGGTGAGGCCGTGGTCTGTGTGGCTCCTCGTGAGAACAGCAAGAGCTCCATGTACTACGTTCTACAGTCCCTTAAACAGGACTTACCCAAGGTACACACACACACACACACACACTGTTCTGTTCTGTATCATCAATGACCATGATGGTGTAGTGCAGTGATTCTCAATTATTTTCTGTTAAGCCCCCCCTTCATGACAAAATGGGAAAAAGTGTTTTGACTGTAGTATCATTTGTCTATAAATGTGTTCTAAGTTCAGCTCTGTTATAACGACGTCTCCTTATTAACAATAAAGAAAACAAAAAAGAAAGAAAGATCAACTGAGAACTAAATCATTTTATTAACTTTTGAAACGAAATCCTTATTTAAACGAGAAACATTTTTGAACTGACTGGTGTTTAATAATCATTCATTCATTATCTTCTGCTTTATGTTAGGGTCGGGGGGGGGGGGGGGGGTCCCCATGCCCATCCCCATCCAAGAGAGAACGTTTCGGGCGCTGGGCAATTACACCCAGGACAGGACACCGATCTATCACTGGACACACACTCTATATGGGGCAATTTGGGGAACTCAATTCACCTTGATCCATGTTTTTAGACTGTGGGAGGAAACCGGAGAACCCGGAGGAAACCCACGCAGACACGGGGAGAACATGGAAACTCCACCCAGATGGGGATTCGAACCGGGAATCCCTAGTGCTGAGAGGAGAACATGCTAAAGCACTAAACCACTGTGCTGCCTGTATATAATATTGAAAAATGAAATTTAAAAAAATCAATAAATAATAATAAATTTAAATTCATCATCAACATTCATTCAGGAGCAAAATTTATTAACTTTAACCAACAAAACAAAAATAAACACAACAGTTTGTGCTGTTTTTTTTTTGAGGAAGTCAGAACTGATGTCTCCAACGCCCCCCCAGGCACTGCGCCCCACTATTAGAGAAGCACTGGTGTAATGTCGGACACTGTTCAGGTCTGAAGGTGTGTGTGTGTGTGTGTAGATCGTGGTTCAGGGGATCCCTGAGGTCACCCGTGCTGTGATCCACATTGATGAACAGAGTGGACGGCAGAAGTTCAAGCTGCTGGTGGAGGGAGATAACATGCGCGCCGTCATGGCAACGCACGGCGTCAACGGCAACCGCACCACTTCCAACAACACGTATGAGGTGTGCTCCACAATCGTTTCAGTGTGTGACGTGTGACGGGTGGAACCTCCGGGTTCAATCGGGTTCCCAGTCTCTGTATTGATTGTGGGGTCCTGACAGGTGGAGAAGACTCTGGGCATCGAAGCGGCGAGGACGACCATTATAAATGAGATCCAGTACACCATGGTGAACCACGGCATGAGCATCGACCGCCGTCACGTCATGCTGCTGGCTGATCTCATGTCCTATAAGGTGAGAACTCTGTGGAACTGTGCTGTGTGGTTCCCTCACTGAGGGTGGCGCTGTGAGGTGGAACCACGGTCCTGAACCGGCAGTGTAGCAATTATTTGACTTAAAGTGGTGTTCTCCAAAGGGTCACATAAAGGTGAGGGTTTAGTTCCAGCAGGAAGCATCATTAAGTACCACACTGTCTGAGGATGGGCGAGCAGTTCTCCATATTACACTCTTTTATACCTTAAATTGATGGTTCCTAGAACTGTTCCAAGAGTCCTGTAGGTTCAGAGAGTTAAAGCACAGAAACTGAACAGTTCTGGTTCGAGGTTCTTCCTGACGTGTTTGTGGTTGGTTTTTTTTTATTCATCCATTATCTTCCGCTTCATCCTATATCAGGGTCAGGGGGGTTCCCCATGCCCAACCAGAGGAGAACGTTTCGGGCGCTGGGCAAATACACCCAGGACAGGACACCAATCTATCACTGGACACACGGACACACACACTCTATAGGGGGCAATTTGGAGAATTCAATTGACTTGATCCATGTTTTTTGGACTGTGGGAGGAAACCAGAGAACCTGGAGGAAGCTCACGCGGACACAGGGAGGACATGGAAACTCCAGCCAGATGGGGATTCGAACCGGGAATCCCTAGCGCTGAGAGGAGAACATGCTAAACCACTAAGCCACCGTGCCGCCCTGGTTGTCATTTTAAATGTATTTAATTTTATTTTTAAGGGCGAGATTTTGGGAATCACGCGTTTCGGTTTGGCTAAGATGAAGGAGAGCGTGCTGATGCTGGCCTCGTTTGAGAAGACGGCCGATCATCTGTTCGATGCAGCGTACTTTGGACAGAAGGACTCTGTGTGTGGTGAGTTGGAGGGTACTGTTGGGGGGGGGGGTTGGGGTGGGGGTGGTTCTAAGGTGGTGGGTCAACGAATCAAAATGGAGCAAATGTATGAAGTTGTAATATTGACCTAATGAGCCGTGCTCCCTCTGCCCATGGTCCACTAGATGGCACTGTAAACTCCACCAGTGGGCTGTGGGGATGAATGGGGATCACTCCTCTGAACTACTTCACATTTCTAAATGATTCATTATGAGAAGCAGTGTCGTTAGCGCCTCCATGTGGAGATGTTGAGACTGCACTCTGAGCACATGGTTAATTACAACAATCAGATCGTTATGTTAAATTAATTCATGTTAAAGTCTGTAGACAGTCTTTGAACCCACTGAGTACAGCATGGGATTTGACCGTGTGTCTCCCCCCCCCCCCCCCCAGGTGTGTCTGAGTGTATAATAATGGGAATCCCCATGAACATCGGCACCGGGCTGTTCAAGCTGTTACACCGAGCGGACCGAGACGCTGCTCCTCCACAGAGGGCGCTCCTGTTCGATAACGCAGACTTCCACATCCCCCTCAGCCCCTAGGGGGCGCACACCTGCGGAGTCAGGACTGATCCGACTACAGGATCTGTATAATCTGCACTGTGGAACACAATCAAGGCCTGGTGAATTATTATTATTATTAATGTGTGTGTGTGTGTGTGTGTGTGCGCGTGTCCCAATCCAAACGTTGCCTCCTTCATTTGAACTACAGATCAACACGACGCGGTGAAATCAAACTAGATTAAAGATCCTGAACTGAGATCAGTCTGTACTAAGTCTGTATTAGTATGAATGCTGATTTAAAATCTTAATGAGTTGATATAATTAATCAGAGCAGCGCCTCATCGTTCTAAAAGCAGAACCTGATGTAATCGGAGCGTCAGCTGCACATCACACCTACACCTTCCTGCACGGGGACAGAACATGGTCCCTCCCTAAACTGTTCCCATCAATTTATAAACACACAAATATGACCAGATGTTAGATTTAAACACTTAATTAATTAAGAAATAAATAAAAAAAATAGAACATCAAAAAGAACTAATTATGAGGTGTCCCAATACTTTGGATTGGATATGTTTATTGTTTATGCTCAGATTAGTGTAGAAATCAGAAATCATGGTTTGTAATTAATTATAATGAATGAATATATGTTCTGTGAGGCGTGTGGATGCCGGGTCAGACCTGCAGAACCTCGTTTATCTTTACATGATTGAGTTTTAATTTTAATGGATATACAGTTATATATCGGAGTTTATTTCTAAAGATTTACTGTGAAATAAATCTGCTGAGGGTCTCTGAGGTGATGAGATCAGTGTGTTAACATCAATCTGCGTTCTGTAGTCTGAGCAGCATGTGAGGTACATATGACGTACGGCCACGCCCAGTCTCCAACCAAACCCACCACTGTGTGTGTGTGTGTGTGAAATGTTCAGTGTATCAGGTGTAAGTTGACGTGTTGGGTCCCCGCTGCAGCCGAGCTTTAGTCTGATCCGTGCACTCATCATTAGGTTTAATTAATGGAGTGTGAGCTGAGCGTTAATGAAAGCTTTTCTGTTTGTGTAAATAAAGTGAGTGTAAATAAAGAGGACATTAAGAAACGGTGTTAGTGTGATTGATTATTAATACGTAATTACAATGATAAATGTTTCAGTGTTAAACTGACCTCAAGTCTGTGGCACCTGTAAGTTTAGAATTAACACATCGGCTATAATTAAGCATCCTGATTCATTAGGGACGTTTCCACCACTGTGTGAAGCTGGAATTGAATTAGGAAGGATCGCAGGTTTAATCTTTATAATTATGTTCCTTTAGATCCCGCTCCACAGTGGGTGCTTCCACCGCAGTTAAGAGGAACCTTGAGTGATGTAAATACACTTATAATATCTGAATAAAGTTATGAATTGTGTAAATAACCGATTAGATTAGTGAAAGATGTCTGTTATTTAACATCCACTGATCATACAGATGGGGTTTGTAGTTCTGTTCTGTAGTCCATCTGTTCCTCTACATACTGCTAGTCCCCTTTTGATATGTTTTCTGATTGTAATTAATTAATTACTGTGTGAATAATTGTATGAATGAGGTGAAATCTCAGCCAAACACTCCGTTATGGAGCTCACATCCCCAATCAGTTCACACAGCTGTTTAAAATACCTGGATAGATTTATAAACCTGAAATCCAGGTTCAAAACGTCCCAGTGCTTTTGTTTATATTGTGTACAGTGTGTGTGTGTGTGTGTGTGTGTGTGTGTGTGAGAGAGAGAAGCTGAACTGCTTACATTCACAGCCTCTTAAGCTTTGCATCCTAACATTCTCTCAGCGGGAGTCCTAATCTCTGGGAACACAGGACGTGTGTGTGATGGATGTCCGGGAACCCTGTAAAGAAAATTTGATGACATGAAGGTCTTAGAAATGTACATTATATCTGGAGCGTTCACCTCGTACAGCTTCACACACTTCTGATAAAGCACTGAATCTCAAATGACCTGCATCTCTGCAACTGTGGCAGAACTTCTGAAGCTTTAAGGTTATAAAAAATAAAGAGCAGCTTTGAGAAGACAGTAAAGCACGGAGAGGATGGAACCCAGAACCAAACATCAGAACTCAACCTGAGAATGTGTAGATGGTGTGGATCTCGTGTGTGTGTGTGGTGTGTAGATGGTGTTAGTGTGACTTTCTGCTTAAACAAAATAATATATACTTAAAACTTAAGCAGTGTTCAAATTATTAGATTATTTTTTTTAAAAGTACTGTTTAATTGTTGCGTGTGTGTATGGTATCTCAGGTGACCTACATCCACTATATGATAAACATTCACCACAGCAGACGTTCAGTTTGATGTTATCATGTGGTGATGTTGATTTTGTAATTGTTTTTAGCTTTTTCATCTGCAGCTGGGTCACATGGTCTGTTTTAATCTTGTGCTTCGTTAGTCAGAGTTCGGATGGTCATCTATTTTCTGTTTATCTTTGTTCTCACGGCGCTCTCATGCAGTTCTGCTCAAAATGGGAATGGAGTTCCAGGTTGCTGCAGCACTGAGGCTGGTGGAGACGTTGGTTCCACTCAGAAGTGAATATAATTTAATCTAGGCTGAACTGTAGTTACATTATACAAACAGTTTAAACAGCAAAACAACGACATGAGTCCTAATGCACATGAGGTTACATGTTCAGATACAGGACCAGTTTCTGTATAAAGGACAAGACTGTTGTCCAAGACAGTCAGTGAATAACCATGATGACGTGAAGCCAGCCTAAAGTCAAATGAAGGAACCACTGGTTTCTGCTCAATGCCCTCAGATCTGCCTGATAAACCAACGCTGGACCATGAGCAGGTCTGTGCATTTAACACACTCGGCATGGGTTGATGTTCAGATATCGTGTCCTGATTTATGACATCACCACTCAACTAGACAACTGCTTGGACAGCAACACTCCCTCCTCCTTTATGTTTCGTCTTTCGCACAGCTTTAACCAGGACAGCATCCTTCATGGAAGGTACAGGTGACCATGACAACAAGATCCATCAGAATCCAGAGTTTGGACATTTCCATTTCCATGTGATGCGTGGAGCGGAATCAAGTGGTTTGCTCTTGGAACTCTGAGCTGTTCGTGTTGGCGTGGACGGTGTGGCGGCTTTTGGAGAAGTGCACTCGGAGGTTGTGCACTCTGGGCCTGCGCAGAAACGAAGCCACGGCTGAAACGCAGCTCTTTTTAAAGTTCTCGTTCATAAAGGCGTAAACGATAGGGTTGTTAAAGGAGTTGGAGAAACCAATGGCCTGGACCACTGCCATGATCATGTTCAGGGTCACTTCATCATACTTCTGCTCCAGGTTATCTGACAGGACACGAGAAGAAAAGAAGACAAAGACTGAGAGAAGACACACCACCATCAACACAAACACTGCAACAAGACGATTCACCACCGTCACTGCGGAATGCTGAGGAACTACTCCATTCACAGATCTGCAGTAGATGTTTAGGAGTCCACTCAGGGTGAGTGAAGACAGTAAGAGACGCCACATTTAAGTTGCTGAGTGTTATACCTGTTTACTGTTCAGGCAACGTTCTTCGATTGTATAAGTTATGAATGGTCTGAACCTTTAAGACTTTTTTTTTTTATCATATCCATATGCAGCCTCAGAGCTACAAGATCTCCACCCAGAACCCGAGTGAGACTTTAATGAGGGGGACAGGTCTCTGGGGGGACTGAGATTCCACCACAAAAGTCTCTCCATGGAAGGTTTGATCCCTGTACTGTCACTGCAGAGCTGGAGGCACAGAATGTTTACACGCTGAGAATTAATAAGTACAGATGTTCAGATGGTTCTGAACCTGTTCGGCATAAAGCTGAAGAACCTGTGACTCAGTCTCAGAATAATCAACCACAGAGCTCAGGAAAAGACATTTCACAGAGGATGAGGAATGAAGAGCGTGTGAGGTGAGCAAAATAATTGAGCAGCCTTTTAAAATACCAAATAGTTATAAAAATATAAGCACGAGCAGCTGGGAATTATCTGTTTAAATGTCAGAGCATCACCGTGGGGATAATCAGTTGTCGCCCGGGGGAACATGCTCACGACTTCGGCTGGTGGCCATGCTGGAGGACAACACTTACACACGGAGCAGGACGTAGGTCATATCTAAAATGAATAACAGTGTGAATGAAAAGCTTTGAGTAACGTTCTAAAAGCAGCGGTGATGTGTAAGCATTGCTCATGTGATTTCACAGCAGTTTTAATAACGGTTGTGGTTCTGCAGCCTGACGGCGCGACGCTCCTGTTTGACGGTGTTCCTCCAGCTCACTGACATCTCACCGAACCAAAGCTTGTTAGTTTGGTCATCTTTCAGTCAGTGCAGGGCCAGCGGCTGGAGCGCGGTGTCAGCTCTGGAGCTTATTTATTGTGATGAAGCCAGAAAGTATTACTGGAGCGTGGTAGACAGCATGGTGCTGCATTAGTTAGCATTCTAACAAGTTTTGTGGAGTGGGCATGTTCTCCCCACGTCTGTGTGGGTTTGGTACAGACTCTGAGGTGCCTTTTTGGTATTATTCTGATTTTGCGTATCCTGTGTCAGTTTATCACACTGAAGTCAAAGGCTACAGATGTTCCCAAAAAAGATTCTCAAAAAAAAAACAATGCGATGTCATCTTGTTATTGGACCATGGATGAAAGTGTTAAAATAATCAAGAAAAAAGTGACGCAAGTTCATGTAGTATCTGAGTACACGCCGTCGGCGTTTCAGCAGATTAGAGAAGAGACGGGACTGATATATATATTTTATTTTTCTCAAATAAGTACAGAAATATTGCTGCATCAAGTGAGCTGTTAATATTTTAAAAGCGCCCTCTTGTGTTTTAAATAAAATAGACATGCTCAGGTGTAGCACATGTGCCGGCGTTCAGGCCTTACAGTTCACCATGGTGCAGGTTACTGCAGATGTAGAGCATCATCACAGCTCACTGTCTCTCTGAATCGTCTCACATTTATTCAATTCTCAGTTAGTTAAAGGTTAGTGTGGCGCTCTGTGTTTTCCTTTCTTTCTGAATCAATAAACCTGGTTTAATACGTTACTCCAGGTCAGGTTCTTCATTTTTACTGTGATTGCACTATATGGCAATTAAGTATGATTCCTCTCCTGCAATTTTCAAGCTATCGACAGTCCTCCGCAGGGCACGTTCAGATCATTGATAAAGTTTTTGTACACAGCTGAGAAACAGTGGCGAACGGTTCCCAAAGCAAAAAGTCCCGTTCACTTTGCATTACGGTGAAATTTGCACTCCTTTTTTGTATCCAGAAGTGAAAGATGTGTGTGAAAAATGCCATGGTTTCCCCTGTGACCTTAGCCACATGTTTTTTCTTTGTCCTGCACTAAAAGGTTTTTGGACGGGTTATTTTACTATAATGTCCACTGTTCTTGGAGTTCAGGTACAACCTTGTGCACTAATTGCCATATTTGGGGTTTCTGACTACTCTTTTGATCTTAGCACTATGCAAAGCGGCATTATTGCTTTTACATCCTTATTAGCAAGACGCTGCTTATTGTTACTTTGGAAACCTACCAAGCCCCCTTCTATTTCTTGCTGGCTGAAGGATGTCATGCCTTTTTTTGAATTAGAGAAAATAAGGTACACACAGAGAGGGTGCACAGATAAATTTTTCCAGAAATGGCAGCCCTTTATATCATATTTTTCCAACTTAAAAGTATTACCTGGTTAAATGTGTGCTTCCATACAAGTGTTGTGGCTTTTCTGTAATTATTGCTATTGGCAGTGTACGTGTTGGTTGTGGTGAGCTGGGATGGGACATTTGGGGGGGGGGGGATTGGGGGATACTTCTATTTTTGTGTGTGTTCTATTATAAAACTTGGTTGATGTGTGGTGGAAAAATGGGGAAAGTTGTGAAGGTATTCTGTATATAAATGTGATGTTGTATTGTGCTTAATTTCACTTTTTGAGTTACAAAAGTGAAATTTGCTGAGTCGGAGACGGCTGCAGCCACACCGCTCTTGTAAAATCGTAAAATGTAAAAAAAATTTCCCATTACTTGCAGTATTTTTCAAAATTATTTGCAATATCAATGCTGTTTCGAACACTGATGTGACCATGGCTTATAGAAACCCCATTACCTGGCCACACCCACTTTTTATTGATATATTTAGCTTGTTCCCTGTATTTCTTTGATGCACAGTGCACCATTGGAAATGCACCGCTCTGTTGCAACTATTTATTTTATTTTATTTTGAAAGCAAAAGTTTTGGAATATAAGCTCATAAACTATAGGTCTGTAATCTGTATGATCTAATTTGGAGGTATCTGAGTAAGCTTTCTCAGGCTTTCATTTTCAATCTCCCTTGCTGTGTCATTACCCCTGCGCCCCTTTCATCTCTTTGTGAGGAAAAACTTTCTTTTTGTCTTTTTCTGTAGATGTAGTTGCAATTTTCCCTGAAGCGTTTTTCTTTTATCAGAAACACTATCCTCCGGTGCAGAGTTAGCACAGGGGGGAGCACTCACCACTCCAGGGACCCCGGATTGATTCTCACTGTTAAGCTAGAATTTTATGGACGCTCACCGTCTGCGTGCACTTAACTCCAAATACACGACGGTAAGCAAACTGGACGTCCTGACGTAAGGGTCTGTTTGAGTATTTATGTCTGGACAGCATAAAAGGCTATTTATTTCAAGGGTTATTAGTATCTCTAGGTTACCTTTCAGCATGGGGGGGGGGGGAATAGACACAGAACAGAACTTTGTTTGTCCCGAATGAAAGTTGAACCCAAGACCTTCATGCTATGCCATATACTATGAACAACAATATTGGGACACACCTCAATCACTGATTTAAGGTGGTCCCTTTACTCCCATAACAACATGGGTGTAAAATTAAATATCAGCCATGCACTTTAGACAGTTGTATGCTTGTAAGTTTGTGGAAACAGTTTGGGGAAGGCCCTTTTTCTGCTCCATAAAGACATGAGTTTAGTGTGGAAGAACCTGACTGACCCACGCAGATGCTTGAGCTCAACTCCATCAACGTGACTTTATAAATGAACCGAGGGTCAAAAATTCCCCCACAAACATCCAAAACCTTGTAGAAACTTTGTGTGTGTTGGCGTCCCAATACTTTTGCCCGATTAGCTGCAGTTGGTGCCACTTCTTTTTATGCTTTATTAGTAGTAGAGTACTTAAGCTTCTGGATGTTAGCCTGTGAAGAGATGTTTTATAATTTAAAAACCGTCTTATCTCCTTTTCTTTAATAACTGAATTAATGAGCAACGTTTCGGCGCCTGGTGACAGGTCTTTTCGTGTCAGAGCCAACACTTTTCCTCTCCCTAATCTCTCTGTCTGAATAAATAAAAACTAAATAATTTCCAGTGCCGTTCAGCCTGTGTGAAGTGACGGACTTGGTTTGTGGGTAAGTCCTTTGTGTCAGGAGCAGGTTATTATCTGCCTGCAGTGGGCTTTGGGGCTGCTGTTTGGCTGCTCTGATGTGTTGTCGTGATGGAGGAGAACTTAAGGACTCTGGATGATAGAGGCCAAGCTCCAATAAAGGACATAAGAAAGCCCTCACTCAGATCAAGAACATATTTCTATTCTACTACGAGCTTAACAGTAATCCTGTGGGAATAGACTGAGATCGATCTATTGGACTTGGTGACCTTTAATAAAGATGGGCAGTGGGGTGTGTAATGGGGGGAGGGTGATTTCAGAGTAATGTAGAGAACAGAGGTGAGTTTACCTGTTTGTCTGTTAAACGTTCATGTTTTATAGAATAGTTCAGACCGTTTGATTGGATCAGACTAGAGGAATTAAAAAGTGCTGATACAGAGAATAATTAAGCATGTATCACTCCACCCACTACAGATGTTCTGAATGAATGAATGAAGACTGACACAGTGGGTATCTGCTCTGTTCTAATGTTTAATCTTAAAAAAGTTCTAATAATGATCCTAGTTCTTAATTACATCACTTCTCATCTCAGGTACTAACGAGCTGCAGTGAGCTGTCTTATTGACAGTTCTATTCTTGTCTTTGTTAGCTTGTTTTCCACAAATTAACATAAATCTGTCTTTCCTTTTTAAAAATGAGAAGTGTCCATGAGAACCCTGTTATAGCTGCAGAGGAGGAACCAGTCATGATGTCATAAAGCTCCTGTAGGTGTGAGGTGTAGGTGTCCTTATATTTTTGTCCAAAAAATCTGTTTTTCAGTTGGATTAATGTTGTTTTTTTATTGAACTTCTTTAAAACAGGTCATATAGTCTGTATGCAGCCTTCTAAAGAGCTCTCCAAACTCTGAGCAAGTTAAATAGCTCAGTCATTACTGCACAGCAGGTGCTGTTGGTTTTTGCTCTGATAAATGTTTCAGAGACGTTCCGACTCTGCGGGGCACTTCATGTCTGACACACGAGGTCCTTATTGGACTGATGAACAAAGATCCAAACACTGCAGCCGCTCTCACCCACAATTCTGCAAGTTATACATCACTCTGTTTTATAAAAACCTAAGTGTGCTTTATCGTGTCCCACGAGTAGCTTAACTCTTGACCTTTTCTGTTCAAAACCCACTTCTTTTAGAGACTATTAGAAACACAAGCTCCATTTTCTTAGAAATGAGAACAATTCTAATCTTATAATCATTAGTTTTATTTTATTGCTATCAGTTTAATGCATTATCCTCATTATATACTATATTTTACAATTCTTTGATCTTTTCTTTGATATTATTCCATAGTTTGAGATAATGTGAGGAAACCGTGAGTGGTTTTACTTTTTGATTTAACTTATTAATATTATTATTATTATTATTATTATTATTATTATTATTATAGTAGTAATTGTTGTAGTTGCTGTGTTTCTTATGTTATCTGTGGACAGACTGGAGGCACAGTAATTAATGTTTTCAACAAAAACATGGTTCACTCTGTGTGGGATTTTGCATGTTCTTTTCATGTCTGCATGGGATTTCTTAAAGAGCTTCACTTCCCTCTGACAGTCCGACACCATGGAGGTGGGTGAATGAAATGGACTAATGGGCTCCCTGGTGTGTGTGTTGTGTGAGTGTTCTAGTGATTAAAGGTGATCTGTTCTCTGAGTTTTACTGCATTTTGCTGCTCCAACACCCTTACAATCATTATTAGATTAGACAGACCGATTAGAAAATCAAGTATACTGACCTTGTGTGTGATGTAATTAATTATAAGAACATTTGAAGCAGCAATAAGGTGTGATATATAGATAATGATGATGATTTAAGTGTATAACTACCAAACGTATTAAGAAAAACCTAATTGAATTACATGTCTTTCAATTTATTTTTATTATGAGACCAAAATCTGAATTTAATATTATGAAACTGAAAATTCAGTCATCATTCAGAACAACTGCACCCACTAACAACATTACTCTGTGGAGGGTTCTGTTTGATGGCAGAGCGGTCCTGATGTGGTGTTTAAACGGAGTCATGTCAGATATGAGTAATACTTACTGTACTCAAAGAGCATGTGGACGGTGTGAAAGGGAGCCCAGCAGATGGTGAACAGCAACACGATGGTGATCATCATCTTTACAGCACGTTTCTTCTTCCTTCAGATCAACAGCACAGAGAACAGACTCTATGTTTACATCACGTGAACAACATTGAGACACATTACACCTACAGGGCCTGTTTTGGACACATGCCATTTTAAGTTGATCTTTTTTATAGCTATAACAGCATTTAAAAGGGACTTCCCCAAACTGTTTCCACAAAGTATACAGCATACATGTCTACGAGCTTGATTTTATATTCCTATGGTAATAGGACTGTATAAAACAAATATATATGATTCTCCTTTTGGCTTTTTTTTTTTTTTGTCCTGTGTGAGGAAATCTGGTGGAAACTCGCAGCCATGAAGTGAACATGCAAATTTACAGCAAAATAGACTTGAGAATCAAACCTGGGACGTTTAACTGGGGAGGTGAAAGAGCTAACAGCTGTGCCGTTATTGAAAATACACTGAACCAGAGTAACTCTCTCCAGGGCACCTGCAGATCTTGTTGACCTCGGTGTGGTTGATGGTGTTGAGGATGGAGGTGTCTCCCACTCGTTTGCGGATCCACAGCTCGATGCTGATGCGTGTGTAAAGGAAGAGCATGGCAGCCAGAGGCAGCACAAACAGAGCCACCATGATGAAGGCGGTGTAGATCTTACGCTGCAGTGCAGAGCTCCATAACTCCTGACAGCACACGTGGTGGTTCTCATAGAGAAAGTCGTACTTCACCTGAGGAACAGAAGCGCAGAACGTGAGTGATTTCATCGTTTCCGAGCTGCTGTGCTGTTTAACAGTCCTGCTGTAGAGGTCCTATGGGAGGAGCTCTTTACCTGTGACAGCTCACTGACAGGTGATTTGTTTACAGGCCTTCACAGTTGGGTGCAGCATAGCAGACCTACAGTCTGATTAATATAAGATGCTTTTATATAAAATAATATTTTTTTTATATATATATATTTTTTTTATTAATTGCTTTTAAATGCCGTATTTAAAGCTGTAATACCAGACAGCACATCCATCCCATATCTCACCTCCAACTGCTGTACAAACAACATTGGTGATCCAACCATCACAGAGATCATCCACACCAGGCCTAAAGCACAAACACAGGAAGCTTAGTTACTGCCCTCGCATCCTACAGAAATAGATTTGTGATAAATCTTAAAAATATAAAATAAAAATGATCCCAATTCATTAAAGAGCTGCAACATGGGTTTAACATGAACAATGTAGTGTCTGTAATTCAGAATTGGGACTGAGAGGCAGTGTGTTAACCTGAATAACATTACAGCTGTGGGTTCGGAGGGAGGGGGCATGCCAATAAATCATAAATGAACTAAGTTAAAGTACACCAGCTGCAAGCCTGATGTGACAGCTGCAGCACAGGGCAACTTCACACCAGTCTCTGAAATCACGTGGGAATTAAAGGTGTAATTGGTTTAACACTCTTTGAGAGCCCTGCAGAAAATGTTTGGGAACTACAGAATTACAACACCACAGCTCACCCAGCATTTTGTAGGCACGTTTGGGTGTATACTGCCTCTTCATTTTCAGAGGATGCACGATGCCCTGATATCGCTCCACTGCGATGCATGTCATGGTCAGGATTCCAGTCACAATCGCCATGGTCTGGACAAATGGAACAGTTTTGCACACGAGCACGCCTACGAGTGGGAGAAAATGTATTCAACAGAAACAAACCCACAAGTCCACAGCATCTGATTACAGCACAGGCTCTGAAAATCCATAGAGTATGACTCCTACTACATATTAAACTCTGATTAGGTTCTGTAATGGAGAATCGAAGTGCAGGAGTCTGCCATCTCATACCTAATGGGCTATCAGTGATTTGTATTTCTGTTTGAACTTTCTCTCTATTAAACTGTCCTGATGCCTTGGGGGGGATTATCATTATAGGGATGTATGACAGGCTTTAGTGTTTAATACAAAAGCAAGAGTTTGTAAAGAAAAAAAAAACTCTTCACAAACAGAAAATGGTATGTCTGGAAAATATAGGGTACATATAACAGTAGTGTTTCAGACAGAAACCTAAACCATATGCTTTACAGAAATGTATCTATATAATACTGCTCCAGATTTTGGACTGTGTGTGTTTCAGGTGCTCACCTCCCAGCCACTGGGATGAAATGTTTTGCAGAAGAGTGAAGGGGATACAGAAGAAGGTGATTAGCAGGTCGCTAATGGCCAAAGAGCAGATGAAGACGCTGGTGGCGCTCTGAGTCGAGCCTTTCCTCACCACCACGCACACCACCAGACTGTTACCCACAAGTGCCAGCACAAAGATGAGCATGTACATGAGCACAAACGTGGCCTTGGCACCGGGGGGCAGCTCAGGAACATAGACCAGTGGTTGGATGTTGTACGTATGGATGAACTCCTGGCGAGTCAGGTTGTAATATTGCAGCAGCTCCTGGAGGACTTCTGGTGTAATCTTCATTGTAGGAATTTCTATAGATGTCATCTTGCTTCCTTTAACAAAAGTCAAATTTACAGTTTTCTGTCATTCTCACATGCTGCACAAAATATTATTAGAGCTGCCCAGAGACATAAAAGCTAAGATATGAGGCTCTGCACTCTCACCGGGTTTATTTTCTATACCTTGGTTAGATCTTTCATTCTGTGCATGTTCTGCAGGGTTACAGTGTGTTATGTCTTTAATTTAACCTGTCAATCTGAGTGCTTTTGCAGTTGTTCATCCATGGCTTGTTTTGGACTTGCACATTTTGCAAATTGCTACCTCGTTGTATTCACTCAGTGTGAAGACGGCATTGGAAACAATAGAACTACAAATAAACTGTGAGGGAATGAATAACCAGCCTCACGCTGTGATCACGCATCGGCTCACACACACTGGACCATCCTCTCATCACACTCCATCACTGACCAATGGCCCAACGCAAACTGAGGAAAAGGTAAGTCTATACAGTCTGAACACAAAAGCATTGTTAATAAAGAAAATGTAGAGTTATTATCGTCAGTACATTTTAGCACAGACACAAACTCTCATACTTTGGATTTTTTTTTTTATTACAACCCTTTACAGTTTAGAAACCTCTATTCCACTGAACCTGTATATAAAACATACTGATGATGAACACATCTGACTGAAACCTTTCTGCATTCATTACTAAAACCCGATTTTCGATTAATAATTCATTGTGTTCGGAATCCAGCAGTCACTGAGCAGCCAAATTGAAGCTCTAAATGAGTTAATTCCACTGGCAGCAGACACATTAACACAGCATTAACACAGTATTAACACAACATTAACACAACATTAACACAGCATTATTACAGCATTAACACAGATTTAACACAGTATTAACACAGCATTAACACAAAATTTACACAGCATTAACACAACATTAACACAGCATTAACACAGCATTAACACAGTATTAACACAACATTAACACAAAATTTACACAGCATTAACACAACATTAACACAGCATTAACACAACATTAACACAGCATTAACACAGTATTAACACAGCATTAACACAACATTAACACAGCATTAACACAGCATTAACACAGCATTAACACAGTATTAACACAGTATTAACACAGTATTAACACAACATTAACACAGCATTAACACAGCATTAACACAGCATTAACACAACATTAACACAGCATTAACACAGCATTAACACAGCATTAACACAACATTAACACAACATTAACGCAGCATTAACGCAGCATTAACATTCAGGACCTGACCTCAGCCTGAGAGCCCTACACATCCTTCACACGACACATGGCTCTCCGGACACCTTCATTCAACTCAACGACGTGAGGCCTGTTACAGGATCACAATCCTCCGTACACATGTCGAATTAACTTGACGTATTACTTTTTTTTACTGTTTAAAAAACCTCATAATGTACGAAGTAAAAAATAACGTAAACATTTAAAATGCATAAGGTTCGAGAGTGAATAAGTCTTTCAGGTACTGTTAGTTTTGCTAAATGTAAGTAAA
Source organism: Corydoras maculifer (assembly GCA_019802435.1). Taxonomy (NCBI): domain Eukaryota; kingdom Metazoa; phylum Chordata; class Actinopteri; order Siluriformes; family Callichthyidae; genus Corydoras; species Corydoras maculifer. The sequence continues at coordinate 257,712 of JAFMOD010000278.1, forward strand.
CAGATCAAGAGGAATGCCGGTGATTATCAATAAAGTCCTCAGGTTAATGAGTTAGATCGGTGCTCACCTGTCTGAGGTGACCGTCGCTGACCGTCGGTGACCGTTGGTGGTTTGAATTTGAATGTGAAGCCGTTGAAGTAACTTTCCTATGAAGTGCCGCCGCCTCCGCGCGCGCCTCACTCTCCTGTCAGCGCGCGCCGTCCTCGCCGCAGAGCCGCGCGCTGCTTCCCGCTCAAAACCCGGAGTCGGTGATGTGTGTCGATTCCTGTACTCACAGCAGTGCTATGGTTCGATCCGGTTCGGTTCGGTGCTCGCGCTCATCAGCCTCGCGCAGCCAGCCTGCGCCCGCACGTGTCCGCGCTCCCGACGCACCGCCGCTGTCACAGCTGGAACGCGCGGCCCCGAGAGAGAGCGCGCGCGACCCTCACCAACGCACGTGCCGAGCGAAAGAGAAAGATTAAAGAGAGGAACCCGAAAAGTCAACGAATCAGATCCTAATGCTCACCTGATTGATTAGGATTCATCCATTATCTTCATTATCTGGCGGCACGGTGGCGTAGTGTTTAGCATGTTCTCCTCTCAGCGATGGGGATTCCTCGCATCCCAGTCTGGGTGGATTTTCCATGTTCTCCCCGTGTCCGCGTGGGTTTTCTCCCACAGTCCAAAAACATGGATCAAGGTCAATGGAATTCTCCAAATTGCCCCATATAGAGTGTGTGTGAGAGTGAATGTGTTCAGTAATAGATTGGCGTCCTGTCCTGGGTGTAACTGCCCAGCACCCAAAATGTTCTCCCCTGGATGGGCATGGGGAACCCCCCGCTCCCCCCCCATGAGCTTCATAGAGGATAAAGCGGAAGATAATGGATGGATGGATTATCTTCGCTTAATTCTCTACTAAGGTCCAGGGAGATGGACATGGATGGGTATGGGGGGTTCTCCAGCAATCTGTCACTGGACATACACTCATTCGCTCTCTCTCTTTCACACACACACTATATGGGGCAATTCAGAGCATTCAGTTTACCCTGAATCCATTTGTACTGTGGGAGGAAACTGGAGAACCCAGAGGAAACCCATGTTGGACATGATGAGGACATGGAAACTCCACCCTGATTGGGATTCGAACCTGGATGCACTGCGCTGAGATGAGAACATGCACTCATTTTTTTCCTAAATAATAAAGATCAGCGGCGGCACGGTGGCTTAGTGGTTTTGCATGTTCTCCTCTCAGCACTAGGGATTCCCGGTTCGAATCTCCATCTGGTGGAGTCTCCATGTTCTTCCCGTGTCCGTGTGGGTTTCCTCCGGGTTCTCCGGTTTCCTCCCATAGTCCACAAACATGGATCATGGTCAATTGAGTTCTCCAAATTGCCCCATATAGAGTGCAACGATCATCACTGAAGATTCCAAAGAGCAGACTTTTCACAAGTTATTCACTTTTTTTTTTTTTTTACATGTGTTTTAAAAATAATTTTTTAGACTTTCCACTGGTCCAGAAATCTGAAACGCAGTGTTTCTGTTGAACCTTGTCACTGGGCATGGGGGTGTCCGGTCTGTATGCAGCTACATAACCTCAGAAAAGACATCTATAAGGCTCTTAATGAACCGTCCTTGTGTGGCTTTTTGGTTCAACTGCACTGACTCCTAGACCTTTTCTCCTGACAAGAACAGATCTCACAGTTCCCTAAGACATCCTGACGACCTCCGACTGACATTCTAAAGAATCTCAGTATGGTCCAGTCTGTGTATCTGTGTGGAGTTATATATTGTTACTCATATATAAGTTTCTAATAAATAAAAGGTGTCATCTGTCTGTGCATCACCATCTTCTGAGTCTTGACTTCAAACCCATCTAACATATTTGGTTTGATCTAGAACTCAGACTGTGAGCCTGCTCCTTCCATCCAACTTTATTGTCTTACAAATGCTCCTCCAGATAAATGGACAAACATTCCAGAATCCCGTAGAACGCCTTCCCAAAAAAGAGAACCAACTTTAAATGAGCTGTCATAAAATGATGTTCTGTAGATGAAAGTGTGGGTGTCCTAATTCTCTTGTACATATAGTTGTCATTGTTTTGTGTGTGTGTGTGTGTGTGTGTGTGTGTGTGTGTGTGTTACTGAGTGATTTAAGGCCTGCGTATGTTAAGTGAGTGTTACCTGGTAACTCAGAATAAACAGAAAGTGCAGTGAAGGGATTAAAGGAGAATCTTAAAGAACAACAAACAGACCCTGAGAGAGCGAGCGAGAGACAGAGAGAGAGAGAGAGAGAGAGAGAGAGAGAGAGAGGTGAGGTGAGTGGTTTATAGAATTCTTTATTTTCAGCAGTGTAATTCATCTAGTTTTTAAACGTTAAAAACAGTAATCTTTAAATAAAATAAGCTGTAATTAAAGGAACTTTAAATCCATAAGTGATGCAGAAGAGCCTTTTATAATTCTTTTTTATTACAGGGAATAATTTCATACTATAAGATTTTCAAGCTCAATCGTCTGCACTGAGTCTTAAAGTTAGCTGTTAAAATGGAGAAAAATAAAGAATATGTTAATGAGGTGTTTTAAGATGAGACATTTCAGACGAGCCCTTAATGGTTCTCTTTATATTAAATACACTTCTGCATTATGACAACTTCCAGATTCTGGAGGAACTCCCAAAGGTTGTGTGAAACTGTAGGAACCTTCTAAGTACTTTAAGGAACCTTCAAGTGTAGGTTTTGTAACCTGAATAATTCGTTAAAGCTTGTAAAAAGGTTCCTCCACAGTTCCAAACTAAAGAACCTGTAAAAGTTCCTCGGGGATCTTGTAGTTTTAAGACTGTTTGTACTATATTGACCAACTGTGGTCAGGTGTCTGATGAATGGGAGGCCAGATTGGGGATTTACTCACTGAGCCTGCAACAGTGACCTCTACTGGATGTTTAGAAGACAAAAGAGAAACATAAAGCTTTTCTTTATATTTGTCTGTTTGAATTTGGTAGAAGGTGGAGGTCGGTGTTATGAGTTTGATTTCTGTGACAGAAGATATATATATTTCAGGATTCAAGGAGATTTTATCATCATTTACGTAACATGTGGTACATGAATGTAAACAATTCCATTTTCCAGACCCAGTTTATGTTTAAGTGGAAGAATTAAAATTTTTATATATGAATAAAAGTATGACATCCAATGACATTGGCTCCCCCGTTGCAGATAGAACATCTCCCACACTTCAGAAGGGCTTTCTACAGGATTCAGATGTGCGTCTGGGATCTTTTGCTTATTCTATATGTATAATCCTGTCTCCTGGTCTGTATAAGTGTGTGAGTGTGTGTCTTGCTCTCAGGTCATGGAGATGTTGAAGGAGCCACCGTGTGATCTCCTGGAGTCCAACAAGAACAAAAGTCCAGGGCACTTTTTAGCCGACCTCAGCAGAGTAAGCACCAGACTGAGCACCAGAAGCAGCAGCAGCAGCGTTCGCTTCGGTTCTCTGAGCCATCACTCGTTCTTCTCCAGACACAACCCACACCCTCATCGAGTGCGACACATATCAGGTGGGTGCACCAGTGACCACAACGGGAACATGCACATGGTCTCTGTGTTCTGGGGTAAACGTGTTGTAAACACATGGTAAACATCTCCATCTCACTGTACTCTGTCTGAGAGTGTCATTATCGGTCAGAAGTGTTCTTTCCTGCGTGTGCACCACCCCGCAGTGACGCTGCACACTGATGGACTTAAAGTCAACCACTAAACTGAGATCTATTAGAAATGTATGAAACTCACACAGTGGAGTTTAGATTTCGTTCACCTTATTGTTAGTAATAAAGTAAAAGCTCAGGGTTAGGGTCATTGGTGCAGGATGGACCTCAGGACTCTTTTCTATCAGCAGTGTGCGATTGATTACCTCTGAGGAGGAGAACAGATGGAGAGGGATTTAGAGTCAGACCGGATCATAAAGCAGAACATATTAAAGCTCTGTATCTTACTGTAATGCAAATAAACTATTGATTGATTATGAAGCAAAAACCCTGAAACCCTGCAGAGAAGAACCCAAACTACAGCACTCTGTAACACAGAGACGTGACCGAAATACATCCACACGTTTGAAAGACGGTGGAATAAGGTTTGAATAAACCTTAAAACCCCTGTATTTAATGATAAGGGTGTGTTTGATATGTATGTATATTTAATGATGTGTATAACAGGATTTCATTACTTATTTGTTCGAGGTGTTGCACTAAAAATCATCCTTCTCCCGCTTCTGTCACGCTCGCTGATATCATTCTGGAATTAGAGTTTAAGCTCTTTGGCCTGAGAGAGCAACTCATTTAGTTAAGTAAACGAGAAATCGATTAAACTGTGAGCATTAGGTTTGGCTGTTCACTTTTTAATCTCTGTCAGTGTTTAATCAGCAAGGTTCAGGACAGAGCTCATCTGCTCCATAATCACATTTCAATCACAAGCTTGTCTTGAGTTACAAACCATTGTAAGTTTGTTTCTTTGAATAAATAGAATCCGAGGCGATCCCACAGTCCTGTGTGTATGACTCACGTTTGCTGAGAGAGATGTAAAGATCATAAACCATAAGACTCTGATCTGACTGGGACCGTGTTCCTGATGTGGCCCCATGTGCTTCTGAACTCTGGCTGCAGGTCTGAATGGGAGCCCGGTGTGCATCGTGAACGACGACTGGTTCAGCAACACGCCGCTCTTTCCACATCCACTCATCAGGAGTCAAGTGGCGTCCAGCAGCAAGCATTCAGCACCGTCCCTCCCTTACCCGCTGGCATACGGCCGGGCTGACGGGGTCAGGCACGGAGCAGGTGGGTCAACATCCTGCAGGTCCCACCCATTTCATACGCTTCTGTTTTATTAAACTTACATTTTTTAATTAATTTTATTTCATATGATTTAAAGTCTGAGAGGTGATTAGTCATGTGATTTCTTAAGACAGCATGAAGCCCGGTACCTGAGTAGATCCCTGAGAGTAGGAACCTGAGGAGATCAATGCTCTTGAAGAAAACTAACTTTACCCGTCGATTACACTCAGCATTAAATCTTGGGATTAGTTTCCAATCAGCAACAGAACAAAACTGATTCATTCTTCCATCTCATCCATGTTCTCACCAGCATCAGTTTCTTAAGTAGCCTACACTCCATTTGCTCTTTATAATAATAATAATAATAATAATAACAACACATAAAACGCCCTTCAAGAGACACAAGGACACTGTACAGTAAGAAGTACAAAATGCACAAACATAACACAGAAGATGAAACAATAATTATAACTACACTAAAAATAGAATGTAAAGAGCATAAAAACTTATGATAATAATAAAAACACAAGATAGATGAGCTGCTCACTCAGAAACAATCTGGAAAAGATGGGTTTTAAGGCTGTGAGCTTTGGTAATGAAGTTTACAGCTCGAGTAGGAGTCTGGAGCCAGCAACTCTAAACGCTCCATCACCTAAAGTAAGCATTTAACAGAAGGGACTGTGAGGAGGTGCGAATGTGAGGAGTGAAGGAACACGGGCGTGGCCATGCAGAGATTTCCATCGCTGGGCAGGGGATAAAATTCTTGCATATATTTTATTGTGGAGTTTAAATGACAGAATTGCATCAAAGGTGACACCCATATTACGAACCTGAGCAGAGGACGAGACCACAGAACCCGGTGTAGAGAATGAAAGGTTCTGAGCTTCCTGGCAGTCGCATTCAGATTTCTTACTATTTAGGCTCAAGAACTTTTCAGTCACCCAAGACCTTCAATCAGTCAAGCATTCAGTACAGAGGGAGGAAGAGTATGGGATGGTTTGGTACAGATATAGATCTCCACATGGTCTGCAAAACAATGACCATGCCTTCTAATAACATATCATTTTTCAGGAACATGGATGTAAATCTGTGTTCCTGCGGTCAACCACACCCTAGCAACCACCTAAAATGCCATCAACACACCAGCAGCACTATGAACCGGCCTATAAATTAGTGACCTTAGCAACCACACGTAAACAATCACTCTGGAGATTTAGGCAACGCCTAAACCCACGTTAAACACCACCACCTGAAACACCCTCCAATCCCATTAAAAAACTTTAGGAATTTTGCACAGAAATGCCATGGCAACCACCAACCAGCATGTTCGTAACCACCTGATCATCACCACCGCCGTCACCGCCTGTCAGCATTAAAATCAACAGTTCACATGCTTTACTCTGAAGTCTTAATTAAGCTTTAGTCTTTACACTCTCATTATTACAATTAAATTACAGGACATGCTTAAATATAGGGTTTCTAAACAGATATTATTTTACTTTGCAAAGAATAATGTTAACAGATGACACACAGGACGTGTGAATCCGAGTTTAGTATGTTCTTTGTGTTTTTAACCCTCGATGTTCTCCGCACTTCTGTCGTGATGTGGTTGTCTCTGCCCACAGCAGATTAAACAGAGCAGCAGTGATGGACCTGAACTCTGAACGTTTCAAGCAGAACCGCAATAAATTGTTCAGAGCGGAGAGGTGCTCGAGGACAAAGACTGAAAAACAACCGGGCTAGGAAGGAACATCCGCGCGTCAGTCGCCTGAAAACACGCTTTCATGTTGGTTATCTTCAAATAACCTCGCTGCACCTCAGAATCTGAGTCCTGCGACTGCAGCTCGTCTCAGACTCAGAAGCTAACGAGCGATGAATTAGAACAGACATCTCATCCCGTTTTCTGAAGCCAGGCATGGAAACATGTGGGACCAAAGCTCCAGCAGCGAGCAGATGGCTGGTTTGGTCTTCTGAGCGGTGGTGGTGGTGGTGCTCTGAGGGTTTAAACACTATGTTTTCCATTTCTCTCCATCAGCTCTGGTTTCAGAAGCATGGCAGGAGGAGCTGAAGGACCTGGCAACCAAAGTCAGTCTCTCAGCTGCAGCTTCCACTAAAGGGAAAGAAGACGAGGTATGGACCTCACAGACTTCAGCTGTAAAGCTTAGAAACACTGACCTCATTAGGGTTCTTCATCAGTTCAGTGACCACAGCATGAGGTCCAGTCAGGTGAATTTGACGAGTCCATGCTTCCAACTCTGTGGAAACACTTTGAGGAAGGTCCCTTTTTGTTCCACCCCAACCGAGACTGGAACCAGGTTCTGTCATCCAATATCAGTGACTGACCTCACTAATGAAAATGTCCTACAGACACACACACCACAGACCTCCCCAACGAGATGAAAACATCTCCAGCATGCTGATGATCAGCAGAGCTTCATGTTTTCACTTCAAACAGTTTAATCCACATTACAGAAGCTTCAGAGAGCTTTAATTAACTAAGATCTCATATCATCATAGACAGGGAACATTAAAGCAGTCTGCTTCAGCTCCGCAGCTACGATCAGGAGACGTAGAACCGTAAACCAGACAGATTTAACTGATTTAATAAAGGTTTCAAAATGAATTCAGGTGGTCAAAATGAGCATGCGGGCTATTGGCTAAAATAAGATGATGACGGGGATAGGACCCGCTCTCACAGATGGTCCATGGTCCTGCAGGAGGAGCCCATACGCCGGAAGACGCAGTACTCTTCTGAGACTGGGCGCATCATCCCTCCATCATCCTGGAGGTCAAAGCGTCGGGACCCCCAGTCTTCTCACACGCGTCCGGGGACCTACAGGCCCCAGAATTCACTCACGAACCTGGGAACACAGAACCTCGGAAGTCAGGAGCTCAGGGTAATCAATCATTTCATTAAATGAAACTCCACCCACATCTGCCTGCTTCAAAATGTGGGCCCTTAAATGAGGCCCCTAACCCTGCAGGTAACCTCAGGAACTGATGTTCTCATGATGTTTAATGATCTAATGGGTGGGATTTTGATGGACAGGTGCTGGAGCTGCTGTGTCAGATCCTGCAGACGGATTCTCTGTCCATGGTGCAGCAGTGGCTTCTTCTGGCTGGAGATCAAGGTGCAGATCATTAAAACCTTTAACATCTTTAAACTCCAAACACACACTCACACACACCCACACACACAGTTAATGAACCCTCCGTTCAGACCCTCAGTTCTCTGATTTCTCTCATCAAGCAAAGAAATCAGGATTTAAATGAAAGAACAGTGGCGTGTAGATATGTGTATGTGCTCATGGACATGTTATACAGACATCTTCGTTTGTCGGAGTTTGGGGGTACGTGTTTATATTTAGGGTAAAAATTAGTGTTCTCTTTATAACTACTGGTATTGTATGCTGTTTCGTATTTTTTCTGCTGAGTCATCAGTAAAAATGTGTGAGAAAAAAATAATAAATTAGAGAACAGTGTCAGAACGTTGACGTTGATTCAGAACTCCTGAATTAGAACGACGGAGAACCGGGTCTCAAGTACCGGAACATTTCTATAAGAGTTCAAGAGCTCATATCTGCAGTCATGGTGGCACGGTGGCTTAGTGGTTTAGCATGTTCTCCTCTCAGCACTAGGGATTCCTGGTTCGAATCCCCATCTGGGTGGAGTTCCCAGGTCCTCCCCGTGTCCGTGTGGGTTTCCTCCGGGTTCTCCGGTTTCCTTCCACAGTCCAAAAACATGGATCAAGGTCAATGGAATTCTCCAAATTGCCCCATATAGAGTGTGTATGTGAGTGAGTGTGTTCAGTGATGGATTGGCGCCCTGTCTGCCCAGCGCCCAAAACGTTCATCCCTGGATGGGCATGGGGAACCCCCCCCCCCCCCCCGCGACCCTAATAGAGGATAAAGCGGAAGATAATGGATGGATGGGTATCTGCAGTCAATCAGATCAGATCAGATCAGATCAGAACCCGCGCTGCTGCAGCACCTTCACTGCATTTCACTTTAAACTTTGTACTTTTTTAAAATTATATCTCAGATTTATAAACTCTGTTAGACTGCTTCTGATCAGTTTTACCATAAACATCTGTGTGTGTGTGTGTGTGTGTGTGTGTGTGTGTGTTTCAGAGAAAGAGCTGGTACTGGGGATGCTCCAGCATGCCATGTCCGATCATCCAAACCTGATGCAGCAGCCTCAGCTTCCCCTCAGCGCTCCATCAGAACATCTCCAAACACGCCGGAGACGCCGGGCGAGGAGGTGGGGCCTCCACTCTAATTACCACCTCTAATTAAAAACACTCTGAATTAATGCTATGCAATCAGGTACACGTGTTTAGGACATAGTTCTGAAGTCCGTGGCCCAGTACCCCGTCCCTGGTCCCATTCCTGGTCCCATCGAGTTCTACGAAGTCCCCTTGATCACGATGAACTCAACCACTCAGTGTGTGTGTGTTTCACTGCAAGGATGCATTGCAGTAGCAAAAGCACTTTTCTGTGAAGATTTGCATGTTCTCTACATCCTCGACCCCCGTGTGATCCTGAATGAGATCTTAAAAGAAAGAAATATCTTTGAAGAATTTTAGTCACTTTTTAAAATTAGACTTTAAACCCAAATCTACAACCATAAAGCAGGATGATAAAGATGGAGGCTGTTCTGGAGACGGAACCCTGTCCACACGTCCACTCCGTCCCAGTGCGGTCAGCCGTGAGCTGAGCTATTGTGAGATGTTCACAAAAAGGTCCTCATTCAGTTTATAAATGGCAGCGCACAAAAGAACCGGCACAAAGACATCATTCAGCCATTTTCACGTCAAAGCACATGACCGTCCTAAACGGGGGACTGTCCTCCACCTGATTTAACCCCTGCAGGCCTCACATGACCTGAGCTGCAGAGATTTACATCATCAACGTCCACAAACCACCTGACTCCTTCAGTTATACTTAGAATCACACTCAGGATTAATCACACTCAGGTTTAATCACACTCAGGCTTAATCACACTCAGACTTAATCACACTCAGGATTAATCACACTCAGGCTTAATCACACTCAGGATTAATCAACCTCAGGCTTAATCAACCTCAGGCTTAATCACACTCAGGTTTAATCACACTCAGGCTTAATCACACTCAGGTTTAATCACACTCAGGTTTAATCACACTCAGGCTTAATCACACTCAGGTTTAATCACACTCAGGCTTAATCACACTCAGGTTTAATCACACTCAGGCTTAATCACACTCAGGCTTAATCACACTCAGGCTTAATCACAGTTTTAATTTTTTCTTCTGTTCAGTTCACCTTCTGCTCTGGACGTCAAGAAAGAGAAACCAATCAAAGAGGAACCAGGTGAGAAACCACACCCACTGATCCATTGAACTAAAGAGGTGTACACACTCAGTGTGTGTGTGTGTGTGTGTGTGTGTGTGTGTGTGTGTGTGTGTGTGTGTGTGTGTGAGACAGAGTGGATCGGAGAGGCTGAAGTTCTCCGAGTGGAACCAGCTGAGAATCAGAAGACAGATGATTCAGTGAGTCATCATGAACAGGATCAATACTGAATCAGAAGTGTTAGGGGGTTTGTGTTTTTTATTGATATTAATTTCGTTCTGTCTTTTAATTAAGAAAATAGTTCATTACTAACTCTAGAACTAGAACAGTTCATCAGTGACCTCACAAAGGGTCCTCTGGATAAACAGAACCTTGCAGAATGGTGTGGAGTGACGGAGTTCCAATGCTTTTTGTTTTTGTGATTGATCTGGTGTCTGGTTTTGAATCTGATTCAGAGTCGCTTTAGACTGTAGAGTTCAGAGAGCTCAGGACGAGAGGAGGGTCTGAAACCTTATACATTTCACTGAATTCAGTAAGTTCAGACAGACGGTTCTGCTGTCAGTGATGAAGCAGGACAGACGGGTCTCCGCTCTTCATCCTGCTCTGGTGAACCGGTACAGAGTTCTATAACGGACCCTTCAGATCTAATGTCAGGATTTAATCCACACAATCACTTTAAAGGTCATCTAATGTAGACGTGAGGAGAAGCTACCAAAGTGTCTGTGTGTATGGACCTCACTGTGTTCTTTACCTTGTTCCACCTTTATTCTGTTATTCTGGACTCTGCTGTTCCGTCTCCTGAATAAATGTTGAAATGAAGTTCTGATGATGTCTGAGTTTGTGCAGCTGCCGTTCGGAGTGCAGGGTGGGTTCTGCTTCATCACAGACGCCTGAGCGGCAGAACCTTCAGAACCCAGAGCTTCATAAGTGGCATCTTTAAAAATGGACTTTGATCAGAACACAGGGCTGTGGATGATTCCACCAAATGTATTAAATCACACTGAGACAGAGTTTAAACAGCATTTCAAAGACCTTCACACTCACTCACTCACTCACACACACACACACACACATACTCACACTCACACACACACACACACACACACACACACACACAGAGGTCCTTCTCCAAACTCTGCCCCGGTACTTTTCTCTGTATAGTGCATCATTACTTAAACTATATTAGAAATAAATATTAATAAATATGGGGTGTGGTAGCTCAGTGGTGTTGGGTGTCAATCAGAAGGTTGTGGGTTCAAATCCCAGGTCCACTCAAGTTACCAATGTGGGTCCTTGAACAAGACCCTTAACCCTCACTGCTCCAGGAGGCGCTGTATAAAAGCAGACCCTGTACTCTGACAGGAAACTTTAGGTCGCTTTGGATAAAAGCATCTGCTAAATGAGGCTGAGGTTCTGCTGACTGGACATCCTGCTGACTGGACATCCTCAGGACCTGATGTTGAGGGTTCTGATGATCAGCGTGAGAGCAGCACTGCGTCAGAGAGACTCGTGTAAAGCGTCCGTCATGTTGAAATCCGTCCTCGTGGAGATGTTCTGAGTTTGAACGCCGGTCTGCTGAGCGCCGCGTCTCTCAGAACAGCTGGACGATCGTCAGAGGCGCCGGTCAGATCCCACCGTCGGTTCAAACGACATTTTAAAATCTGGAAACAGAGAGCGGTAATTGGAGAGGGAACAGGGTCTGAGAGTGAAGATGGGAGGACGGTGCGAGACGGACCAAGGTTTGAATCCTGACAGCTGGGTGAAGACCAGAGGACATGCATTCCATCCCCCGTGTCTCACGCTGCTCTGTAATGTCTCTGATGCTGATGAGCATTAAAGAGTGTTGTGAGATACGTAATGAGCGGTAGATCAGACGCCGGCGGCTGCAGCAGCTTCAGACGGCATGACATTAAACCGAGCTGCGCGTCCGGTCTCTAAACAGAGGGACGCTTCATACAGTTTGCTTAGATATTTATTTATATAGAAATCTGATGTCTTGTTCCTCTTCTTCTAGTTTCAGATATTAATGATTAATGGCGGTGCCGCTCGGTGGAGCAGGGGTTCAAAACGTCAGCCTCACAGCAGGAGGGTTGCAGGTTTGAGTCCCGGCTCTGGTGAATGGACTGATCCTCATGTTCCCCGTGTGCTTCTGTGCAGGCTCCGTTCCTCAGGGACTGTGGTTCATTCATATGTAACTGTACGTCTCAATAGACAAACCAGTAATGAGTCAGAGTGAGAAGCAGCCGTGTGATTGGCTGATCGGGAACATGTCGAGTCATTAAGTTGTGAGAATAAAGTAATAAATAATAATAATAATAATAAGAATAATAATTATTATTATTATTCATTCATTCATTCATTATCTCCTGCTTTATCCTCTATTAGGGTAGTGGGGGGGTTCCCCATGTCCATTCAGGGGAGAACGTTTCAGGCGCTGGGCAGATACACCCAGGACAGGACGCCAATCCATCACTGGACACATACTCACACACACACACACACATACACACTCTATATGGGGCAATTTGGAGAACTCAATTGACTTGATCCATGTTTTTGGACTGTGGGAGGAAACCGGAGAACCCCGAGGAAACCCACACAGACATAGAGAGAACATGCAAACTCCACCCAGATGGGGATTTGAATCAATCAATCAATCAATCAATCAATCAATCAATCAATCCATCATCATCATCATCAGGTTAATCCGAAGGTTCGGAATTCAAAATGAAGTCATGAGAACCTCGACTCGCTGCTGAACCCGTCGAACCCGAACGGCCCGGCTTCAGTCCTCTGTCTGTGAGAGCAGGAGAACCTTGGACCAAAGGCAGTAGGAAGTTCTCACAGTGAACGATGCATCGTAAGATCCTGGGCCGCAGAGTGCGGTGAGTGGATCCTCACTGTCCACCTCTTCAGTCTGGTCCTCTTACACAGTGAACGCTCTCTCGTCTCATCAGACTCAGTTCTGTTGTGTTCTCCCGTCTCGGGTCACTGAGCTCCAGGTCCATTAATCTGTGATGGTCACCCTGCAGATGTCAGAAAGGCTCTCCTGCTGCCTGAGTTTGACTGCGGCGTCTGTTGTGAGTGCTGGACCCCCTCTGAGGTTCTGAAGTGGACCTGTGTCCTCTGTTAGGCCCTGAGGACCATGAGCAATCAGAGCGCTGTCAGTCTGTCCAATCACATCCAGAGAGACAGACCTGCTGACAGAGCGACTATCATTTATTTGCTTCCCCTTGTTTGATCAGGCGGCTGCAGTGACGTTCGCTTGGTGGTGGTGGTGGTGTTGGTTGGTGTTGGTTGTGGTGGTGGTGGCGTTGTTGGTGTTGGTTGGTGTTGGTTTTTTGAGGTGTCTTCGTCCATGACACTTGGACCACTGGATGGAACCTGGGTTTCTGTTGGGCTGGTGACGTTGCGCTCCTGCAGGTCCGTCTCACTTATAACTGTTAAAAACGGGTCACATGATCACCACACGATCTGTACATGGCTGCCCTACACTGTTGATGCTGCCCCCCCGCTCAACAGGAGGGTAAGTCCCCCACTGAGCCTCGGTCCTCACAAGGTTTCTTACTAAAAAACATCACGAGCCTGAGTTTTTTCTTGCCGCTGTCTCTTCAGCTTGTTTTTAGGGGGTTGTATTGAGCACCATATCAACAAAATGAACTCACCAAATCCCTCTGTATATCACACACACTTCACTTACAACGCTCTGCAGCCTGGAGCATCCCACCCAAAGCCGGGATAGGCCTTAGATTCCGATATTATCACTATTAAGGTTCTGTTCAGTTTATTAAAGTCATTAATTTATTAATCAGTTCGTTCTTTAATCAAAGCCCTCAGAACCTCATTCATTATGAGCATTCGATTTCTCTGCAAGGCAATGACTAAACATTTTTGAGTGTGTGTGTGTGTGTGTGTGTGTGTGTGCACGTGTATAAATGCACGTGTGTGATGAAGGACACAGCAGAATGAGAGTGAAGGTTCATTTTTGGAATTCTTGGCCCTCATGCCAAGGTGCTGACCTCAGTGACCTCACTGAAGGAGGAGCCACGCCTCCCAGCGTCTCCGCGGTGCAGAGACAGTGAGGGTGAGGAACGTTCACTAATTACAACAGAGAACAGAATGGAACCAGCGATAGATTGCCCTCCTGTCCTGGGTGTGTCTGCCCGGCGCCCGAGACGTTCTCCCCTGGATGGGCATGGGGAACCCCCCCCCCCCACGACCCTAATAGAGGATAAAGCAGAAGATAATGGATGAATGAAACAGAATGGAACTCTTACATGAAGTGCAGGAACTGGGCCACCCCCCAACCTCAGGATGTCCTTATGGGGGTCAGATCGGACCCTCACCCTTAATCCGTCCTCTCTCTCTCATTGGATTCCTAATTTGTTGTAAGTCACTTTTCATGCATCGGTACCTCCGTCTGCTGCCGTCCAGAAAGACGCATACCAATCAGAGCAGACTGTCTGTGGAGACACGAGGGACGTCCCGTGAGCTCCATCCCTGAGGACCTGAAGTTTCCATCCATCCAAGATCTTCTGCTGTATCCTAGATTAGGGTCGCGCGGGGCTATACAGGGGAGAACGTTTCGGGCGCTGGGCAGATAGACCCAGGACAGGACGCCAATTTATTACTGGGCACACACTCACACACACACACACACACACACACTCTCTATGGGGCAATTTGGAGAACTCAATTGACTTGATCCATGTTTTTGGACTGTGGGAGGAAACCGGAGAACCCGGAGGCAACCCACACGGACACGGGGAGGACATGGAAACTCCACCCAGATGGGGATTCAAACCGGGAAACCCTAGTGCTGAGAGGAGAACATGCTAAACCACTAAGCCACAGTGCCACCCGAACTTGAAGTTTGATTCGTTAAAAACCAATGACGTCATACAGATCATCCCAAAATGAGTGTATTAATGTTATTAATGATTAATGTTATTAATCCCCAGATTGAAACTTCAGAACATAATACAGTTTATAATATTATTATTAATAAACCTGAACGTGGAGGAGAAATCTGAAACAACCCAGAGTAACAGCAAATCAGTCAGTCTCTCTCTCTCTCTCTCTCTCCCCCCCCCTCTCTCTCTCTCTCTCTCTCTCTCTTTACACACACACACACACACAGAAGTGAACACAGGTGTGGGGTTATTCTTGGAGATCTATCTTAATGGAGATGTTTTAAGTGTGAGACCTTAAACTGCTATCATCCTTGACCTCCTGTCTCACTCCTATCCCGTCTCTCCTTCACCCCGCTCGTCTTTAAACAATACACTTCAACATTATTAAAGTTTTTGTAGTTAAGACTCACTGGCCACTTTATTAGGTTCAGCTCTCAGTTTCTGTATTGATTATTGATTATTGATTATTGATTTTCCTTTGTATTAGCTCCACTGACCATCAACACTCAGAACCCTGAGGGACTGCATACACACTCAGACACACACACACGCTCACACAGACACTCACTCTCACACACTCACACAGTGCAGTACTGTGCCTGCAGCACTAAGGATCATGCACCACCCTAATAACACTTGCTCTGTCCATGGTGCTGAGCATCAGAGAACATACCAAAGCGTTCTAACAGAGTCTGAACCTCTCAGATGAACTTCCCGTTGAAGCTTCTGGTTCTTTAGGTTCAGGTTTCTGCAGACAGTCTGATGATGAGTGTGTGTGTGTGTGTGTGTGTGTGTGATGAGTGTGTGTAATAGTGTGTGATGAGTGTGTGTGTGTGTGTGTGTGTGTGAGTCTGATGATGAATGTGTGTGATGAGTGTGTGTGTGTGTCTGATGATGGGTGTGTGTGTGTGTGTGTGTGTGTGTGTGTGTGTGTGTGTTAATATTTAATCTGCTGTTGGTTATGGGAGTGATCTGGTCTCCCTCCGTCCCCTCGCTCTGTCCTTGATCAGACATGTCTTATCTGAGGTTCTGTCCTTCACGTGTCCATATAAAACCGCTCATGTCCCTCTCACTCCGCTGTCTCACCGCCCGCCTCGCTCGCTCCCTCTCACACACACACACACACACACACACACACACCCTGCTGCATCATGCTGTCAGCCGTGACCAAACTGTGCTGTGGGATTTCACACCAACATCTGCGCAGCATGACAGGTACCATTACCACACACACACACACCCTCACCCTCACCCTCACACACACACACACCCTTACCCTCACACACATCCTCACACGCACACCCTCACATCCTCACACACACATCCTTACACACACACACTCTTACATCCTCACACTCTCACACCCTCACACCCTCACCTGATGCTGCATTAAATATTAAATCTGATCTCAGGTCAGTCACACACAGATGTTGGACTTAAATAAGTGATGATGTAGCAGATTGTGGTTCAGAGTCCGGGGTCTGTGGGGGGTGTATTTATTTTTGATGATGTGTGTTTTCAGGTTTGCAGCGCAGGGCCATCGCCGCTTTGGGACACGAACTCGCCCACATGAAGAGGAGAGGGCAGATCTGCCGCCCGTCCTGGAGCTGGAACATGACTTGCCCTCGAGGAACCTGTCCCCTCGGTGAGGTTCTCCACCGACAGAGCGTCATGGTTCAAACACCGAAATCACACCGAGGTCAGAGGAGTGAGCGCTACGGTCAGCTCAACAACGGGACCTAAAGGGAGGGGGGGCAGAGCTGACATGATTAATCATTGCTCACTTTATAGCAAGAAGGTCTTGCAACACGGGGGCCCTTACAGTGTGTAATTGAGCATGTTCTCCCCATGTTTCTGTGGATGATTTTTTTGAACGCAGCAGACGTCTGTCTGCAGGTCTGAAGCGTCTGCTCTACGATGTACATGAATGCTCGTCTCTTCCCCTCATAAGTGCAGGGATAGGCTCCGGCACGCGTCATGGCCCTGTGAATGCAGGACCTAAATGATTTTCTTTGTTGTGTTTGGTGATGGTGGTCGATCAGAGGCGGCGCGCGCAGGCGGGGGGGGCGCTGAGGTGGAGTGGACGGAGCGATCGTACCAGCTGCAGGGACAGGACGCTCTACACACAGCTCTGCAAATCACTCTGAACACCGAGAACTGGAGACCCGAGCTGACCCAGGTCCACCTCACACCCCATCACACACATTACACAGCACTGCTGATGTAGCCCATCCGCCTAAACACTGTGCATAGTGGGTGGTGCTTCCACCGCACATCAAAAAGGATGTTACTGTGTGGAGTTTTGTAGGTTCTTCTTGACAATGTAGGGTGTTTAATGAGAGCATTGATCTGTGATCCAATACACAGCTCACTAACTGAACACGTGTGTGTGTGTGTGTGTGTGTGTGTGTGTGTGTCACAGGAGGGGGGGGACGTCATCCACAGTAAAGTTCTGAGTGGAAACAGGAAGGTCTTTCGTTTGGAGGCGGAGCTGGACGCCACACCTGAAGAGCTGTACGAGGTTCTGTTTGTAAAAGTTGAGGAGATGCACGAGTGGAACCCCAACATCGGTCACATCAAGGTGAACATCTGCAAGAACCAATTACAAAACATCTCATAACATCTCATACACCTTTAATCAGAGTTGTCTCAGAGTTTGTGTTATGTTCTGTGTTCTTTATTATCTTCTGCTTAATCCTCTCTTATTGTGTGACTGGGTTCCACATGCCCATCCAGGGGAGAACGTTTCGGGCGCTGGGCAGATACACTCAGGACAGGGGGGGCAATCTATCACTGGGCACACACTCACTCACACAGACACACTATATGGGGAAATTTACAGCATTCAATTCACCTTGAATCCAAAATTTTAGACAGTGGGAGGAGAACCCGGGGGATGCTAACCACTCCCACACTGTGTCGCCCTGAGTTAGTTCTATAAAATAAATGGTGTATTTTAATATAAACTCTTATTAAATTGACGGATGAGATCAACGGCGTGAACAGAACCTCAGCGGAACCTCAGCGGAACCTGCATCCGACAGAGCAGAACATTTCACCTTGTTTTCATTCTTCAGTGTAACGGTGATTTAACGTCTTCTCTTCCAGGTGCTCAAACAGATAGGGAAGGAAACCATGGTGACGCATGAGGTTTCGGCGGGGACAGCGGGGAACCTGATTGGACAGCGGGACTTCCTGAGCGTCCGGCACTCCGTCAGGGTGGCAGACTGCATTTATCTGGGCGGAGCCGCTACGCACCTGGAGACGCTGCCCCCCCAGCCGGGGTTCGTCAGGTACACACTGCCATCACACGTCTAATTAAACATAACGGTCCAGAGATGAAAAGGGTCAACCGAGGTCGTCCTGTAACAGCCTGTTTACGAGAGCATCACTGATGTCCGAGCAGAGGACCCGCCTCATCCAATGAAACTCATCAACCCAGAAGTTAGGTTTTTATATTGTACGTATGAGAGAACATGTCAAACTCCACTTTAGAAGCAGATCACAGCACCTGTGCAGCATTATTCTAATGACTTGATTCATTAAAAACATCACTGTCCGCTCTGGATCATCAGTGGAATCTTTCCCGCTTAATTAAAGAGGAGCCGCTGCGCACCTCCACCTCCTGCAGTCTGTGACATGAGCAACCACAACGCGCTCAGGACAAACCCAACACCAGACTCACATGAACCAGGCTGTGGTTAGAATGTTCATTAATCAGTTCAGGAAGCACCTCGCTAATGAGGACGGTAACGAAGCGTCACTTTCACCTGAGGAGAACGCTACCAACCTCACAACCTCAAAGACTGACGGAACTGTCCAGTACAGTGTCCAGAACATAAGCATAGAACAGCAGGGCACCTGTGTTGAGGTGTGTTCCACGTCAGCATGGTCCTCAGCTGTGATTGGATGATTGATTGTGTCGGGTTTGTGTTGGTACAGAGCTGAAGACGGTCCCACCTGCATCATCATCCAACCCTCCGGCACCGGAACCAGCAGAATCACATGGCTACTCAACATGGACGTCAAGGTAGAACCCTCACGCAATCCTCACACAACCTCAAAATGTCCACAATCCGGAACATCTGGGTCGAGACATGTTTACACTGATTTAGGGTTAGGCTGGTGTCGTGATGGTAAGAGTGTGTGTGTGTGTGTGTGTGTGTGTGTGTGTGTGTGTGTGTGTGTGTGTGTGTGTTACAGTAAAGGTAATCAGTGTTATGATGATGAACAGGTGAAGCTACAGCTATAGACATGATGTTCCTCTCTCTCTGTCTCTCTCTCTGTCTCTCTCTGTCTCTCTCTTCAGGGCTGGCTGCCCAGGTCTTTGGTGAACTCGGCTCTACCCAGAGCTCAACTGGACTTCACTCGACACCTGCGCAGACGTCTGGCGGCGAGAAGGACGTGAGACGACGGTGAACACAGAGACGTGTGGAGATGTCCTCTTCGATGTTCAGAGTTTAGTAATTAATAATTAATGGAACTCTCTCAGCCCCTGTTTTCAACAACCATCATCCACTAATTATTATAATTCTATAATTACAATCAGGGGCGGCATGGTGGCTTGGAGATTAGCATGTTCTCCTTTTGGTGCTGGGGATTCCAGATTGAAATCCCAATCTGGATGGAGTTTGCATGTTCTCCCCGTGGCCGTGTGGCTTTCCTCCGGGTTCCTCCCACAGTCCAAAACCATGGATCAAGGTCAACTGAATGGTGATATTCAAACACTGTGATCAGAGTGATGGTTCCTCTGTCTGCCCCCCCCCCCCCCCCCCCCCCCCCCCCCCCTCTGAACTGTAATGTTTACATTCTGTCTGATCCTCGGTGGCGAGCAGCGCGCCTGTTTGTTGAAGCTCCTGTGAAACGTAATTTTGGTTCGTTTTATTTTAAAGAGATCAGAAAATAAAACTGAATGAACTGAAACGTCCCGTCGCCTCAGTGAGGGTCACCTTAGTGAGGGTCACCTCAGTGAGGGTCACCTCAAAAACTGCAGCGTCAGCAGGAAGCGGCGCTCAGACTGCGGGTCTGATCTCTGAGGAACTGGCAACCTGCCTCAACACCTTCATTACAACGTTGTCATAGAAGCTGACACACATACACACACACACACATACCAGTACATACACACACACACACACACACACACACACATACAGTACATACACACACGCATACAATACATACACAAACACATACAGTACATACACACACACACACACACACACACATACAGTACATACACACAAGCATACAATACATACACAAACACATACAGTACATACACACACACACACACATACAGTACATACACACACGCATACACACACATACAGTACATACATACACACATACATCCATACACACACACACATATACATACATACACACACACACACATACTCAACACCTTCATTACAACGTTGTCATAGAAGCTGTGTACAGCATCATATCAGAATCATCATACACACACACACCTACACATGCTCACACACACACACACAGTTTAGATGCAGTGTGCTGATGAATATTTAAACCTTCAGTTCAGTGAATAAGATCTAAAACGTTGATGTCATTGGGTTCTGATGACCTTTCCCTCAGAGAGAACGTCTGACCCACGGCGAGTATGAGGGGGGGTATTGAGCAGTGGGGGGGGGCAGATGGTGGGATTCAGAATCCGTTAATGCCTGACCTTTCTCTGTAACACTGAATTACAGAAAAGAATGCCACGGTGGTTGGGTGAGTGGACGGTGGCTGGGTGGAGGGCATTGTGGGTAATTAGTGAGCAGAAGTTGCTGAGTTGCATGACGTCAGGGGCAACAATTAAATGAGAAATTTTACAGAACTTGTATAAGTGCTTTAGGGACTGTCAGAAAATTAAAATTTCTTATACATAATGAGTCCAATATGGCCGAAAGACAAACAAAGGACTTCTGAGTTTGCCGCCACTAGTAAAATACTGGGCTGGGATTGGCTGATTTAAAACCTAGGGCGGTAATCTGCGATTGGCTTAAGCAGTTAAGGGGCGGGAACTAGACGTAACTATATACACACAGGTATCCCGTGAGTGGGCTCTCTCTCACTCAGACCTGAAGGTGTTCTTATCACCTGGAAGCTGAATGGGCAGACCGCTGACCAGCGTCCAGAAAGAATTCTCTTTGTTCTTAATAAACAGGGTGAGACGGCCATCCTGCATCGGTGTGTTCTTTTGCTTTTCCAGAAATCAAAAAGATCCTAACAGGACTAACAGCGGGACAGTGTGTGTGATGTGGCGTGACCTCTGCGTGCACACAGAGCAACGATCAATACATCTGATCAGAAAATTATCAATCAAAAGACACACGCTCATTTTAATATGATTATTACACTGAGAACCTTAACGATGCCGCGTCTGTCTATGGTCCTCATCATCAGAGGACAGAGTAAGTCCCGCCCCCTTGGTTTGTTCTGACCTCACCTGCAGCTCATTAGTTCTCCTCCCTGTGATTGGTTCTCCTCACTGTGATTGATTCTTCTCACTGTGATTGGTTCTCCTCCCTGTGATTGATTCTCCTCACTGTGATTGGTTCTCCTCACTGTAATTGATTCTCCTCCCTGTGATTGGTTCTCCTCCCTGTGATTGATTCTCCTCACTGTGATTGGTTCTCCTCCCTGTGATTGGTTCTCCTCCCTGTGATTGGTTCTCCTCACTGTGATTGGTTCTCCTCACTGTGATTGGTTCTCCTCACTGTCCTCTTGTACGGTGTGAACAGTGAATGTTTAGAAGCTCGATTCTGAATGATGCAGCTCTGTCTTTAACTTCACCTTAAAAAGAACAGAGTTTAAAACGAGCCACACAGGGGGACGGGGCGTGTCCTCTTTTAATCTCACAGGTTCCATTCACTCAGATGATGCTTTGATCTGCAGCCAGCGCACATTAAATCACAAACGAAGCCAAACCAAGGGAAATTACAGAGAAAAGTCAAAATAGGTTTCTGCGTCATCTCAAAACACACACACACCTCAATTACACACACAAAGCGTTCAGATCAGCCTCG
This sequence comes from Corydoras maculifer, assembly GCA_019802435.1. Taxonomy (NCBI): domain Eukaryota; kingdom Metazoa; phylum Chordata; class Actinopteri; order Siluriformes; family Callichthyidae; genus Corydoras; species Corydoras maculifer. The sequence continues at coordinate 279,786 of JAFMOD010000278.1, forward strand.
GTCAAAAAGAAAGAACATCTCACTCTCAGCTGACCCACAACGCCTGAAAAGACCGAGACACAATGAGCACCGGGACATCATTCAGCCACGGCGCATAGAACACCGGAACCGGACCCGACCACCACACGACACCGGAACCGGACCCGACCACCACACGACACCGGAACCGGACCCGACCACCACACGACACCGGAACCGGCCTGTTCCCTGTGCTCATGAACATGTATTACATCCAACTGTTAAAAAAGTAAATAAATATTAAGATTAAAGTTCTTTTGTGTATATACATCATCTGTACACTGACGTGATGCCGCCGAGGTCACATGACCTCATTAGAACCCAGGAGAACATGGCCGAGCTCGGGTTGAGGTTCTGTCAGGGTGATATACGGAGAACATGGCTGAGTTCCATAAAGAACTGACACTGAATATTCATCAAGGATCAAACGAGGAGGTTAATTAGCACCAGGGAGAACGTCCACCTCTGCATCTCACATCCGGGTCCGACATCAAGAACCGCCGACGCCGATACAGAAGATCTGAAAACATCACTGTGAAGAACCTGGTTCTGCAAGAACATCTGTAAACGAGAAACTAAACGACTCTGATAGATCTAAACCTGTCCAGGTTCCACAGAGAGCCCACAGAACCAACCAACAGCATCAAGAACCTGAACCTTCTGATCATCTGAACCAGCAGCAGCAGCAGCAGCAGGGAGAACCCGGTTCTGTCATTACACAGAAATCAATTAAAGAGAACCTCACGGTCAGGTCCAGTTCAGATTGTACGTCCTGCAGTTACCTCTGACGGCCTGATGGAGGCAGCGCAGTGACCCAGTGGGTGGTGCTCTCACAGCAATGTGGTCCTGGGTTCGATTCCCTGACTTCATTTGATCTCTGTTAACTTTAATTGATACCTGTACTGGGTTCATTTCATTTAGATTAATTATTAATTAATTATTATGACATTAGAATAAAATCTGCTGAAATTTAAACTCGTTTGTTAAAGAATGAACATTTTAAACGCTGTTCTACTCTACTGTACCAGAACACATGATCAGAACGAGACGGGGTGAGACGGGGTGAGACGGGGCCGCTGCTCCACCTGGTGGTTCTAATGTTACAGCAGCGTTAACTCTTTGATGTTTTGTGTTGTTTTGCTGAGGATGCAGATTTAATGCCTTTATTCGGAACCCTGTGGACACGCGGGTCATCTGAGGTCACCCAGCGTGAAAGAACAAGTCCAGGAAGTGATGTCATCAGACGCCAATCGTGTCCGGACCCGATCATGTGACCAGCGGGACGTTCCTGTTGGATGAGCGTCTGGGTCCGAGGTCGGAGGTCGGGCCAGCCGGTGCACCGTCGCGAGCTTTGGCTTTCTCCGTCTTCCTTTTGAATTCCTGAGCCGGCCGACGGGTGGCGCTAACGCCGCCGCTGACGGGAACGTCGGGCCGTGGAGGTAGAGCTGACACAGGGAGGACATCCAACCTGCTGGGTCCACTGGAAACCGTGGAGCGGACTTCATCAGGATCAGAACCGAGGCTCTGAGGAACAGGGGTCATCAGCATGAACGACGGCACGGGGGTGGAGGGAACCGGGGGAGTGAACTTTGAGACTTTAGAGGAACTGGAGGTCACTGAGGAGGAGGAGGAGGATGAGGAGGAGGAGGATGAGGAGGAGGAGGAGGAGGAGGAGGAGGAGGAGGAGGAGCTCTGCGCTGTCAGCGGGTGAATCAGTTTTTTCTTACAGGAATCACAGCAGAGTTTATTATAACCAGGAACAGAACAATAACGAACAGACACCTCCATCTGACAGAAGATAGAACGATCACGCAGACAGGGCTCATCTGCAACACACACACACACACACACACACACACACACATACAAATGTACACACACACACACACACACACACATTTAGTTCCAGTACAGTGTGTGTGTGTACTGATCTGGTACCTGATGGTTCTTGTACTCACTGGAGATCTTATTCAGAGGTTCAGCTGGGGTGCTTTCCGTGGGTTCTGGAGTGGGTTCTATAGTAGGTTCTGGAGTAGGTTCTGGAGTAGGTTCTGGAGTAGGTTCTGAAGTGGGTTCTATAGTAGGTTCTGAAGTGGGTTCTATAGTAGGTTCTGGAGTGGGTTCTGGAGTGGGTTCTGGAGTGGGATCTGGAGTGGGTTCTGGAGTGGGTTCTGGAGATGGCGACGGTGTCACTGTCAAACCCAAACAATGTAAAGAGTTAAAGCTGAGTGAGGGACCATACAGCCCTACAGCATAAAGGTGTGTTTGGGACCTGGACATGATGGACGGAGGCTGCAGGTGGAGACACTCGGAGGTTTGTCTCCATCACACTGAGCGGAGCTGTGATCTGAAGATCTGCACACGACCTGCCGCTGCTGCACCCCCTCACCACAGCTGACTGAACACTGCACACAGACCCACATTAACACACACACACACACACACACACACACAGAGCAATGCACAGACCTGGGACCAGGCTCCGGTTCTCCATTGGCCGGGGCAGATGTGGGTGGAGTTACAGACTCGGTGTGTGAGCGGTTTGTCCGTGGTGGTGCAGGTGTTGGTGTGTAGCACTCTGTGTGTTCCGTTCTGTAACGCCTGCACACACTGCACCACCCGAGACTGAACACCAGGCTGACCACACGACCTACTGCACGGCCCCCAGGCCTCTGCCAACCAGCTACACACACACACACACACACACACACACACACACACACAGACCACTGAGCTAGAGCACATACTCTTTACTCTACAAAGACAGGCAGACAGACAGGCAGGCAGACAGGCAGGCAGGTAGACATATAGACAGGCAGGCAGACAGACATACAGACAGAGAGGCAGACAGACAGGCAGACAGACAGGAAGACAGGCAGGCAGACAGGCAGGCAGACAGACATATAGACAGGCAGGCAGACAGACAGAGAGGCAGACAGACATACAGACAGAGAGACAGACAGGCAGACAGACATATAGGCAGACAGACATACAGACAGAGAGGCAGACAGGCAGGCAGGCAGACAGACAGACATACAGTCAGACAGACAGACATACAGTCAGACAGACAGGCAGACAGACAGGGAGACAGACAGGCAGACAGAGAGACAGACAGACAGACAGAGAGACAGACAGGCAGACAGACAGACAGACAGAGAGACAGACAGAGAGAGAGACAGACAGACAAAGAAACAGACAGACAGACAGAGAGAGACAGACAGAGAGACAGACATACAGAGAGACAGACAGGCAGGCAGACAGAGAGACGGACAGAGAGACAGACAGAGAGAGAGACAGACAGACAAAGAAACAGACAGACAGACAGAGAGAGACAGACAGAGAGACAGACATACAGAGAGACAGACAGACAGGCAGACAGACAGACGGACAGAGAGACAGACAGAGAGAGAGACAGACAGACAAAGAAACAGACAGACAGACAGAGAGAGACAGACAGAGAGACAGACATACAGAGAGACAGACAGGCAGGCAGACAGAGAGACAGGCAGGCAGACAGAGAGACAGACAGACAGACAGGGTGTGTGTTAACGTACGTGGGTTGGTGGCACTTGTTGATGTTGCAGAGTTTGCGGATGGGTTTGGGTCTCTTGCTGAACTCACACAGAGACCTCTGAACCAAACGTCCATCACTCTTCCTCCTGCAGCCGTATTTAGTGTACTGTATACCTACAAACACACACACACACACACACACACACACAATCCACTAACTTCATCCTGATTTACACACTGACCTCATATCAGCCTTCATCCATTTCACCCTCTAGACCACACACACACACACACACACACACACACACACACCTCCTCCACATGACTTGGAGCAGTGGGTCCAGCTCTTCAGAGCCCACTCGTAGGTGTGGAGTTCCGACAGCAGGACGTTGTTGTTGGTGATGATGGGAACCTGGTCTTGGTGGATGATGTATTTGTAACTCAGACTGACCTTCACGTCGTCTTCTCGTGGAACCACCTACACACACGTCCCACTCCTCATTAATAAACAGCTGCATCATCCATCAACCTAATTCCATTATTAGACACTTTACTCATTCATTCATTATCTCCCTCTTATCCTCTATTAGGGTCGCGGGGGGGGGTTCTCCATGCCCATCCAGGGGAGAACATCTCAGGCGCTGGGCAGATAGATCCAGGACAGGGCACCAATCCATCGCTGGGCACACACTCACTCACACAGACACACACTATAGGGGGCAATTTTGAGAATTCAATGAACTTGATCCATGCTTTTGGACTGTGGAAGGAAACCGGAGAACCCGGAGGAAATCCTCACAGACATGGGGAGAACATGGAAACTCCACCCAGATGGGGATTCGAACCGGGAACCCCTAGTGCTGAGAGGAGAACATGCTAAACCACTAAGCCACCGTGCCGCCCTAGACACTTTACTGAATTATAAAATCATCATGTCTTTAAATTAGGGTCAGAAAACAGGAACAGAAAAGGGCCTTCCCTAAACTGTTTTCACAAATTAGACACAAATATATAACACATATATAATGAACAGTCCGTGCTGGAGACCCAGGAGCTCATTTAGATATCAGGACATTATTAATTACTAATCATGCAGACGGGAGCAGGAGGCTGATGATAGGCCACGCCCCCATCTCCTGTGTCTCTATAGCGGTGGTTGTGAATGGTTCCTGAAGGTCAATAACAGGTCCAGCTCGGTTCATTAGAAAGTTTCAGGTGATGTCTTCTCACCAGAACTGTGATGGGCTGGTGCAGTGGGCCGGCGCTCCTGAGGGTTTCTTTATCTTCAGTGAGTGCGTACTCCCACTCCAGCCCACTCGCGATGAAGGTCCTGGATTTAACCTCGTCCACGTTCTCGTTGAGGATGAAGGTTCCGGTGTCCTGATTCTTCACCGCTGTGGAACACAGAGTGTGTGATGTAATGCTGATTTAAATGAGGACGGCGTCTGAGCGGGTCACGGTCAGGACCTGAGCTCCACACCGTGGCTGCGGAGATGTTTCAGACGCCAGCTTTGAAGTGTCCGAGCGCCGCGGGCAGTGACGGGCTGCTAGAGACATCTCAGAGATCTACCGCTCTGAACGTCCCGCTGAGACCCGTCACCCGCTGAGACCCGTCCAGCATAATGCATGAGGAGGACGAGATCTGAGGTTTGGACTTCAGAACCCAGTGCTGGATTCCATTTGGGTAAAAAAGTCACATGATTAAGGATCATTTAAATCTTCTGAGGTCGTTCCATTCAAAGTATCTGAAGGTCAATCACTAAGTCCAGAATCCAACAGAGGGCCTGACCACAGACATCAGCCACCACAGCATCTGCAGTGTCACCCTGAGGTACCACCACCAAGGTAACGGGTCACAGGTGAGGTTAACACTGATAGGATCATAACATTATCACAACCCTCTAAAAACATAATGATGGCTGGGGTCTGCATACAGTATCAACACACACACACACACACACACACACACACACACACACACACACACACACATATATATATATATATATATATTCCTATACCATCCTTCCTGTCAGACGGTGCTGTATATAAAGCTCACAGTGTAACAGTAAAGAACTCACCAATGACGTGAGGAGACGTTTTATTCTCCTCAATAACGATGTGTCTCGCTCCAGCTGGGATATCAAACATCTTTAACATGCCTACACAAACACACACACACACACACACACACACACACACACACACACACACACACACACACACACACACACACACACACAATCAGTGCTCATTAGGCCAAATCATGGAAATGAATCTCTGACTCAGGTCACCATCTCATCACAGTGCAAACACACAGACACCATGTTCCTGACCCATGGAGAACATGTTAAACTCCATACAAAAAGAAACTCCCTCCTGCCTGTCAATCAAAGCTTTACACAGTGAGATTAGAGCGTTCAGCCCTGCACCACTGTGACCCTGCATGATGGTGATGAAGATGATGGTGATGATGATGGTGATGGAAATGATGATGATGATAATGGTGATGATGGAGTTGATGATGGTAATGATGATGATAATGACGATGATGATGATAATGATGATAGTGATGATAATGACGATGATGGTGATGGTAATGATGATGATGATGATGGTGATGATGATGATGGTAATGATGATGTTGATAATGACGATGATGATGATGATGATGATGATGTTGATAATGACGATGATGATGATAATAATGGTGATGGTAATGATGATAATGATGATGGAGTTGATGATGGTGATGATGATGGTGGTGATGATGGTGATGATGATGATGATAATGGTGATGGTAATGATGATAATGATGATGGAGTTGATGATGATGATGTTGATAATGACGATGATGATGATGATAATGATGATGATGATGATGATGATGATAATGGTGATGGAGTTGATGATGGTGATGATGATGGTGGTGATGATGGTGATGATGATGATGATAATGGTGATGGTAATGATGATAATGATGATGGAGTTGATGATGGTGATGATGATGTTGATGATGATGATGACAGACAGAGTGGTGTAGATGATTACCGGTGGTTTTGGGCGTTTTGGTGAGGGTGAGTTTGACGGTGCGACAGTGAGAGTTGTCTCCTTCACAAACACCACACTTATCTTCCTGCTTATAGGAACCCACCTCCTTATCACATCCCACATGCTGCAAACAAGAGAGGAAACCACATCCCATCATTTAAACCCGTTAACCACGCCCACACCCTGCGTCACTCATACCCTGCACCTCACCCCCACCTCTGCAGAGCAGCCACACATCGATGGCTGTCACTCCATCACTGCAGAACCCCGATCCTGCCTCCCTCCCCACACACAGACCAAACACTGCCCATGAAACCCTGAAGTGACCTGAATCAGAACCCCTGCAGTCGCTCTCTCTGAGCTCGAGTCGCGTCACATGAAAGACAAAACGAGGAAATAAAGACACATAAGACATAAAGCGGTGTGTACTCACCAGACACTCCCCCCGAGCACACACACTGAACGGGTCGGTGTAACTGCAGCGCGTCCCATCATGCATCACCTGATTCATAAACACCACCTCACCAGTCTCCTTAGAGAGACAACTCAGCTCACACTTATGACCCTCTGCACACACACACACAGTGCAGGGTGTTCAGGTGGTTGAGACAGATGTGGACAGATGTGTGTGTGTGTATAGTCGTACCGTCGGGGTGTTCGTAGGGTAACCAGGTGTGTTTGATGTTCTTGTGGTATTTGTTACTGCGCTGTACACACTGCTGAGCTCGGAAGTCCTCGTAGGGACCGGGACAGTCCTCAGTGTTACACATCTGATAATCAAACTCAGAACCCGGACACGGACGGCCCCCGTAAGCTGGACTACAGGAACCAGGAGACAAAATGACCGACATTCAACCACCAGATTTTATTTCTACCTTTATAAACAACCACTGCTAAAAAAAAAAACCTTTAATACCATGGACACAGTCTGCAGCTTGCAGCTCACACCACTAGGGGGCCACCTGCACTGTTCCCTCTAATACGGGAATGTTTATTGTTCTGTATAACGTCTTATATTTATGGTAACTCGTTCTGTTGGTTGTGTGGTTGTGTTCCATGTCGCACCCTGTTCCTGGAGAACGTTGTTCCACTTTATATTGTTGGAATGACAAACATAAGAAATAAAATCCTGGAATGTGAGTCATCCAGCCTGTTTAAATATCCGGGATGCTGAGTTTCACCTTTAATGTGTCTGTGTTTAAGGTGATGTTGTGTTCAACTCACACTGGGTTGTTACACTGACGGCTGCGGGAGCGAATGCCTCCACCACACGTTCTAGAGCACGAGCTGAATTTACCCCATGAGCTCCACCCTCCATCATGACCATACAGCTGATCAGCTGATCTCCAGATACAGTGACCCTTAAAACACCACTGCACACACACACACACACACACACACACGGTTTAACACTCTTTATTAAGACTATATAATTAAATAAATTTAATAAATAAATCTAATGCTGAGGAAATATTTTTGGAACCTTATTCTTTGATTTAAGCTCTGTGAGCGACGGTGGGCTGGAACCCAGTCGGTTTTATCAGAACCCTCACAGCCCACAGACCCACACGACATGATCTGCATCCTGAAAGCCTCATCCAATTAAAGGCTTTAGTTTAGTGTTCAGGATCAGCAGGAAACTGCTTAACCTGATTGAAGCTGCAGCGGCTTCAAAGGCTGAAGCTCAGCATCACTCTGTATGAAGCTGACATGACGTTCAGCGCTCGCCGCTCAACGACGACGGCGTGTGACGCAGGGTTCATAATGACATCCTGATCAGATTAAAACAGTGATGATGCGTCATAATGTTCTGTTATTAGAGGTGGATTTGTGGGGTGGGTTCACACTAAGTGCCTCTAATCTCTAATTACACTTCTGTAATCGACTGAACGACCGGCCGCTGCGACGGCCGACTCTCACTCATGAGTTCATTTAAACCTGGGGAGACGTCACTAAAGACGTCGGTCTTGCCATTTGGTCTTCAGCTCGACTTCCATCATGGCCGTCTTTTATTTCCTGCGTGTGTTAAAAACTGAGGCATGAAAGCAAAATAATAAAATGTAATAATTCATGACTAGAACATGGCTGCAATGTTTTCACTTTCATGTCATAATAAGACCTTGATATTCGGAGGTGTATCTGTACTTATAGTTTGTTAGACCGTCTTACTTTTCCAGGTGCACACTCCGTCCCGTCCACCGGGGGGCCTTTCTTAGTCTTACAGAAGTACTGATTATCAGGGTGACTGCACCACAACTGCTTACACGGGTCATACGTACGGAACTACAGACAAAGGACAGACAGAGAGACAGACAGAGAGACAGAGAGAGATATGACGTTGCTCATGCTGTTCTAGACTCTGAATCTGTTCTTGTGAGAATGGACAGTGGATCCTCTGATCGGAGCCTCACCGCCGTGCACATCTTGTATCCGATGCCGAAGTCGAAGCGACACTGCTCGTCCATGGAGTAGTTGATTCCGGGTAGTTCAGTAAGTTTGGGCCACTTGTGTTCAAAAGGATCATCCAGCAAACAGTCATACGAGCTGAAGACGAATCAGACACAACACTGACTGTCCACCACCCATCATCCACCCATCATCCACCCATCATCCACCCAACATTCACCCATCATCCACCCATCATTCTCCCAACATTCACCCATCATCCACCCATCATCCACCCATCATCCACCCATCGTCCACCCATTGTCCTCCCATTGTCCACCCATCGTCCTCCCATCGTCCTCCCAACATCCACCCATCATCCTCCCATCATCCTCCCATCATCCACTCAACCTGTTTCAACTCATCACAGAATCAGCTCATGAGGAACCAACATACAGAACCTTGAGGGAAACATCCATGCACATCCATCCACACACCTCCACCCTGTAAATATTAAAGTGTAAATCATGAAGATCTGGCGTTTCCCAGTGAGCTGCAGGGGGTCTTACTGGATGAAGCGGCTGAGCTCCTGCTTGCTGCAGCGGGACCAGTGGTATCTGTGAAACGCTGCCTGCACCAGAGGAGCCATGATGCTCCCCATGCCCGTCTCATCACCACACTTGTTCCCCTGGCCGTCATGTTCCATCCCCAATCTAACACACACACACACACACACACACACACACACAGAGACAACTTTTCAGAAGGTGAGGTTCTCTGCAGTATGTGATGTGAATGAAGTCATGGCATGAGTTGCAGCTGGTAATGAGGTCAGCTGGCTTCACCTGCCCTGGAGGAGGTCTGTGAGGACCCCACACTGTGTATGTTCTGTCAGAGTTAAAGTGATAATCATGACATCATGACATCAGCACAGGAGGCTGATGATAACGGCGATGACATCATGACATGACATCATGACAAAAGTGCAGGCGGCCGACAATAACGGCGATGACATCATGACATGACATCATGACATGACATCATGACATCAGCGCAGGCGGCTGATGATAACGGCGATGACATTATGACGCGACATCATGACATCAGGGCATGCGGCCAACGGTAACGGCGATGACATCATGACATGACATCATGACAAAAGTGCAGGCAGCCGACGATAACGGCGATGACATCATGACATCAGGGCATGCGGCCAACGGTAACGGCGATGACATCATGACATGACATCATGACAAAAGTGCAGGCAGCCGACAATAATGGCGATGACATCATGACATCAGCGCAGGTGGCCGACGGTAACGGCGATGACATCATGACATCAGCGCAGGTGGCCGACGGTAACGGTGATGACATGATGTAAACTCACACGTGTCCGGTCTCGTGAGCCACGACAAACGCGGATGAGAATCCGTCCTCGTGATTGAGCGTGCAGCTTCTCAGAGGATGGCACATCCCTGTCACAGGGGCGTAACCTAGGCAACAGAGACTGTGTGAAATGAACCATGTGATGCGCAGAGGCTTCAATACAACAGACAGACAGACAGACAGACAGACGGACA
>JAFMOD010000278.1:350724-353224 GCA_019802435.1 Corydoras maculifer
CCCAATCTGTGTGGAGTTTGCATGTTCTCCCCGTGTCCATGTGGGTTTCCACCCACAGTTCAAAAATATAGATCGAGGTCAATTGAATTCTCTAAGTTGCCCCATAAAGAGTGTGTGTGTGTGTGTGTGTGTGTGTGTGTGACTCTGCCCAGCGATGGAAAAATTGTTGAAGTTCATGAAAGCAACTCTGAATATGACGTGATGAAAGTCCTTTCTGTATGAATATAAAAGTATAATAAGTTTATTATGACAGTACTTTATTTCAGATTGCGCTGCTGTATTGTTTTATAAAGAAGCTGCTTTAATATTTAATTTTTCTTTTCTGTTTTTAATCAGGCACAAACTTTCGGGACAGAAACTGGACCATCACCTTTGATCTGTCCACGTTGCTCTCTGAGCATCACATCCAGGCCGTGGAGCTGCGGATCCGCGTTCCCACGGTGACGGGCGGTGTGAACGTCAGCGTGGAGGTGCGGCATCATCAGGACCGGCCGTGCAGCAGGCGCAGTGCGTGTGTGGAGGACCAGACCCTGGGACTGCTCCCCGAGACCTCCTTAATCAGCTCGTCCAGCCACTGGAGGGTTTACAACCTCACCGCCCAGCTGCTGGACTGGATGGAGAGCAACGCGCTCTCACAGAGGAGGAGGAAGAGCACCAAGGTGAAGAAGGAGGCGCAGGGGCAGGGTCGCACCGCGTCCGGGGCGAGAGGGCTGAACGTAGGGTCCAGTCGAGCGCTGCTAGTGGTGTTTTCATACGAGGGACCCGGCGAGGGCCCTCAGGAGAAAGCAAGCCTGCTCCGTACTGCAGAACGTTCCAAGTTCCTGCTGAGTTCAGAGGGTCAGGTACTGAGGAGGGTGAAGAGGCAGAGGGGACGTCGAAAGAACGACAGGCCCGAGAAGAAGAGCGACGAGGTCCAGCCCACCGAGAGGGACGACCCGAGGAACCTTTGCCGTCGGGTCGACATGCACGTCGACTTCAATCAGATCGGATGGGGTTCCTGGATCGTCTTCCCCAAAAAATACAACGCCTTCCGCTGTGAGGGGACATGTCCCGATCCACTGGGGGAGGAGTTCCGTCCCACCAACCACGCCTACATGCAGGTCAGTACAGCCAGCATCTTCATCCCACACGGTGTAGGGCCCTCAAGAGATAACAAGACACTTAGTACACTATATCTAATATAGACCTACAGCTCAAACGAGAGAACATACCAATGTCCCTCACTTCATCATATCGTGAGGTCTATGATATTTATACATCATCTGAGGAACCGGGCAAATAACGAAGCTTTAATGTCCAGGTTCACCTGTAGGAGGCATTAATTACCCCAAGCTTCATTATTGCTCTGGGTTTTGTATGTTCTCCCCATGTCCATGTGGATCTCTGGGAGCTGTGGTCTTCACACGTCCAAACATGTTGTCAGGTCACTTGTGACATTAAGTGCTGGGATAGGATTAAACACACCTTGTTTAGAATGAAGAATGGAGAGCACGTGAAGTCAGAACCCTCAGAGGGAACAGGGGCCGATTCGGGGGCCGATTCGGGCCCCGTCTGAGCGATGTGATGAATAAGGACTTTTCTTTCTGGTCTTTGCAGAGTTTGTTGAAACACTTCCACCCGGCGCGAGTGCCCTCCCCGTGCTGCGCTCCCACTCGCACCAGCGCCCTCAGCATGCTCTACTACGAGAACGGAGAGATGATCCTGCGCCATCATGAGGAGATGGTGGTGGAGGAGTGCGGCTGCCACTGATGATGTCCCCACGCAGGTTCTACACCTTCATCAGCGCAATGACGGAGAACTAAAGAGTTCCTCCTCCCTCAGGCGGAACCCTGAGGCTGTGTCCCAAACTGAACTGCTGTCAGCCTTTTGAAACCCACAGAGTGGCACATCTTCAGAGGCATGAGGTTCAAACGGGACCCTCAGTCCCAGGGCTGTGGTGAACGTTAGTTTAACATTCTGAATGTGTTACCCTTTACCTCATCTACCTCCCAACTCTGCCTCAGTTTCATCCTGTTCCTCGCTTTGTCTTTGAAACCGTTCAGATGTTCTGTATGTTCCATCATCAGGATGTGTTCTAAACGTAACTGAACTCCCTTCATCAGTGCACTACTCCTGTAGTCTACACAGTGCACTACACTGATATGAATGATTTATTAACTGACTTTCTTAGATTTCTTTAGCACTGCTGACGCATTTACAACATGTACATTTATATAAATATATATCTATATCTATACTGTAAATAACAATTAACTCCTAATATTTATGTTTTATTATTTACATATTATTTATGATTATTCACTTAGAACACAGACGCTTATTTTTTACAAATAAAATATAAAAGCTTTACATCAAGAGTGTTGTTTTTACCCCCCCCCCCATTACATGAGCTCACGTGTTATGGTAACTGCACGCACACGCACACACACACACACACACACACACACACACATTGTTGCTTCTTTTGTTGAGACCACAGAGAGGTTCAGGGACATTCGAG
>JAFMOD010000278.1:363658-377457 GCA_019802435.1 Corydoras maculifer
CCTCAGACGTGAGGTCTCCTTAGACATGAGGTCTCCTCAGACTCGGCCTGCGCGGTGTTATTAATCCTGATGGACGTTTCTTTGCAGGTAAGTCTTTAAACTGCTGGTTCAGCGTTCACTCTGAGATCCTGAGCTCAGCCTGCTCCAGACTCAGGCACTAATCCTGTTTTACACACTCACACAAAGCTCCATTAGTACAGCAGGGATAGGCTACAACCAGGTTCATATAAACATGCAGAACACAGTGTTTAACGCTCTGCAGAACACACAGGATGAAGAAAGATAAAGAGAACGACAGAAGGACAGAACGTGATTGAGATGTTCTAATCAGACGTTGACGTCATTGCACCTGAATGATCTGAGACCTGCCAGCCAACAGCCTCCAACACCCTGAACAGAACCAGCACCAACAACCAGATACAGAGGGATGTCATGCGGGGGTTCATCTGACATGTGACCCTGGGTGTATCTGCCCAGCGCCCAAAATGTTCTCCCCTGGATGGGCATGGGGAACCCCCCCTCCTGCGCCATTGTATAGGATTAAGTCTAAGATAATGAATGAATGAACTCTCTGATGTTAATAATTAATGAATTCAGGAATATTCTTTTTAAAAACCCTGGAGTTCTGGTTCATCAGGACCCCCACAGAGCAGGTAATATAATGTAACGTCTAAATGTTTTTAGGATTTCATATCTTACACACTGGGATAGGCTCCAGCTACATTTCAAACTAAAATGTTCTCCTTATTTTGAACTTTATTTGGCTTCTTAACATTAAAGTTTATGAATCAACAACAACCACAAGATTAGAGAAGTCTAAAATCCCAAAGTGCTCATCAGTAATGTTCTGGGACATCAGCTGTCCTTCGGTTCTCAGAGCTCAGGGAGAGTTCACTGATTTCGGTGGAACGTCTCCGACGGCGTTAGAACCGCGACACAAATCCATCTGACGGATCCAGTGCCACGCTAACCAGCTAAACCCCACCGGAATCTGGTTGTAAGACGAGGAGAAGCAGGTAAGTGCAGCTTTAACGGTCCTGCAGGTTTACAACCGGCTGAGTTCTAACAGAGAGCGCGAGCTGAAGGACAGGAACACGCTTCAAAGTCGTCAGAACGATTTCAGCCTGAACGATCTGAACGCCGGGTCCGAGATAAACGTTCTAAGTCCCTCAGTGCTAAGTATGAGCAGTAATGTTTGCTGACACTCTGCACTGGATGGCTGCTCGCTGAGTGAAGCTTCCCGTCATCGCAGCTGAAGGTTTTATCCATCTCAGGTTGTAGACGTCACGTCTAAAGACACACACACAACTCACACAGAATAATCACATGACATCCATCCCATCAGAGCTGCTGCACTTCATTCTGTCAGCAACCTCAACTTAATACTGAACCTTCAACTGCCAGCCGAGCACAACCCCCCCCCCCCCGGCATTAACCCAGCCACAGCGCCAACGTAGAGCCAAGGATGCTCTGATGACGACATCAAAAAGAATCATTCTTTAAAATTACTCCCAAATGTCTCGAAAGCCCACATTTTATCTTTAAAACAGTAATAAGAATTTAAATATGAATTCAGAGGTTGAAATCCAGATTACCTCCTTCATTCATACAGTTAAGTGATCTGAAGAAATTTATACAACTGGAAAAGATTAAGTACTCACTCAGGGGATCCAGAGATAGATTGTTCTTTATTTTGGAAAGTTCAATTCTGTTTCTGACATTAACCATGTGACCCACGTGTAAAACAAATGTACGTAAATAAATGTATGTCTGTGTATTGTATTGTAATTCACTCTGTCTCTTAATTATTTTCATTTTTTCAAATAAAAATCAATTAATCAATGAATTTTAACAAAACAAATTTTTATTCCAAGAATGTTCTGGAACCCGTTGCCACTGATACATCAACGTGTATAGATAATTATATGATATTTTTAGATTTGTTGATAATTTGTACCCAACCCAAAGTTTAAGAAATCATGATGTACCCAAAAATTAAGAGTCAGAACGTTAAACAATTTTTATAAAGTGCAAACGATATGATGTCACCTACCATCTGTGTAATCAATATTAAATAATAATAATAATAATAATAATAATAATCGTTTATTGAACCATACAATATTAATTTAGAAACAGATTAACACTTTTTTTTTTATTATTTGTGCTCAGTATGATCCTTTTGGCTTTCCATAGTGAAGCCGCGCTTCCCTCTCTCGGCTCATGTATATGTAATATAAGGCAGTGACGTCACGCCCCGTCGCGCTGCTGCTGCATGATGTTTGTGCTGAAGGTGTTAGATGGAAAGTTTGGTGAAGGTTGTTCAGTAACCTCCTCCTGCTCTCTGATTCCGAATCGATCAGATTATTCTTTTATATTAAATGATCTGAGTTTAAACTTTAACATGTTCACTGCACGAACCGGATTTCCTCTGTACTCGGATCATCTGCAGCCCCTGCACCCCTCACCCTCACCCTCACCCTCACCCTCTGCCCTGCAGCCCATCGAGGTGAGATGTACTCTCCACACTTCACCTCCTCTGGATCATTAATTAATTAGATTTATTGGTGTATTTTTTATTGTTAAAAAAGGTTCAGTTTATTTTCATACTGGTTGTTATTATTTTTATTTAGAATTTGTGTACTTTAACTTTACAACTTAATAATTGTTTTTCTTTTTCTTTAAAGTTATTAATGGTAATAATTTAAGTTAATTTCAAATGTTTTTTAAATGTTTTTTTGTTAAACAGAATTCTGTATCTGTATCTGTATTTAAAGGAAGCATTAAGGTGACCGCTCACCATCTCGTTACAGTGGTGTTATGGTCTTGTTCTCCAGTGTACAGCTGGAGGTTCCTCTTATACTTTGGGAAACATCTGGATGGATTCTGGTCCATTCAGTCAGTAAAGTTAAAGAACGTTTCAGATTATAATCCGTGGTCTTTAATCCCAGAAGTCTTCTCTGAGGTTTAGTGAATCCTCTCAGATGAAGTCCTCAAACTTTTGATCTGCATACTTTTTACTGTAAATGAAAATCTTTTTTTTTTTTCACAGCTGGATGTTAAGAAGAGTCCCCTCGCCCTTTTGGCGCAGACCTGTTCTCAGATCGGGAACTCTGACCCGCCGCCGTCTCTGAGTCTGTCCATTAGAACAGGAGACCTGAAGGTCAGCGGTGCTCCTGTTAGAGTCCAGTCCAGTTTAACTCTCCACTCCAAACCACCAGACAGAACTGATGAGGTCAGAGGTTTTAATAAACCCATAATTAATGCCCCGAGTGCCATCTGCAGACCCTTTACTATCGGCTCTCCAACCGTTGGCTCCCAGGAACCAGTGAAGTTGAATAATGGTGAGAAGAATGACGCTGGAATCTCAAAAGCTTCTGGAGAAACTGCATCAAGATCTCCGTCATTTGTACCGAGACCAACAGCTTCATACAGAACTGTGAATCCCGTGTTCGCTCCTCCACCGGTTCCTAGAACTTACTCCACCTTCTCACGACCCCTTTTTCCTACATTTGGTTCTAAAGCAGGGCCCGCCGCCGTGTGCAGTGATCCATACTGTCCTTGTTATTCGAACCCTTTGTCCTCTCCTCTTTTGCACTCCTCTCACTGTCTCCCTTCGTCCTCCTCGTCAGCGTTCTGGTTATTCCCGTACGGCTTCATGTTTGCTAACCAGCCTCAGTCTGCTGTTCCTGCTGCTTTCACAGCGAATGCTTCTGAGGTTCCGATGTCAGGACTGTCCACGTTCAGATGTCAGAGTAGTGGAGCTCCCACTCTCAGGGTTCCACACCGTGAGGCTGGACCAAGTACCAGGTTTCACCCATACTCCCAAAACCACATCTCAACCCTCGACTATGCTGCATACGGACCTCACCACATCTGAACCTGCTCTCTCTTACATTCTGTACACGTTAAAGCCTCACGCTGAGATGGACTGAACGGAGCTGAGATCACCTTCAATCTGTTCACTTTAATTCATTGGTTTTACTTTTAAAATCTACTATTTATTTTTATTTTTTTAAATGAAGGAAATATTTTTTCACTGCTGGTTTGGTTTTTAAATGGAATAATTCTGTCTGAATGCTTGGACGATCATAGAGCTCTGTTATTAAAAATGAGTATATTTTATAAAAATCTACAAGATTACTTTAGAACTTTTAGAGAATTGTTACTAAACAGACGTGAAAAGGTTTACATCGTCTCTCCTTAAACACCGCAAGACCATTAAAGGAAATAATATTCAAATCAAACTCATTCTGAAGCTCTGTGAACCGCTGAATCATTCAGATCTCATTATGAGGATCATGAACTGTGAACCTGTTTAAAGATATGATGCCATCGATTAAAGGCTTTAATACTTAATTATCCAGCATTTGAAATCCACTGCAGGTGAGGTAATGACACAGGGTCTCCAGAGGAAGACGAGAGTCAGTGCTCTGATCAGATCAGGAGAACGTCTGAGCTCCATCACCTCATCAGATCAAAGAACTTAAATATATATATACAGCTCATTACAAAATATACATCAAAACGTGTAACTATCATCCGCTGATCTTCAGTGCTCTGTAGATAATCTTTATACATAAATAATAAATCATTTAAACATTAACATTACGCTTACAGATTAATTACAGATTTATGTGTTCATTTAAATAAAGACAGAATTTTTGTGTAAGTTACAGAATCATTGTTAATTCCACCAATAATTAATGATCGAGAGTAAACGTATAATCAGGTTCAGGCTCTGTATTACTGTTTTTTATTGTAAACAACTCTTTTGGTGAGTCGTCTGTACTGAGTCGATTCACTCACAACGAAATAACTAACAGTTAATCAGTTAATCCAGATGTTTATCTGGAATTAAAATTCCTTTGTAATTGGAATGGAGCATTAATTAGAGTGTAATTAACACAAAAAATAAAAAAGCTCCTCGAACTGTCAGGGTTCAGAACAAGAACTAAATATTTCTAAAATCTCTTTCTTGACGTTTTAACACAGTTCCACCCCCCCCCCCCAAACCCTCAGACTGAATTATTTTATTTTCTCATTTTTTCAGGTATTTTCTTTTAAAATATGAACAGTGAGGAAATTAACCATCTAAATGCAATTATAATACATCAAAAGGTTATAATCTTAATGTAAGTCTCATTAATGTAATTAAGACTTCTTAGGAAAATATAAACTGCATGACAATTTCACATTCATATCCTTAATATAAAATGTCTTTATATAAAATATAAATAAATCCAAATATATAAATATTTTAAAGTTTATCTTTAAAATAAAGTTATGCATTAGTGAAACAAACTGAGATTTCAAAAACATTACAAATCTGTTTAAAGTGAAAGCTTTAGATTATAAATGTTAAATACACTGAACTACACTTTACTTTGTCTAAATGATTAATTTATTCCAAACCTCTAACTGAACACTGATGAATTCAGAATAATTCTTAGTAAATAAAAGAATATTTAAAAAGTTCAAACTCACCCGCACTGTTCTCATGAGGGAGCAGAATTAAAAGACTGATGAACTGAATCTTTTTTGAATCGTCGGTCTGCTCTTGGTGGGTCCTCTGGTTTATTTTACATGTGAATCTGAAACACAGGCCCTCTCAGATCTCTCCTTTCTGTTGGTTGAGGTTAGCTCTGGGATTTTTTTTTGCTGATGTACGCTGAAGCTTTAAAACAGTTCCACTTGTCTTCCATTTTAAAGTGACTGTAATAAGACGTGAACTCAATGAAAATCAGTACAAGACTGTGGACCTGCAAAAACACTTACAGATAATCACAATCATATAGATTATTACCCCCAAATTATTACAGACTACAGCTGTTTACACCAATATAAAATAATGTACCAGTATTCATCATTAAATTCATTATTATTTAAAATAGTTTATTATAGTGTTTACACTGCATATAAAAATACAAAAATATAAGATTATTATTATTATTATTATTATTATTACCATCACAAACACTGACAGGTTTGAATGTTCTTGCTGAGGAGTGAATTTGGTGTTAAAGTTCATTAAGTTCTTTGATCTAATTTTCTTGTTGTGTATAAAAGCAGATGATTAATTACAGAAACCTGCAGAGATACTGTGAGGGTTTTCATTTAAGGAAAGAACTATTCCAAATTAAAACAACAAATTTATTGAGAGAATCAATACAGTTTCAGAGTGTAGTTCCCCTGTTCACACTTCTAATAATTAGTGTGCAATGAATATATTTAGAGACAGACGAACTATGTTTTGGTTTCACATGGCCTCCTGTCCCACATGTGGTTCTCTAGTCTTTTACACTGAACAGTTTCCTCCATTCACACACACACACACACACACACACACACACACACACACACACACACACACACACACTACAATATTTCCATATGCATAATAAGAACACAAACATCCATCACATAGCAGATTTCACCGTTAAATTATATATAATCCAAAATAACTGTAAATAAATCAAACATATTCACATTACCTTCACATGCGTGTAAATCTAACAATGTTCATAAAGACATGACTACAATTAAAAATGGTAAAACAGATACAGTAAACATTTAATAATAATTAATATTAGGTTCGTTTAAATGAATAAGTTCATAAGTTTGATTTCAGATGTATCTGATAATACTCCACGTGCAGGAAAAATCACATATGACATTTTTAAATGTGTTTGCTTTTTTTTAACATAATGATTTTAAAACTCTTTAAGTAAAATGTAAAATGTATTCAACCGTCAAAGCACAACAGTGACATCTACTGAATATACAGAGGTATTACCTGCAGGTGCTTTTCAATATTAACAGTAAATTCAGTGAACTGATAACAGATTTTAAAACTGAGTTTATATGAATATAGTTCTGCATAATTCAGCTGTAACATTAATTCAGCGCACGAAATGTTCTCCCCTGAATGGGCATGGAGACCCCCCCCCACCACGACCCTAATAGAGGAAAAAGCAGAAGATAATGGATGGATGGTTTATTAATAGTGTTATTATTAATCACGTGGTTGAAGCCCCTGTTCTGTCTGATAACATGATCAACAGGATCCACTGACAATTAAACACATCTAATCATGTTATCAGATATAGATCAGATGTGATCTGATTACATTTAAACTTTATAACGTTCTGTAACAGTGATTCATGTCTGCAGTCACCTGAGCAACATCAACGTGCTGTGTGTGAACCAGACGCAGCCATAACCTCACATACCCTCAAATAACCTGATTAATATAACCTGATTAATATAACCTGATCAATTTAACCTGATTAATATAACCTGATCAATATAACCTAATTAATATAACCTGATTAATATAACCTGATTAATATAATCTGATTAATATAACCTAATTAATATAACCTGATTAATATAACCTGATTAATATAACCTGATTAATATTCATTCATCCATTATCTTCCGCTTTATCCTCTATTAAGGTCGTGGTGGGGTTCCCCATGTCCATCCAGGGGAGAACGTCTCGGGCGCTGGGCAGATAGACCCAGGACAGGACGCCAATCCATCACTGGACACACACTCACTCACACAGACACACTCTATATGGGGCAATTTTGTAGAATTCAATTGACTTGATTCATGTTTTTGGACTGTGGGAGGAAACCGGAGAACCCGGAGGAAACCCACGCAGACACGGGGAGAACATGGAAACTCCACCCAGATGGGGATTCGAACCGGGAATCCCTAGAGCTGAGAGGAGAACATGCCAAACCACTAAGCCACCGTGCTGCCTCTGATTAATATAATGTAATTAATATAATGGATATAATCTGATTAATCTAATGTTACATTCATTAAAACTAAACCTGCACACAGGCCTCACTCCGAGTTGCCATGTTCACGTGACGTCACATGATGAGCAGGTTGCCAGGTCTCAGAAGAATCCCCGTGTTAAAGTTTAAACTACTGATGTTCTCCGACAACACAACCACAGAACTACAAAAACGACGGGCTTCCGTTAAAGCGTCATCCGTTTGTAAAACGTTTGTAAAGCGTTTGTAATCGCATTAATGACGTCATTCCGTCGACGATGATGATGACGCCTAACTGGATTTATCATTTTATAGTTGTAGTTCCGTGATCACGTGACTGTCTCCTGACGCGCCTGTGATGATCATGTGACGATCTGCCTTTTGTTGTAAGGGCCCCCGCCTCTTATACCGTACTGTATGTAATATGAGCGCGTCCCCGAGTGCTGCCTCACCGCGGTTTGACGCTGCACGTTGTTTTATCAGTGTAATTACGGTAACGGATCCCGGTTTGACAGGGAAAGGAGGCGTTGGTATTAAATTCATATATTTTTTAAATTTCATGTCGTTTGCAGTTGTTTTAGAGAAGGCGGTGTTCCTCACAGCGGCAGTAACGCTGATATATAACCGCGTATTTCTCCGGTAAGAGAAGCTGTTTAACGCCGCTGTCTTCACTAACAGGTGTTTCCTCAGAATGCTGTGGGTCTTTAATCTGTCTTTATAACGCGTTATAATCACCTCAGCACTGAGCTGCTGTTTTAATGAACACTCACTGAACCGGTTTCTCTCGTTTTAAACTATTTCACCTTTAACCCCCTATTGTCTGCGTTCTGTACTAGCAGCAGTACACTCAGTCACCGATAGGGGGAGTTTATAACATTTTAATTAGTTCAGTTATTAATTATTACCTCTGTTATTAATGGATCATTAAATCCGGCGCGTATTCAAACTCTGTAACTCTTCTCTTCGTGTGTTATATATTCTTTGTGCAATACCGAATTACATAGTGTACAGTTTATATATGTGCAATACGTACAATAAAACATCATAACATACAGTTAACACCACAGATACTTTACATTTAGACTTGTATTTTATTCTTTAGGTTCTCGTGCTGCATTTTATTTTGCTTTAAGAAGTGCTTATATGATACTCTACGGGGGGGCTGCCCATGCCCATGCCCATGTCCATCCAGGGGAGAACATTTCAGGCGCTGGGCAGATACACCCAGGACAATCCATCGCTGGGCACACACTCACTTAAACAGGCACGCTCTATATGGGGCAATTTGGGGAACTCAATTGACTTGATCCATGTTTTGGACTGTGGAAGGAAACCAGAGAACCCAGAGGAAACCCAAGGGGAAAACATGGAAACTCCACCCAAATGGGGATTCGAACCAGGAATCCCTAGTGCTGAGAGGAGAACATGCTAAACCACTAAGCCTCCGTGCCGCACTTACACTATTCGTGTATATATATATATATATATATATATATATATATATATAGCATTGTATACATATTTATAAATATAAATTATTGTTTGAATTCATACAGCTGTGTTCTATGTTCTGTGAGGTTCAGAGAAGCCTGCAGACGGTCACCATATCCTCATCTTTATCTCCTCAGGTAAAGGGTACAGGAGACAGAGGAGGATGGCGTCGTTTAAGAGTCACGTCGCGGGGAAGAACGCCCCCCTGATGCAGTACATCATCAGTCATTCCCTGAGAGAACATCCCGTCCTGAAGGACCTGCGCCTTGTAATTATCAGCATCTTTATTTACTGAAGTCCCGGTTCCTCTCACTCTGTTAGTTTCCATAGTTACTAGATTTATTTACTATGAAGCTGTAGAAAGATAACTGATAACTAAACTATATAATAATAATACCACCCCACAGAACAGCATGCATGTGGGTGCTGAATCATTCTCCACAAAGAACAAAAAGAAATAATGCTGCTGTTATTATTGTGTGTGTGTGTGTTGGGTGGCTGCACAGAGAACCATGGAGCACAGCTGGAACTTCATGATGGTGGCGTGTGAGCAGGCGCAGCTCATGGCGAACCTGGCGATGCTGATTAATGCTAAGAAAGCGATTGAGATCGGTATGACCTCATAACTCCACTGCTGTTAGACTGAAGACGTCAGTCAGGTTTCCATGGCAACCGAACAAATTCAGGGCATGTGGTTTAGTTTAGCTCCTGAGCTCTGTTTACAGTGTAAACAAGTGTATTGAACTACAAACTCATCTAATCTCCTGTTCTGGGTGTGTGTGTGTGTGTGTGTGTGTTCCAGGTGTGTATACAGGTTATAACACCCTCAGCATGGCACTGGTTCTACCCGAGGACGGTAAAGTCGTGGCCTGTGATGTAAATGAGGAATACACTAACATCGGGAAACCATTCTGGAAAGAGGTGTGTATGTGTGTGTGCAGGGATAGGACTAAGGAATCAAACACAGGAACACCCCTCATTCTGCTTCTTTTTCAGGCTGGAGCTGAACATAAGATCGACCTGCGCCTGCAGCCAGCGCTGAGCACTCTGGGTAAATTTACACTCACTGAGCACGTTCTCATTAACAACCAACCAACCAATCAGGTAACAGCTGTGCAGAGATCAGCCATTCAGCAGAACCTCATTTATTATTATAATAACCTTAATTAAAATAAACTTAAACTAAATACTTAATGTTTTATTATTAATATCAACATTTTATGATATAAAACACAAGTTAAACACAAGGATGCAGCCATAGCATGAAGGGAGTTAATGAGGTGTGTGTGTGTGTGTGTGTGTGTGTGTGTGTGTGTGTTACAGATGAGCTCTTGGCTGCAGAAGAAGCAGAGACGTTTGATTTTATCTTCATTGATGCTGATAAGCAGAATTATGATCAATACTATGAGAAATCACTGCAGCTGCTGAGGAGAGGTGGAATCATCGCCATCGACAACGTAAGTCCACATCATCATCATCATCATCATCTTCATCATCACTACACACAACCAACACACAACCATGACCCTGCAGATCAGTTATTTAAATATAAATAAATAATTCTGTGTGAATCATTTGAGTCACTCTGCCATTTAGTGATTTTAACTTAATAAATTAAACAAACTTTGTAAATGCGTTTGTTAGAACCCAGGGTTCCGATTAGATCACGTTAGTGATTCCTCCTGTTGCCCTGATGCAGGTGCTGTGGGGCGGCAGGGTGGTCAGTCCTGCGGCGGACGATCTGGACACGCAGAGCATCGACAGGCTGAATAAGAAGCTGCACAGAGACGTGAGGGTGAACCTGAGCATGCTGACGGTGGGAGACGGACTCACGCTGGCCTTCAAGCTCTGAGAGCAGCTCACCACCACGTGCTGCGGTGCCTCGTTCAACCCCCCCACCCCACCCCCACAGAGGAGCAACCAAACATCAGTCTCCATCAAACACAGGACACACTGATTATCTGTGTAATTAAAACACAGCAGCTGTGTAGAAGCTCAGTAATGCTTTATTCACTCAGATGGAACTCAGCATGCTGTAAACACAACAACATCACAAACCACCGGACAGTCCACCTCTCCATCACAACTCAGTCATCAAACGAAAACACATCAGGAATCAGAAAACATCACCACGGAATCATACAGACACCCCGCTGATACACCGGGTCCCTACTACAGTCAGGATTACAGCACAGCACACACACACACACACACACAGGAATGTGCACGGCGCTCCGCTCCGTAATGTCACCTGTAGTGTAGTGAACAGTGGAAGGGGTTTCAGTGAACTACACTGACATCATCATCATCATCATCATCTCACTCTGACCAATCAGCATGCTTCTCTTTATTTACATTATTACAGAAGCCGTTGGTCTGAATGTTAAATCCTGTTATGCTGTGATAATCCGCACCGCCACGCAGAACCATTAAAAGGTTCCTAATGTTCTCCGCTGTAGTTCACCGTCTAAATACCTGTAGTGCTTGACATTCACATTACATCAGTCACATGATCAGAAATAAATAAGGGTGGAGAACATACAGTTAATAAATAAGACCCCCCCACCTTTCCTGGTTCCTAATCTGCAGAGCAAAAGAGGAACTATTACAGGAACTTTCAAGCCTCCAGTTCTAATCCCAGGCCAAGTTTATGTCCTCCAGTGTTAATGTTCTTCCCATCGATCAGAGCGGAGGCGATAAGCTTCACTCCTGAAAACACACACACACACACACACACTAAATCACAGTTTTTAGGGGTTCAGGGATTAAGAACCCTGTGGGGTGGGGCCTGTACTTTTTTCTACTTGCTTTTTCGGGATTGTTACTATTTTTAAATGAATAGTTTATGAATATAATAAACAGAAGAACATTAGAAAATATAAAACTTGTGGATCAAAGATTTAAAATGCGAACGGAGACTGTAGGTGAATCCTACATGTTGCTGTTGCATAAGTTGTCCACAAGAGGGCGGTTTCTCTCCACCGTTTAAACAGTGTAATGAATGAGATTTTAAACATCTTTATTAAACTAAATAAAAAGCTTATCCAACGATTAACAATTAATAATTAATAAATAAAGGTCAGTTGGACTGAATCTCTGTGTAATCCTATTTCAGTTTCTTCTTAAAAAAACAACAGATTTCTTTCCTGCCTGTCGCTTCGGCTTTTTGGGGGTTTGGGGTTTATAAGACTGTAAAGCTGCTTTGTACTATTGTTAAAAGCGCTTAATAAATAAACTACATGAACTCATTTATTTTTAATTATTGATTGTAATCTTCACCTCACGCTGTAGTTTTAGTTGATGTTTATAATTCAGATGTTTTTACATAAAGAGTTAAATCTTTAAATCAGTGAAGGTCGTACCTGGTCTGAGGGTCTGAGTTATTCCCACACCAACCAGACTGGAGTTGTTCACTTTAACCTGAGGAGAGATCAAACAGCAGCTTCATCATCATCATCATCATTATTATTATTAGGAACACACACACACCGGTCTCTGTCATAACACTGGATGATTACACTCTCACTTACACTGATCGACGTATCGGGGTCCAGTGTGTATTTGGCGCCGATCCCGAAGCGAGTGTTGTTGCTGCCAGCGGTCCAGGACAAATTAACCGCCGTCTCCAGATTATCATTGATCTTCTGATAAATCAACCCCCCAAATTCAGAGCCATCGTTTCTACACAGCAGGGATTACACCGTTACCAAAACACACTATCACCACAGACAGGGTGAGGGAGAGACGTACAGACAGAAAGATAGACACAGGGTGACTGTGTGTGTGTGTGTGTGTGTGTGTGTGTGTGTACTAACACACTGGTAAGCAGCTGAAAGTCTGATGCTCTGTATCCAACGGCGAAGTTGTTGCGGGTGATCCTGGACTTGGCCGGGTCGAAGGTGGTCTGGACGCCGGCGAGCCAGGACTCGTACCCGAGAACGCCGGCGGCGTGGATCACGGGACCGGCGAAGTCGAAATCCACGTCACAGCCCAAATTAAGATAGTCCCGTTTAAACGCCGTCTTCAGCTTGGCCTCCTTCTTACTGAAGATGAAAGAGAATACAACGGAACTGGAACTTGAACGGCACGCCTGTAACGCTCGCTGCTCAACACTCACCCCGTGTTTGGGCAGAACGACGTATCGAAGGTGATCTTCAGTCCTTTAGCTATCTGCAATAACATTCATTACATTAGAATGAACTGAGGAGCTGTGTGTGTGTGTGTGTGTGTGTGTGTGTGGTACCTGATCCTCCACACAGGCCTCAGTACCGAGTGTGTTATCGGTGTTCCATCTCTCAGTGAACGTGACTCCAATCTCCTCCCATTTGTACCTGGTCTCCAGGTTGGCCCCCACCTTGTTGGTGTCCATGTTTGCAGATCCAGATGTTTTAAACTCCTGAACACATCCAGAAACAAACGGTACTATCACATGGTTCTCACTGGGTCTAAGAACTAACAATTTTTCCTGTAGGTACAGAACCCTGTGAGTGGGTTGATGATGATGATGATGATGATGAT
>JAFMOD010000279.1:72509-93546 GCA_019802435.1 Corydoras maculifer
TCTGCGCTCACTGTGCGGTGGCTCTGCGCTCACTGTGCGGTGGCTCCGCGCTCACTGTGCGGTGGCTCTGCGCTCACTGTGCGGTGGCTCTGCGTCACTGTGCGGTGGCTCTGCGTCACTGTGCGGTTGCTCTGCGCTCACTGTGCGGTTGCTCTGCGCTTACTGTGCGGTTGCTCTGCGCTCACTGTGCAGTGGCTCTGCGCTCACTGTGCGGTTGCTCCGCGTCACTGTGCGGTTGCTCTGTGCTCACTGTGCGGTTGCTCTGTGCTCACTGTGCGGTGGCTCTGCGCTCACTGTGCGGTTGCTCTGCGCTCACTGTGCGGTGGCTCTGCGCTCACTGTGCGGTGGCTCTGCAAATCATTGTGCGGTGGTTCTGCGCTCACTGTGTGGTTGCTCTGCGCTCACTGTGCGGTGGCTCTGCGCTCACTGTGCGGTGGCTCTGCAAATCATTGTGCGGTGGCTCTGCGCTCACTGTGTGGTTGCTCTGCGCTTACTGTGCGGTTGCTCTGCGCTCACCTTTGCGGTCTTGTCTGCGGAGGCGGAGCAGAAGAGCCGTCTGTCGGGGGACACGTGCGCGGACAGGACCGCGGCCTGATGGCACTCCACGTCCTGCAGCTTCTGTCCGGATTCTAAACTCCAAACCTGAGGGACAGACGGACATTCAGTTGTCCAGAGGGAACGTTTACATCAGAACCAAAGCATCCGAGTGCCGCCGGACCCACCTTCACCGTACCATCGAAGGACCAGGACAACACCGCCGGGGACGCCGAGGGGGCGCCGAAGAGCTGGAACCTCCGGACCGGCTCCTTATGACCCTCTAATACGGTGCACTGTCCCGTCGTCCAGCTCCACACCTGACCACAGAGCGCAGAGTGAGCACCGCGGCGGGGGGGGGGCAGAGTCAATCAGCGTGTAAGGGCGGGGCAGTGGGAGGAGTTACCCTGAGCGTGGCGTCCTCTGAGCATGTGATCAGAGTCTGTCCGTCGTCGGTGAACACACAGTGGTGCACGGTTCGAGTGTGACCGCACAGCGCCGCCAACGGCCGCCCCGACGAAACCTCCAGCACCTGCGCGGACGACCGGCCAGGGAGAACATGTTAAAGCACGCGGTACGGTCCGCACCCTCCTGATACCATGAGAATATCACAGCTGTGTTAATGTTGAGGTAGAGTCATAAGAGCGAGGCCACGCCCACCCGCCCCGCCCCGCCCTGCGCTCACTGTTTCATTTTCAGAGGGCATTCAGAACCTTCTTTTTTTAATTGATTGATTTTATTGGATGGCGGCGGCAGGGTGGCGTGGTGGTGAGCATCTTCAAGGTAAATTGAATGCTCTTAATTGCCCCATATAGAGTGTGAGATTTTTTTTTCCCAGCATGCAGCAGTCCTGGAGTTTACACACTCTGATGTGAGAGGGGCAGTGAGTCTGATCACCGTGAGAACTCGGACCGCCGGACCGCTCACGATGAGTGACATCACACACACACACACACACACACACACACACACACACACACTGAGAACCGGGCATTAAGGAGCTGCAGACCAATGGGAGTGTGTTATGCAGAGTGTGTATGTAAATCAGGTCACATGGTTCGTTACCTGAACAGTTCCGTCCTCCATGCCCACCGCCGCCGCGCCCGCCGCTCTGCTGATACCCACCCCCCGAATCCTCGACGTCTGCGCCACAGAGCTCAGGAGCAGCTCACCCTCCACCCCAACACGCACCTGAAACACACACACACATTTACACCCACACATATACACACACACACACACATTTATACCCATACATACACATACACACACACACACACACAGTGGTCTTTTACATCAGAGTACCTGTAACCTGTTTCGACTGTCAGCTGCCACCACTGTGATGTCATCATCATCAAAGAGCACAACAAAGTCCCGCTTCAGAGCCACGGCCGAGGAGGTGTGTACACGCTCGGTCTCCCACAGCTGCACACACACACACACACACACACACACACACACACACACACAGAGCAGTTAAAAGCCGTCACCAGAAAAAAGCCCCTGAACATTCACGTAGTTCTTAGAACCCTGATGACCCGCTTTGGTTCTGTGGTGTTAAGCCCACTGGTCCAGCAGGAACCTTCAGGTTCTCACTGACCGACGGAACCCTGAACTGCTTACTCTGATGGTCTGATCGTCAGACGCCGAGAGCAGCAGAGAACCGTTCGGAGAGAACTGAACGCAGGGAACCCAACTCAGGTGGCCGCTGCATTCCGCCAGCCTCTTATTCACCTCCAAGTTCCACAACTACACACACACACACACACACACACACACACAGAGTAAAGGACATGCAGAAGGTTTACTTTCCTATTCATCACCTCTGTGTGTGTGTGTGTGTGTGTGTGTGTGTACCTCTACAGTGTGATGTGACAGGGCCACAGCGAGCAGCTGGCTGTTGGGACAGGACGTGACGTACTGTACGGTACTCAAGCGGCTGGTTCGGATCTCCAGCAGCATGTCCAGCGTCTCCACATCAAACACCTCCAACACAAAAACGCAACGACGTGAATTAACGCGGATTTGTCGCCATCTGGCGGTGTGATGCAGGAACTGCGTGTCTGTGGTCCGTGCGACTGAAAGTGGATCCCTTACGAACACGATGTTCTTCACGGCAGTTATGATCCTCCTGCTGTCTGCAGACCACGTGCTGCACCTCACCGAGACGTCCGCGTCCTCGCCCTCTGCAAACCAGTCCGCCAGGGCCAGAGACTTCCACTCGTTTGTGGACGTCACATCAAAAAGCTGACACACACACACACACACACACGTATAATAACACAGACACACACATCTACACACACTGATGACACACACCTGCAGAACCACACACACACCTTCAGAGTGCCATCGTGGGAGGAGGTGGCGAGGTAGGCGTCGTCGGGAGAGAAGCAGCAGTGATTGACGGCGTCCGAGTGACCGATCATGGTGTTCTGCGAGGTCTGCTTGTTGAGGTTCCACAGCTGCGGAGACAGAACGAAGACGGGTGAGGGTTCCGCCGCACCCCGTGCCCCGCCCTGGGCCCGGCGGTCTCACCTTGGCGGTGTGGTCGTCGGAGCAGGTGGCCAGCAGGATGCGGCGGTTGCTGTTGGTGAACTGGCAGTGGTTGATCTGCTCCTCGTGCTCCGTGTTGAACTGACGGACCTGCATTCCTCGCTCCACGTTCCAGATCTACAGAGCACACCAACGTCAGCGGGTCAGTCTTTTGGAGAACAACTCGGCGGCCGTGTCGGTCAGGGGAATGACGTTAATGGGAACGCGGTCCGCAGGGACGGACCTTCACGGTGCGGTCGCTGGAGCAGGTGGCGATCTGCCGGTCGTCTGGAGAAAAGGCACAGCACAGCACCCCCTCGGCGTGAGCCTCCATCTCCTGGACCTTCTCTCCGGTGGTTGTCTTGAACAGCTGTGAGGAGGAAACACACACCGTAAAAAAAACAACAACATTCATCCATTATCTTCCACTTTATCCCAAATTAGGGTTGCCCATCCAGGGGAGAACGTTTCGGGCGCTGGGCAGGACAGGAGGGCAATCTATCACCGGACACACACTCATTTACACACACACACACACACACACACA
Organism: Corydoras maculifer; assembly: GCA_019802435.1. Classification (NCBI taxonomy): domain Eukaryota; kingdom Metazoa; phylum Chordata; class Actinopteri; order Siluriformes; family Callichthyidae; genus Corydoras; species Corydoras maculifer. The sequence goes on from JAFMOD010000279.1 coordinate 76,126, forward strand.
CACTCTATATGGGGCAATTTGGAGAACTCAATTGACTTGATCCATGTTTTTGGACTGTGGGAGGAAACCGGTGAACCCGGAGGAAACCCACGCGGACATGGGGAGGACATGGAAACTCCACCCAGATGGGGATTCGAACTGGGAATCCCTAGTGCTGAGAGGAGAACATGCCAACCACTAAGCCACCGTGCCGCCAACAACAACATAATCCCACAAAATAATTCGGGACCCCCACCCGCAGTTTGTCGCTGGCGCCACAGGAGGCGATCTTGGTTCCGTCGTGTGAGAAGCAGGCGAAGTTCAGCGAGTTCTGATGAGGCTGCACCACCAGGCGCGACAGGCTCGGCTGATCGTCCTTATTCCTTTGAACACACAGCAGAACGGACGGGTCAGCGCGCGCTTTCCGGGACCGCACGCCCACCGCCCTGCAGAGGGGGGCGACCCGGAGCGCGACTTACACCCAGGTGAGGTAGAGGCGCCCCTCGCTGGCGAGCCGCTGAGCCTGCCGCAGGGCCTGGCGGTAGACCTCGGAGCTGTGAGGCTGCGCCAGCGCCAGCTGCACCACGTCGGGGGACGGTCTCTGCTCCAGCTGATGTCCATTCAGAGACAGGAACGCCTGGAACTGCGCCCGGACCTCACTGTTCTGAGAACACACGCAGAACACAAAGGTCACAAGATCTCCATCTATGTTCCACTGCACTGCTCCAGGGTGTGTGTGTGAGTGTGTGAGTGTGTGTGTGTGTGTGTTCATACCTCCTGATCCAGGATGTTCTGATGCTCCACGTAGTCGTTGATCAGGTGGGCGGATCCCATGACCAGAACCTTATTCCTCACCCAGTCCAGAGAGAACATCAGAGTGCAGAGCTCCTGAGAGGAGAACATCGTTTCAGAATGAACTGACCGCTGTGTTGAACCAGCAGGGGGCAGTAACGCCCAGCTACCTTGGTGAGTCCAGCCCGCGCCATGTGAAGCGGTAGGAACCGGTACCAGTACTTATCCTCCAGAGTCCCTGCAGTGGGTGGAGATGCTGGGTAATGGTTCTGGTACTGATGGACCACTTTGGCGTGAAGTTCCTACACAGAGACCAAAACAGAACCGACAGGAATCATTTCATTAGAATGATTCTAATACAGGAATCATTTCATTAGAATGATTCTAATACAGCGCGGCACGGCGGCTTAGTGCTTTGGCATGTTCTCCTCTCAGCACTAGGGATTCCTGGTCTGAATCCCCATCTGGGTGGAGTTTGCATGTTCTCCCCGTGTCCGCGTGGGTTTCCTCCGGGTTCTCCGCTTTACTCCCACAGTCCAAAAACATGGATCAAGTCAGTTGAATTCTACAAATTGCCCCATATAGAGTGTGTGTGTGTGTTTGTGTGAGTGAGTGTGTGCCCAGTGATAGATTGCCCCCCCTGTCCTGGGTGTATCTGCCCAGCGCCGGAACCCCCCCCGCGACTATAGGATAAAGCAGGAGATAATGAATGAATGAATGAATGGATTCTAATACAGAGGCTGCCCTCTGCTGGTTGTTACAGTTCCTGCAGGTTGGGTGGCAGATACGCAGCGGTTTAAGGACGCGTGCGGGACTCACCGCCAGCTGCCCGTGGTTCTGCGCCTCCAGGAAGTCGAGCTGCAGGTCATGGAGGTAGTACCGATACGGCCGCTGGTTACAGTCGCGGAACAACAGAGACTTATTCACAAACTCCTGCAGGACGTCCTCCACCTCCTCCGGCTCGAGACCCCAGAGGACCGACAGAACCTGCGGAGTAACGGCATACGGGTCTGATCCAGACTGATCCAGAACCAGTTCTATAGAGAGGCGTCCCCATCTGACCTTCACGGGAACTTTGACGTCCTTCTCCAGGACGCTCAGGTCCTTATAGAGCTCCCGATGTTCCGGACTCAGGACCTGCATGCTGGCGTCCATGGCCTGGTCCAGAGCCTCGTAGTCGTATGAGGACGGTTTGCGAATGCGCTGGAAGTTCTTCCTCTTCAGCTGCTGCAGGTAGTACCCCCAGCGGTCAGGAAAGTCGCGCAGCAGCGCCCCCACTAAGGACACCACCAGAGGAGAACCTGCAAGAGCGGCGAGGACACTGCATGATGTGATGTGAGGTGGAACCTGAGCTGTGGTTCTGTGACATCATAACAGGACTGAGGGGTGGTGGGAGGATGGAGGTGAAAGCGCCGGCCATGCGCCACCTTAAAGGCGTTGTACCTTTGCAGGCTTTGACGATGGCGCGCGCCTGATCCGGGAGACTTTGGGACGTCCTGTTGGCATAAAGAGCAAGAACTTCCAGAGCTTTGTCGTCGTCCAGGCCGCTGTTCACGGAGACGCTGTGTATGGGACCTGAGGAGGAGGAGGAGGAGGAGGAGGAGGAGTGACGTGGGGATCACATGACCGCTGTGTGTCAACGGAGCTGATCACTCACCGCTCACACAGTCGGTCACGCTGCTGTTCCTGGTGGTCAGGAGGACTCTGCTCTGGATGTCGAACGCTCTGAGGGTGGCGCTGTCCCACACGTCGTCCAGGATCAGCAGCGCCCTGAGACACAACCAGAACCGGTACATCAGCACACACACACACACACACACACGTCTGCAAAAAGCCTCCGCTCACCTGGGAAACCTGCGCATCATGAGCATGCGCAGCCGCTCCTTGGCCTCCTCCACCGAGCTGGGGGGGCGGAGCTGTGCGTCTGACCGCTGAATCTGCTCCAGCCGGAAGCACAGCGACTGCATCCTGACCAGCAGGTCCGGCTTATCACAGCGCCCCAGGGACAGCCAGTGGACCCCGCCGGGGAAGCAATCTGAGGAGGAGGAGGAGGAGGATGAAGCTCGGCTGCACGCCGGCGCCGGGACGTGGTCGCTGACGGAGGCGTCGGTTACCTGTGAGGACGGTTGAGTCTCTCACGGCCTCGGCGGCCAGCACGGTCTTCCCGGAGCCGGCCATGCCGAACAGCGTGACCCAGCCGGCCTCGTTCTTCAGCCTGCGCAGACGCTCCCGCAGCTCCCCCAGCAGGACGGGCCGCTCCACAAACGCCATGGGTCTCTGAGGGACCCCGCCCATGCTGAGCATCTCCTGCACTGCGCCGGCGCACAACAACACGCACTTTAGAACCACTGAGAGATCAACCACGTTTCAGCCAATCAGAATGAAGAATAACGCCGGATCACCGGAGGGGGGGATCCCGTTGCGGTAGCTCCTCGCCCCCCCCGCGCCGAGCTGCGGCAGGTCGCCGTGGAGCAGGGCGGCCAGGTCCGAGTAGGTCTCACGGATCAGAGCGTTGTAGAAGGAGACGTAGGCGTGGTCGTCCTTACTCAGCAGGACCTCCATCAGCGCCGCCGCCTGCTCCCTCCTGGTGGACTGGACAGAGGACAGAGTGCGTCCGTCAAACGCACGTTCTTCCACGCGGCCGTTACGGAGGACGGAGGTGGACGGAGGACAGACCTTACTGAGAACCCTCTCCTCCTCGTCCCTGCTCAGGACGCCGTCGCTGACCATGTGATCCATCAGGTAGCAGGCTTTGATGTCCTGCTCCAGCTCGGTCCTGGACCGCAGTAAACAGCTGCGCGCTCGCTCGTCCATCGGCCTCCACGCCGGCCCTCACGGCCAACCCTCACCACGGTAACAAGAGCTGCGAGGTGAGGACCGTCCTGAGGGTCACAAACCAACTGAATCACTGAATCGACTCAAAACGGGGGGGGGGGAACGTTTCGGCGCTGGGCAGATACACCCAGGACAGGACGCCAATCTCTCACCGGACACACACTTACTCACACATACACACTCTATATGGGGCAATTTGGAGAACTCAATTGACTTGATCCATGTTTTTGGACTGTGGGAGGAAACCGGAGAACCTGGAAACTCCACCCAGATAGGGATTCGAACCTGGTTCCCAAATGCTGAGAGGAGAACATGCCAAACCACTAAGTCACACCGTGCCGCCCTCTGAATATAAATTAGTATTAAAGAATTATTCAAAGATCTGATACTTACAATGGAGGTTCCAATTCATCCCAAATCCACCGCATGATCCGAACCCGGGGCCGGTCACTGGAGAGCCGGGTCATGACGTCAGATCTCCAGGTCCAAATTCTTTAGGTGGAATATGAAAGTCCAGGGCGGCACGGTGGCTTAGTGATTTGGCATGTTCTCCTCTCAGCACTAGGGATTCCCGGTTCGAATCCCCATCTGGGTGGAGTTTCCATGTTCTCCCCGTGTCCGCGTGGGTTTCCTCCGGGTTCTCCGGCTTCCTCCCACAGTCCAAAAACATGGATCAAGGTGACTTGAGTTCTCCAAATTGCCCCCTGTAGAGTGTGTGTGTGTGCATGAGTGTGTATTCAGTGATAGATTGCCCCCCTGTCCTGGGTGTATCTGCCCAGCGCCCAAAACGTTCTTCCCTGGATGGGCATGGGGAACCCCACCCCCAACCCTAATAGAGGATAAAGCTGAAGATAATGGATGAATGAATGAAAGTCCTGCTGACAGGCTTTAGGGCCTTCCCTAAACTATTGGAATAATGTCGATCAGTGTGATGAAGAGGAGTGATACTGATGAAGATGACAGATCTGCAGATGTTGCGTTCACTGACGGAAAGGTGTGCACGTACAGCTTATGACGTCACTAATGCCTGTCCAGATGACGTAAACTAAAATTCCACCAGAAGAGTTTGGACCTGGAGATCTGACGTCATGCATTTAATGATGCGGTTCTCCAGTGACGGAGAGCATCGGAACACCGATCACGATTTTATACTCATTAATATTCAGGAGGATCATTATGATGATGAGGAGGAGGAGCGAACGTGATCACAGATCTGCAGATGTCATTATAACTCCATTCAGCTCAGACAGGTGTGTCCGTGCACAGGTAGCTTATGACGTCAGCGAGGCGCCGTTATTGATCTGATGACGTTCAGTAATCTAATGATCGGTCATGACGTCATCAAGGAAGCGCGTTATAGAGTCCGATCTGATATAATCTGATATAAACTCACCGATCTCCACCAGCATGAACCTCCGCGCGCGCCCCGCCACACCTGTCAATCACTCTCAGGTCCGCCGCGTTCGGAACCTCGCGCACTTCCGCCCTCACGACGAAAACAACTTCCCTCTGACGCGCGCACAGCCAATGGGGACGCGCCGCGCGGCCACGTGACCTCCAGCTCCCGTAACCAGGCAGGTTCGGAGGGGGGGGGGGAAGCCGCCCCTACGTGACGTCATCGCGCCCGTCCCTACAATAACATCTGGTTCCGAATTTACTTTAAATAAAGAAACTCGTTCATAAAGAGAGCGAGAGATTCATCAACATGTCGTAATTAAATCATTATTAGGTATCAGTATCAAGTCACGTGGTTCTATCTGTCAGGTTCATATTATTAAGAATAAAAAACGTGAATCGCTTCATCTTCACAACCTGAGATCTGTCTTATTATAACGTCAGGAAATCTGCTCGCTTTTAAACATTTGAAAATCGTGTTTAATAACCTGATAAGGTCACATTTGTTAAGATTTTCCCTCCAGCTGAATCATTTTGTAATAATTGTTTTAACTATTATCTTGTATTAAAGTGAACTGTACAGTCTTCTGTATCGCACAGTCTGCCCCCTTGTGGACACAAGAAACCATCGGCATCGAAACAAAACTCGTTCGTATTTGCATTTATGGACATTTATTCATTCGTTCATTACCTCCCGCTTTATCCTCTATTAGGGTCGGGGGGGGGTTCCCCATGCCCATCCAGGGGAGAACGTTTCGGGCGCTGTGCAGATAGACCCAGGACAGGACGCCAATCTATCGCTGGACACACACTTACTTACACAGACACACTCTACATGGGGCAATTTGGAGAATTCAATGGACTTGATCCATGTTTTTGGACTGTGGGAGGAAACCGGAGAACCCGGAGGAAACCCACGCGGACACGGGGAGAACATGGAAACTCCACCCAGATGGAGATTCGAACCGGGAATCCCTAGTGCTGAGAGGCGAACGTGCTAAACACTAAACCACCGTGCCGCCATTTATGGACATCTTTTATAAAAACGTTTATTAAGTTCAAAGACAGGGCGGTACTTTAAGGCCTTCCAAGGACTTTATTTGCGATAGAACCTTTAATGTCGCCGATCAGGTTCCAGAGTAGAAGATGAATTTAGTTTGAGTTTACAAGAGGATTTCATCAGAAAGAGCTTTAAACTTTTAAAACCTTGAGATTCATTCATTCATTCATTATCTTCTGCTTCATCCTCTATTAGGGTCGCGGTGGGGTTCCCCATGCCCATCCAGGGCAGAACGTTTCGGGCGCTGGGCAGATACACCCAGGACAGGGGGGCAATCTATCGCTGGACACACACTCACTCACACACACACTCTATATGGGGCAATTTGGAGAACTCATATTGACTTGATCCATGTTTTTAGACTGTGGGAGGAAACTGGAGAACCCGGAGGAAACCCACACGGACACGGGGAGAACATGGAAACTCCACCCAGATGGGCATTCGAACCGGGAATCACTAGCGCTGAGAGGAGAACGTGCCAAACCACTAAGCCACCGTGCCGTTCAAAACGTTGAGATTTTAGGATTAAAATACTTTTTGTTTTTTTAAATACTTCTGTTTGGTCGGAACACGAAGAGTAAATGATTTAAATGCTTTATTGTTTTTAATCAGCGTTATCATTTCGGTTTCGGTCGGAGAAACGCGGCTCTGTTCCAAACACTAAGACTTCTCATTAACTAGTCCCCTCGATTGTAGGGTTCACCGTGAACACAGCGCCGCGCAGTGGACGCGCCTAGCCGGTATTTTCCAAGCGGTTTGAAACGCCCCCACATTCCACGCATACAAAGCCCGAACCAATCAGAGAGCCGCAAGTCGCAAAGCTGTAGAAATTGAGCCAATCAGAGAGCGAGTCGTGGTGCAGCGCTTGGCGGGGTCACGTCAGCAACTATCAGCTGTTCTGTCAGAGAGCGGATCGAAGCTCCGCCGCCGCGGGATCAGCAGGTTCGGCTTTATCCGCTTTATTTATTCATTTATACATTTATATATTCACATATTTATACATTCACACCTCACTGAGAACGCGTTTGATCCGACAGGCTTTATAAAGGAATAAAACGCGTGTCGCGTGGTTTGAAAATCAGCTTTGATCCTTTACGTTTATGTTTTCAAGCTGAAGGTGGAAACGGTTTTACAAGTTGACATTAAAAGCCCCGCGTACAGTCGACCTGACAACGGGTTTAATCATGCGATCTATTATAACAGGAAAACGACGCTTTACGCGTTGCCATGGTTACGCTTTGAGGTGACGCAGCGCACCTGACTGGGCGTGGTCGAGGTGTCGCAGGTAAAACATTATAACAAAACTGTGATCAATAAATAGATTCCACGAATGATCCGGCCGCGATGACGTCACTGTTCAATAATAATAAGACATGAAGCAATTAAACTAATGACTTTATTATGAAATCATAAAGTGGAGTACGTTTTATTAAGTAATACTATAATACTAATAGGCAGCACGGTGGCTTAGTGTTTAGCACGTTCACCTCTCAGCACTAGGGATTCCCGGTTCGAATCCCCATCTGGGTGGAGTTTCCATGTTCTCCCCGTGTCTGCGTGGGTTTCCTCCGGGTTCTCCGGTTTCCTCTCACAGTCCAAAAACATGGAACAAGTTAATTGAATTCTCCAAATTGCCCCATATAGAGTGTGTCTGTGTGAGTGAGTGTGTGCCCAGCGATGGATTGGCGCCCTGTCCTGGGTCTATCTGCCCAGCGCCCGAGACGTTCTCCCCTGGATGGGCATGGAGAACCTCACCGCGACCCTAATAGAGAATAAGCGGGAGATAATGAATGAATGAATGAATAATACTAATACAAATAGTCATGAGTGTTATATTAGAGTTGTGTTTATAACTAACATCATAACTTAATTTAATGAATTATTATAATACAACTAACGATATGAGCCCGGCGCGTGGGGCCCGGCGCGTGGGGCTCGGCGTGTGTGGCCCGGCGTGTGGGGCCCGGCGTGAGCGAGCTGTTAACCCACTGTTTCCTTCCTGTTTACAGTCATGGCCCCGACCGCCTCGGTCTTCGCAGTAGCTGTGAGCGTCCTGATGATCTCCGAGCTGATCCTGGCTCAGAAGGATTACTATGAGATCCTGGGGGTCCCGAGAGACGCCTCCGAGCGCCAGATCAAGAAAGCCTTCCACACGCTGGCCATGAAGTATCACCCAGACAAGAACAAGAGCCCCGACGCCGAGGCTCGCTTCAGGGAGATCGCTGAAGGTGGGTCTGCGGCTCAGCCGTCGCTCTCACGCTCCACTTTCACCGTGTTTGATGTAAACGAGCAAAACTATGTGGACACCTGAGTATAAAGCGTGGAGGAGAGTATAGGGGCACGGTAGCTCAGTGGTCAGGGCATTGGGCTATCGATCTGAAGGTTGGGGGTTCAAATCCCAGGTCCACTGATGTTACCAATGTGGGTCCTTGAGCAAGGCCCTTAACCCTCATTGCTCCAGGGGGCGCTGTGATGAACCCTGTGCTCACCTTGTAAGTCGCTTTGGATAAAAGCGTCCAATAACTGACCAAATGGAAATGTAGAGAGTGTGTCTCCACCCGCAACCCGTCAGACAGAGTGAGGCCTGCAATCTTTTGTCCTTTTGATATCAGTTTCTCAAACTCACTGTCCTTCATTCCGTCTCTCGCAGCTTATGAAACTCTGTCGGACGCAGGACGGAGACGGGAGTACGATCAGACGGAGGGCGACTCGGCCCGCCGCTCTTCGTTCCACCAGCCCTTCAGCTTTAACTTCGAGGACATTTTTAAGGACTACGACGTGTTCGGACAGCCCACCCACTCGCAGCACCAGAGACACTTTGAGAGGCACTTCCACAGCCACCAGGAGGCGCGCCAGAGGAACAGCCGGCGCTTCCACGCTTCCTTCGGGGACGACGTGTTCGACGACATGTTCTCAGACTTCTTCTCCTTCGACGGACGTTCAGAGAGTGAGTTCCGTCGCTCGGGCGCACGCAAGCACTGCCGGACGGTGACACAGCGCAGAGGGAACATGGTCAGCACGTTCACGGAGTGCTCCTGACTCACGAGTCACTTGCAATCGACTCCACTCGGGTTCGATTCAGTCAGTATTAAATAATGCCTTAAAATGATTTATTTGTGTAATAGATACTGAGATGATTATCCTCCGCTGCTGATGGGGGCGCTGGGGGATCTCAGGAGCCATTTGGAAAACCACACACCTGTAAAGATTTATATTTATTCTGTTTGAAGGTTTCACGCTGCGTACGTTCCGTCGGTTCCTGTGTCACAAGAGTTTTTAGCTTAAGCTTTAACAAAATGACATAGTGGCTTAAAGCGTACTGTGTACCTGTGCACCTGGTGCACCTGGTGAACCTGCTGTGATTTTGCAGGTTCACCAACATCATAAATATGATCAGGACACGGGTCACGTGACCTGACCGAATGTACGTGGGCTTGCACTTTGCACAATGTTAATAAAAAATACAATATTAAAACTGTTCAGCCACAGAACCCCTGGTGGAGGGATTCAGGAAGTGCAGTTCGGTTCTCCAACTTCACTCAGCTGTAAATTCTCCTGACTGTTTTGGAAGTTCCACCCCCCTCCCCCACCACCACCACCACCACCACCCCCCCCAGGGTAAAATGTGCAATAAATAGCCGTCAGCTCGTAAGCTCTGCTCTGACGTTAAGCTGCTGAAGATGCTCCGGCGGTGTATCTGCAACAGCGACCTCTACTGACACGTCAGGGCCTAACGGTGAGGGACACGGGCAGGGTGTGTACCTGAAGATCGCTGCCGTTGTTTGGTTCTGTCAGTCGGCTCACGTCACGGTGGAACTCGTGCAATACTCGCATTTAATGCAGACGATGCAATAATGATGTAACGAGTGTCTCGCCTCGTTCTGTTTTTCAGAACCTGAATAATAAACGCCGCGCCGTTCAGTTCCTCATTCTGAGTGTGTTGGTTTTATGGTTCACGTCCACGACGCGTGTCGTTTGGAAGAGAACTGCAGATGAAAAAAAAAACTTCAAAGCACTCCGGCACCATGGCAACCGGATCGTGATGATGTCACAATGACACGGCTCAGTTCAGGTGACGCCATCGAGCCCTCAGTGAGAGCGCGGAGTGAGCGAGCAAGCACTCCAAATCAACGATCAGACCTTAATAACCAGCTACAGGTTCGAACCAGTCACCAATCAATAATCTGATTGATTAATTTACACACAGACAGATGTATGTACATATATATCATAAACACGGGCAGCACGGTGGCTTAGTGGTTTAGCATGTTCTCCTCTCAGCGCTAGGGATTCCCGGTTCGAATCCCCATCTGGGTGGACTTTCCATGTTCTCCCCGTGTCCACGTGGGTTTCCTCCGGGTTCTCCGGTTTCCTCCCACAGTCCAAAAACATGGATCAAGGTCAATTGAATTATCCAAATTGCCCCATATAGAGTGTGTCTGTGTGTGAGAGTGTGTGCACAGTGATAGATTGCCCCCTCTCTCCTGGGTCTATCTGCCCAGCGCCAGAGACGTTCTCCCCTGGATGGGCATGGAGAGCCCCCCCCCCCTCCCGCGACCCTAATAGAGGATAAAGCGGAAGATAATGAATGAATGAGTATATCATAAACACATGATAAACATTAAATAAATGAAAAGCTATAATCAGAACGTTAGATTAGATCTGCATGACCTTTAACCCTGTATTAGACTCACACGTGGGTTCTAATCTCATGTTTTAATCTATTTAATCTAATATTTCTTCCTTTAGTTAACGGGAGGATGTGTTCATATTGGCAGTGCCCTCTAGTGGATCTCGAGGGAATCGAAGAGGCGCAAATTACTTAGAGAGATTAATATTTAGCCTCATGTATTATAAAACTGTTTTTTTATATATATATATACATTTTTACATAAAACATTTATATGTTTTAGAATAAAATACGTTTTTCTTTGTTTTATTTTAACCAACAAACTAAATCTAACATCGTAGTGAAGTTGAGCGAGAGAACAGAAGCAGGGTTTGTATTGAAGTTTGTGAGTTTGATGAGGAGGGACAAACATCGTCGGACCTGCAGTGATCTTTACGGACCCACTTTTAAAATAAATAAAGCTGTCCGCGTTAATGATCCACTGGATCTCCAACTCCAAATAACGACCAGCTCACGTTCTGATGTTCTCATTGTACAGGTGTGTTATCATGAGGCAGGTTACATACTCCAGGAACTTCTTGTGCCAGTAAATGTAGAAGTTGATTCTGTGTGTGTGTGTGTATGTATGTGTGTGTTGGGGGGGGGGGGGTTTGTGGTTACAGACCTTCCCACATCAGTTCAGGCCTTTAAAGGTCTTTTGAATAGATCTGTAGAGAGAAGAGGAAGGAAAGTGGCTCATTGTTTCAGCAGATAAACCAGACACAGGCATGAAAACTGTTAACATAAGAGCACACGCACGAGCGCACACACACACACACACACACACGCAACCACACTGCACAACAATGCATGAACATAAACACTGACACACTTCAAAAATGCTTATTCACTATGTAGACACACACACACAAGTTTACATGGAGATGCAAATAATGTTGTCGGTGTAGCGGGGGGGGGGATGAAGACGGCAAGGTGGGTTTTAGATTAAAACTAAATAAAAACTTGGGACTGAAATTCCGTCCTAGACTTCTTTTCTTCAGTCCGGTGTCTTAAGTTTAGGGATGGGGGGGGGGGGTTCCATCAAACCCTTCACGAAGATTTTTCTTTCCCCCCCCCCCCCCCCCCCCCCCCCCCCCCCCCCCCCCCCCCCCCCCCCCCCCCCCCCCCCCCCCCCCCCCCCCCCCCCCCCCCCCCCCCCCCCCCCCCCACAAACCTGGTTCCATGTCTGAAACCTGCAGGATCACGCAAATGGATCTTAAATATAATCCAGAGGGTTATGGTGATTTACAGCAGCCCCCCCCCGGAGGGGGGGTAGTTTTACGACCCCCTTCCTCTCCAAACCTGATGCTTTATCAGTGAGTACAGACAGGAAATAATACCACAGAGTACTGTGGCGCTCTGCACCGCCGCTGTTGTGCACGTAAACAGTGTGGTTGGTGATAACAATGGAGCCTAAGTTCCTTTTTTAATCTCTGACTGCGAGCTGCGCTGTTTGTCTTCGTTTTTATTCTGCAGCCTTTTGAATGATTGCTGTCTTTAGTCAGTTCCTATCAGAGCCGAATAACAATAATCTCAGTCCGGCTTCTGTAATCTCCCTCTGTCTTTTATCGTCCCTCATCTCGTCTCTCGCGCTCGGTGTGGATGTGAAAGGGGAACTTCCCTCTCAGGCCGTTGATATTTAAAACGTTTCTTCGTAGCTGGAAACCGGAGTCCGATGTTGTCTTGAGGTTTTGAATTACACGATAGTTAATGATTCAGAGCAGTTTTCGTTTTGAACTCATCACCTCATTCAGATTTCCTTTAATTCATTAAACTCATTGATTCATTAAAGACATAAATTCTGTCCCAATGTCAACCAAACCAAAGGAGATCATGGTGGACCACAGGAGCAGCAGAAGGGGAGTCACGCTCCTCTTTACATCAACGGAGCCGCAGTGGAAAGAGTCTGCAGTGTGAGGTTTCTTGGCGTCCACCTCACTGAGGACCTCACCTGGTCCCATCACATCAGCACTGCTGTGAAAACTGCACGTCAGCGTCTCTTCTTCTTGAGGAGGCTTAAGAAATTCGGTCTCCAACCCCTTATCCTCACCATCTTCTACAGGTGCACCATCGAGAGCGTCCTCAAAGGCTGCATCACCGTCTGGTACGGTCGCTGCTCCACCTGTGACCACAAGGGTGGTGAGGACAGCCGAGTCCATTATCGGGAATAAACTCCCTGCTCTTGTGGACATCTACCAGACCTGCAGCACAAGGACGATTCGTAGAATCCAGCTGAACAGCGGTCATCCAGCACATGGACTGTCCACCTCACTGCCATCAGGCAGAAGGTACCGCAGCTCTCCGGCCAAAACGACCCGGCTTATGAACAGTGTTTACCCGCAAGCCACCAGGCTACTAAACAAAATGACCAGTTAAAAACTCCCCCTGCTTTTTTACTAAGTGACTTTAATTATATATTCATTCATTCTTTATCTCCCACTTTATCCTCTATTAGGGTCGCGGGGGGTTCCTCATGCCCATCCAGGGGAGAAAGTCTCGGGCGCTGGGCAGATACACCCAGGACAGGGCGCCAATCCATCACTGGACACACACTCACACACTTTATATGAGGCAATTTTGAGAATTCAATTGACCTTGATCCATGTTTTTGGACTGTGGGAGGAAACCGGAGAACCCGGAGGAAACCCACGCAGACACGGGGAGAACATGGAAACTCCACCCAGATGGGGATTCGAACCGGAATCCCTAGTGCTGAGAGGAGAACATGCCAATCACTAAGCTCAATTATTCATTCATTCATTATCTTCCGCTTTATCGTCTATTAGGGTTGCGGGGGGGGGGGGGTCCCCATGCCCATCCAGGGAAGAACGTTTCGGGCAGATACACCCAGGACAGGACGCCAATCCATGGGCACACACTCACTCACACAGACACGCACACAGACACACTCTATATGGGGCAATTTGGAAAACTCAATTGACTTGATCCTCGCCTCTCAGCACTACAGGTTCCCGGTTCGGATCCCCATCTGGGTGGAGTTTTCATGTTCTCCCCGTGTCCACGTGGGTTTCCTCCCACAGTCCAAAAACATGGATCAAGTCAATTGAGTTCTCCAAATTGCCCCATATAGAGTGTGTGTGTGTGAGTGAGTGTGTGTCCAGCAATAGATTGGCGTCCTGTCCTGGGTGTATCTGCCCAGCGCCCGAAACGTTGTTCTTCCCTGGATGGGCATGGAGAACCCCCCCCCCGCGACCCTAATAGAGGACAAAGCGGAAGATAATGGATGGATGAGTTTCTGTTCCTCTGACGGAGAGCAGATCTGGACGTGTTCATGTTTAAGTTCATGTTTAAGTTCATGTTCTTTAATGTCTTAAAATATCAAGCTGAAGTGACAGCGGCAAGAAAAAACTCCCTGCTCTTTGTTCTTTTGCTTGCAATCAGAAGGTTATGGGTTCAAATCCCAGCTCCACTGAAGTTACCAATGTAGCTGCTTGAGCAAGAGCCTTAACCCTCATTTCTCCAGGGGGCGCTGTCCCTGTGCTCTGACCCCAACCATCAAGTTTGTAACTTGCTTTGTTACAAATGTCTGCAAAATTATTAAATGTCATGTAAATGCAGACCTTGTGAGGACCAGGGCTCCATGGAAGACTCCTCCTCCTCCTCCTCCTCCTCCTCCTCCTCAAGCAGCTGGACAGTGCCAACAGTTTGGAACATCGTTAAGGTGATTGAGTTCCGATCATCAGATCTGAGATCCTTTGATCTTCAGACCGCAGCAGTGAGGCGCCGTTCGTGTTGTGGATGAGAAAGACAGTGAGAGGAGAAGTCACGGCCCCGGGGCCCCATCCGGCCCTCTGCACGTCCGTGTTCGATCAACACGGGGTCAGGACAAGTTAGGATATTTACCACTGATTACACACACACACACACACAGAATAAAAATACAGTGTGGCGGTCAGCGCTGACCGTCGCTTTGTACACGCAGTTACACCAACGCGATGAGGCAGAGAATCTAAAGCAGATCGATCTAAACATCAGACCGCAGCGAGGAGTCGGAGTTCCAATGCAGGAACCGCTGCTGGTGTGAAGTGTCAGTGGTGAGTCTGTTTAAATGTTTAACGATCGAACAATCGTCCCAACAAGTGAGGATGTGATTTAATCAAATGCCTTTAAGCCTCTGATCTCAGATGCAAATTCGATTCCTGAACAAACAGTTAGTTTCTGGGTAAAGGGCTCCCGTTTCCCCTCGACGGAGATCAGGAGATAACGCAGCGCCGCCAGCGCCGCCGGGCCGTGGACATACCTGTCCTGTAATTGAGAAAAAAAAAGAGAAGTAGGACAGAACATGGGCTGAGCCCACAGGAGATGTCACATTTAAATTGACCCCGCTGCGTCGGCTGCAGTATAAAACGCTGGCGGAGCCGGTGAGCGCGATCAGGTTTCCTCCTGAGCCACCGACGCGACATGGTGAGTTTCCAAAACCTTCCTCCAACGTTCGATGACATGTCCGACGGAACCCGGTCCAAACACGAGTGTGTGATTTTAAAGGGAGATCCCGACATCAATCAGGACTTTCAGGACGCCATCGATGTGATGCAGCGACACTCTGAGATTTATTACCCCGATCCAGGTAATCAATCATCAATCATCAATCATCAATAATCAATCGATTACAAATATGTTATATGTACTTTGTTTAGGTAAAATGACTGAAACCCCCTGAGTCAGCGAGTTCAGGTGTTACACTCTGTCTTATTCCGACACTCGTACGCTCGCATGCCTCCAACTTTGTGAGAACAGTTTAGGGAAGGCCCTTCACTGTTCATCACACCTTCAGAAAGTCATGGCTGGCTGTGGAAGAACCGTGTGGTCCACACAGAACCCTCGGAACCGAGAGTGTGAGACCGGTTCCTCTCACCCAACATCGGTGCCTGACCTCATAAATCATTCATCTGGATCAGAGGGTCAACTGGCGCTCCACTCCAAAATCACGACATGATGTCATAAATACTATGAATATTTATGAATACACTGAACTACATGAATATATTATAATTAATTGAATTAGTAAAGCCTGAGCTCATTAAACATTATAAAAGGCATTGTGCTGAAGCTGATATTGGTTTATTGGTTTGGTTCTGCAGACAGTAAGCTGGAGGTCCTCAGGAGCCCCGACTCGTCCCTTCCGTATTCGGGTTCGTGTTATCACTACCCGCCGGCGGGCTGCTGGCGCTCCACGGCGTACGAGTGGAGCGAGCCGTCGGTGAGTGGACGGCGGTGCGAACGCCCGACTCGGGGTCTGATGTGGGACTCCGCTCCCTGTTCTCTGATGGTCTGAATGACAGGGGTTCTCTCTGTGTTCCCCTCAGTCGTGGCCTCACCTCGTTCCCGAACCTCCGTCATGGGTGATGTCAGAGCCGTCCACCCTGTACCCCGTCCTGCCAGACCGACTCCGAAAAGGTAACCTGTCTTTAAACCTGTGTGTGTTGTAGCTGGAGGTCAGAACAGGAACTCGAATGAGTTTTAAAGAACTGTGGCATTTAGCTCTCGCGGTCAGAAGGACAAAAGTATGTGGACACTCAATGTCATCACATTGTAAGATTCTCCGGATGTGTGTGTGTGGGAACCGTGTGTGAGGTCGGGTACTGATGTTGGATGAGGGGGACTGACTCACACAATGTGTCGGGGGGGGGGGTGATGTCAGGGTTCTGTATGGGTCAGTCGAGTTCCTCCTCATCAAATGTTCTGCAAGGCCTGCTGTAACAGAACAGGGCCTTCCCCAAACTGTTCCCTCCGAGTTGGCATTCTAAGGCATGTGGTCTGATGTGTCCACATCCTTCAGTCCACACTGTGAGCGGGTTCTTCAGATCTGAATGGCGTGGTCGGTTCTGTTTGGTTCTCTGAGGAACCCGTTTGGAGATGAAAGGTTCTAAATGGGCGTCGCTCCGGAACTGTCCGCAGGTCGTAAGAAGCTGCGTTTGTACGAGTACCTCCACGAAGCGCTGCATGACGCCAGCATGGGGGACTCCATCCAGTGGACGGACCGGGGCAGCGGAACCTTCCACTTCATTTCCAAAAACAAGGAGAAGCTGGCCGAGTGCTGGGGGCAGCGCAAGGGCAACCGCAAGGCCATGACCTACCAGAAAATGGCGCGCGCTCTGCGCAACTACAGCCGGACCGGCGAGATCGTCAAAGTGCGCCGCAAGCTGACCTACCAGTTCAACCCCATGATCCTGCAGAGGCTGGAGACCATGACGACGCCGGCGCCGCCCACCGGACCCTCGGCCCAGGAGCCGAGCTCGCTCCAACCGGCCCCCGCCGAACAGAGCTACTACTGCTCCCCCCCCGCGGACTGGCACGGCTGGTACGGACCCTGCCCCTACCAGACCGAGTACGACCTGACCGCCGTCCTCACGTCCGCAGAGGGACTGAAGACACACCTCCCGTCTCAGTGAGGACCGACCGGCCCATGCTCCACCTGCAGGGGGAGCTGATGGTCATTATAGACTGATTAACGAGCGCACACACTGTACACACCGTACACACACCATACACACATCTCACACACCGTACACACACTGTACACACCGTACACACATCTCACACACTGTACACACCATACACACACCATACACACATCTCACACACTGTACACACCGTACACACACCATACACACATCTTACACACATCATACACACTGTACACACACCATACACACACCATACACACATC
>JAFMOD010000279.1:119472-161297 GCA_019802435.1 Corydoras maculifer
GGTGGTTCCACCTCTTCTGCCCCCTGCCCTCTCTTTCCTTCATCTTCACAAACCCCTCGCCGCTCCGTAATGTCCGTTAACCACATCCTGTTTAATTAACCTCATGCTCCGCCTCTCGCTTCGCCGGATGAACGCTCTGACGCTCTCACGCCGCCGCCGTGTCCGGGTGAGAGAACCGCTACGGTACGCACCCCGTGAGCACTTACCTCCATCTCAGAAACAGAGGGGCTGAATAAGGCTGGGATAGGATTCACGCAGCGCCTCGCTGCTCCACTCGCCTTTCACAGACGCACAGCGATCAGATTTGGGTCGTGTTTGGACCTCTGCAGGAACAAAATGATCCGAAATCTTAGATTTAAAAATAGGAGGTCCCTTAAGAACAGTGGAGGACGTTTCAGCTGGTCATTCTGATGCCCACTGTGAAGGTTGGTGGGGGACAGAAGCTCTGCAAACTCATTAGATTTTAATGTTACACCAATGACTTCGGTATAAATATCACAGAGAAACCCAATGGCATCGCTCTGCGTCTGTCCTGAGCATGTTCTCCCCGGCGGTGTCACATGGCTGCAGACGGCCGCTTGCTTCGCGTGCTTTGCGCTTGCTGAGGCTTCGTCCCACGGCATGAAACTAACGATGGACAGACCGAGCCAAGGTCCACAGATGATGTGAAGGTGGTGCAGGGTGAGGTTGAGGAGGCACCTAAACCCCGAACCCCCGTTGAGTATCTTTTCGACTCTAACATGGTTCACGAGGTTCTCACAGTGTGCACCCGTTTAACCCCGTCATCAACCAGCTAACCCACAGACAACCAACGTCACGGCCGGAGCTACGCCGGGGGCCGGATCCTCTCCCGGGGCGACTGACGTAGGTCATTCACCAAAATAAAAGTCCCACATCAGCCTCAGGGTCAGTTCACTTGTTTCACATAATCCACTGTTTATCTCGGTTCCACTAACGTTCTCATGGAGTTCTTGCAGCTGCAGATCACACCATGGCACCTTCACCTGCTTCTCTCGTCTCCACCCATCTCCTCCCACCCTCCCTCCACCTGCAGACACCTGTTGTTGTTAGCTCTCTCTCTCTCTTTGCGTGTGCATGCCGTGTTGCTGTAATACAGACATGGTACTCACTGATTGGTGGGTCTATGTGTCACTTGCACTCTCGTTCCAGATGACGAAATAACCACCAGCACCCCATCACCCACTCCTCCATCAGGTTGGTTACCATGACAACCGGATCATCAGTCCGTGCCCTGTCCCCGTGATTGACTTTGTATTTCGTCAGATGTCTGATGTGTTTGAATGCCGAGCAAAAAGAAATTAATATAGAAATTAATATTAATTAATTTCCCCTCCCCCGTTCTGTTTAAAATGGATTTTTTCACCCCTGAGAGGGGAATAGCCATGTGACGGCATACAGAAATATCTACTGACAGTTCAGTTTTGTTACCTCGTTTTAACAGTTTGGGGAAGGCCCGCCCCGATTCTGTCCTGTTTATCGTGCAGTGTGGGTCGTTTACACAACTTAATGTGTAAAACTGTAACACTGTAAAGCCACAAAGTGGAACCATCACTGCCCCCTTATGGCCCATGCGTGTATATATCCCACCCCATCATGGTCTCCGGGTTCTCCTGTACGGTCGTATGGTGTCCCAGCGCAGTGCTGCTGCTGTCTGACGCTCTGTTTCCCTTTCCAGAGGACGGAAACACAGTGAAGAAAGGCTCTGTCGATCTCACCAGTAAGAACGAGAACATGCTGTATTTACTGTACCTTCACATCTGATCATTACATAATTAAAGACATTCATTAATAATAATAATAATAATAATAATAATAATACTGTAACAAACTCCCCAGCAGACCGAGGTTCTGTTCACACCTGGTACTAATAGAAAACATCTGTAAACATCTGCCACGCCGCCTACATGGGAGCCGCGTTTGGCTGATGTGCCCCCCTGTGGTGTGTGCTAATGTAGCCATCAGGGCCCGCGCCAATCTACCACCATCAGATGTAGAACCGGCCGGTGGTGCCATGCTGCACGTCTGGTGAGATCAGGATTCTTTAAAACCAGGTGTGAACGGAGCTGAATCTCCACCTCATGCTAAAAACACGTCAAAGTCCGAGCGCCCCCACCTCCCCCTCACGACTGCATGTCCTCCTCATCACATCGCCATCTTCCTGAGCGTTACCGTGGTGTTTACGGTGTCGTGCTGTAAATCGTCTCTCTTTGTCTCTGTTTAGATGATAATGTCCCCGAGCCGTCCAAGGGGAGAAAAGACTCAGGTAATCCTCAAACCCCAACTCCCTCATTCCCCTCCCCCACCCTCATCATCTCAACTCACAGTGGAGGTTCCAGTTCGTGTCCTCAGGATGAATGCTGAGGAGCAGGTGTTTGGAGGTTGTTGTAGAGCACCAGGTCCTGAAGCTGGGACCCTGAGGTGGTTCTAAGCGCGTTCGGGTTCGAACCAGGGCGGAGTCTTTGATCTGATCTTTATTTTCACTGATGGTTTCTCTTTCTTCTGCAGGAGAGTCTTTGTGGTGATGCTTTACATGTTGCTAAATGCTTTAATGTCTGCTTGAGCGGTGTGTGTGTGTGTGTGTGTGTGTCTAGTAATACAGATGTCATCCAGATGTTGACCAGCTGTCTCTCTGTCTGTAGTCTGGTCTCTTGGTGAAGGTCAGGCTCCTGAGGATCTTGATAAACAGATCGAGAACCCTCCTCTCTCCACGTTACTGATTGAGAAACCGCAGACCGGCTCCATCCAAGTGGGTCAGTTCAGACGTGCCGGACTCTACAGAACACAAACCGAGCCTCTGATCTGTCGGAGAACATGACAAACTCAGCACCATACAGCATGGAGCCGTTAATCTTGCCTGTTTTTGTTTTGTTTTTTTAAGGGGAGGACATAACCTTCATCGCCAAAGTGGAGGCCAAGGATCTGCTGCGCAAACCGACGGTCAAGTGGTTCAAGGGAAAATGGATGGATCTGGCCAGCAAGACGGGAAAACACCTGCAGCTGAAGGAGAGCTTCGATCGCGTCACCAAGGTAACGGTCATTCCAGCTGTTCCGCCGGTCGTACCGTGGTCCTCCTCCCTCACCGGCAGAACCTCCCTCACCGCAGGTCCACACCTTTGAGATGCACATCATTAAGGCGAAGGAGAACTACGGGGGAAACTACAGATGTGAGGTCACGTACAAGGACAAGTTTGACAGCTGCTCCTTCGACCTTGAAGTCAAAGGTTTGTTGAATGCTGCAATAAATCACTGCTAAGGAAAGTTTGTATGTTCTCCCACATTCGTATGTACACACTGTATGGACGAATGTATCGGGATTCAGACTTTTTCTTTCAGTCTCATTATAAAATCAGAGTCGTGCACTTTTTGGACTACTGTAATGATCCAGGTTTGTGGAAACAGTTTGGGGAAGGCCCTTTACTGTTACAACATGAACAAAGCAAGCACCATAATGATATGATTGTGTCGGATGAGGTTGAGGGCTAGGACTCACCCATTTAGGATGAACTACAACTGAGATTGTGATCCAGGTCCTTTCACCCAACATCAGTGTCTGACCTTCTATCCATCCATCCATTATCTTCCACTTTATCCTCTATTAGGGTCGTGGGGGGGGGGGGTGCCCTATGTCCATCCAGGGGAGAACGTCTCGGGCACTGGGCAGATACACCCAGGACAGGGGGGCAATCTATCGCCGGGCACAGCCTCACACAGACACACTCTATATGGGGCAATTTTGAGAACTCAATTGACTTGATCCATGTTTTTGGACTGTGGGAGGAAACCGGAGAACTCGGAGGAAACCCACGCAGACACGGGAAGAACATGGAAACTCCACCCAGATGGAGATTTGAACCGGAAATCCCTAGTGCTGAGAGGAGAACATGCTAAACCACTAAGCCACCGTGCCGCCCCTGTCTGACCTTCTAAATTCTCTAAAAACTCTTTTGGATGAGTGGGAGTCCTTATACTTTTGTCCATACAATGTTTTATCTGTGGGATTTTATGCACTGCATACGTAGTGATGATGATGATGATGATGATGATGATGGTGTTCCTGCAGATGCTCCAGAGTCTCACGGCGTGGATATCCGTTCAGCCTTTAAGAGAAGGTAACTCTCAGATGTGCCGACTCGGCAGACCGTGTCCTTTAGGTGGCGTGTTTTTGTGAAATAACTGCGAGGAAACCAAAGAAATTTGGAGTCGAACCGTAAACACCCCACGAGGCGCCACCTCAGACGCTCTGACCGTCCCAACTCACAAAACCAGAGAAGTCAGTCCTCCATTAGAACCCCCTCCCCGGCTCACGGTTCGACTGCGTTCTGGACGACCATGTTCACAATTAACCTCCTCCGCAGATCCAGCAGACACCCCCCCCCCCACACACACACACACACAGCCTCACTAACCCCATCTGCTCAAAGCAAAATCGTTCTGTTCCGAAAGCAACGCACCGGGTCCCTCTGGCATCGGGGCGCGCATGCGAGAGGGCGCCCGCAGGGGCCGCAGCCGGTGCACAGGGCGCTCGGCTCCACGCCGAAGGCTCTGCTGTACGCCTCAACCGTGCGAGGTCACGGCATGGTTGCAGGCAGAGCTCCGTGCTGCGTTGTTTTTCTGTCTGGTGTCTGTGACGCGTCTCTAACGCAATCTTCTCGTTAACCACAGCAGCGAAGGCCAGGACGATGCGGGAGAGCTTGACTTTAGTGGGCTTCTTAAACATAGGTGAGAACCCGGTCGGCCCCTCAGGGCTTCTCTCTGTGTTGCTGCTCCGCTTTCTATCTTTAAGACCTGCCTAAAGTTTCAGAGCCGTCCTCTTTCTCTTCCTGCAGCTTCAGTGTGTCTCTGTGTGTGTCTCTGTGTGTGTGTGTGTGTGTGTGTGTTATGTTCAATAACTGTGTGTTCACATTATTGCAACGTTAAACGGAATCAAAATCATGAAATCACGCGTTCATGAGCACGATTCAGAGATGTTGTCTCTACTTAATGAAAGTTTTGTGGCGTCCACATTTATTTTGGTTTGTCTCTTCTCCCCCCCCCCCCCACACATTCAGAAACACCAGGTTAGTACAGAGAGTAGGTCTTAAATTAGAGCGTGCTGCAGGTAAGTCACTGCAGTTTACAGCATGGAGTGTAGTTCTAGATGCGAGAGCGAGCGGGCAAGCGAGAGAGAGAGAGAGAGCGAGAGAGAGAGTGCTGTTCTGCTGTAGCCTGGTAACACTTTATTTACACGCAGCGTTCAGAACCGAACCGCAGATACTCAGACATCAGGCACATGTCTCTGTGTGATGCAGCTGCAACCGAAGGATGTGGAAACGGCTTCGGCTGCAGGGGATGAAGTGTGTTTTACTCATTCAAAACACACACACACACACACACTCATTATCGTGACGATGCTGTATTTATGTTCTATGAAATCAGTAGTACATGTACGAGAGGGCGTGGCATTATTCTGAATAATGCATACTGTACCCCTGCACAGCCCCTTAGACATGTACACACTGATACTACACACCGTATATAGGCAACCACACACACACACACACACACACACACACACACACAGTTAGGATCTGACACAGAGACATTTGTTGATGCATTTCTGAGTATTAAAGGTTTCTGAAGCTGCAGAATAGTGTTATCACTACATTTAATAATGCAATGACTTCAATGCACTGCAGTCAGATTTGCATATTCGCCTTTCAGTGTTTGAAGCCTACACACACACACACACACACACACACACACACAGCTCTTCAGTACTTCACAATCCAGACATTCAGGGAAATGTCTGTGAGAGAAAGGCGTAACGCTGTGATGCTAACCGAACATTAACGAGCCTGTAATTAACACGGACGTGTAGAGTTAGACCTCATTAATCCCATAACCCCAAAAATACTCCCGACCACTTCGGTGCTAATGTTCGGACCTCGCCTGACCTTCTGATCTTTCATGCTTCGTGTTCTCAGCTATGAAACCGTCTCAGTGTCGTCTTCATAGCGTGCTTGATTCACTAACTGACTTAATATGCAAATTCAGCAATATTTTCTCCTAACAATGACACCATGAACCGACTGCTGAATTTCTACAGAACATTTTAAAAAAACCATCGAATCCATAACTTTAACTTTTAGATCTTTTATAACTCATTTATTCACAACACGTTCCATTTATGATTACTGTCATACTGTAGATCATCATTATTATTAATAATAATAATAATAATAAAAAATATAGTTACGTTGCTTAACTCATTATAATCTGTAATAATCATTCAGGATTATTTTGCATTATATTTTTATAAATTAAAATGAAGGGACGCAACGTTCCATTACCCTCAACCCCATTTAACACCTTTAGGATAAATTGAATATTTATTTTACAATTATTTAAATAATAAAAAAGTCAGTAAATAATTAATAATAATAATAATTAGTGCTCATTTCTCATCAGTATTTAAAGATTTGATAATTAATGACCTCAGGGTTTAGTCTGAAGTCTGAAGTGAAAATGAACGGAACAATAGAAACAGGGTCACATTAAGGATTAATGGATTACAGCGGAACGTGTGCAGAGGAACCCCAGATGAAGCACCCGGGTTCCTCAGCACACAGTTCGACGGTGGGGGCAGAACTTAACCGTGAACCTCGTGTCGCATGACGTTAGAGAAGTTAAACAGGAGGAGGCTCCGGAGGTGGACGTGTGGGAGATCCTGAAGAACGCCCGGCCCGATGAGTACGAGAAGATCGCCTTCATGTACGGCATCACGGACCTGCGCGGTCTGCTGAAACGGTTAAAGAAGACCAAGAAAGAGGAGAAGAAGAGCGAAGGTGAGGGAGAGACTACAGGAGATACCAGACCTGCTCAGATCTCCTGCCTCCATCACATCTGCTCATTCTGCTGATTGCGTCCTATCCCAGCCTTTGCCAAGAAGTTGGAACCTGCGTACCAGGCGGACAAAGGAGGCAAGATCCGGTTGGTTGTGGACCTGGCAGATCCAACAGTGGAACTGAAATGGTACAAGAACGGTCAGGAGATCCGTCCCACTCCCAAGTAGGTTCCGTCCCTCATCAAAGAACGAGTCTTCATTCTTATAATACCTTCATTTTTCACAAATGAAATGTGATTTTGATAATTCCATCATAAATTGGCTTTCATTTGTGTTTGAGTGTTTTTATAATCTGTATCTCGTGATGATTGAACCCAGATGTGATGCTTCAGGTCAACCCAACACCCCAATTCCAGATTTCATTTGTTTTTTGGCCGAAGTCTTACATCTGAGAACGAGATAAATCATCACAGTTTGTTATTAATTGTTCAAGAAAAGGCCCCGCCCCCTTTGAAGGACTTTATTGGAGTATGGCTTTGAGGGAACCTGTATAATTGGTATTGTGGTATTAAACATCTTAAAAGCAAACGTTCTGCAGGTTCTTCAGAGCTGTTCTCCGTACTAAAGACATCTGGGGGGGTGGAGAACATTTTCTAGTCGCTTATTTTGATTGTGTTGAGAATTCCTTGCTTTTCAGGAGACCCTCTGCTCCGTCTCTCTGAGGGCTTCTGTTTAGAACCTTAGTAACAGAAGCCTTGGTTGCCTGGTCCTCACAGGGGCCACATCTACAGTTGTGTTTAAAAAAGTTTGTGCGTTTGTAATGGATGTTTGTCATGGCACCATGGGGCTCACGCTCTCCTGACACTTTAAACAAAGTTCTGCGTCAGAATAAAAGAACGCTCACAGAACCCATTAAAGCCCCTGCCATGACATCTGATCGTTATAAACGTATGTACATCTTTAACCACAAGTGTAAATGTCCTGTCCTGTCTCGTTGTGCCTCCTTTCCCATGATGCATCATAACCTCCACAACCTTCCCTCCTGCGGTGCGGCTCCCTTCGGACTCTTGCGTCTTGAGTAATCGGAAGTAAGTCTGCGTTCCCGGAGTGTCTGAGTGTGATGTGTGATTTAACTCTGCTCTCTTTATGCTAAGAGATCCTCCATCCCATAATACTGAGTATAAAGATCTCCATTAAAGGCGTGGTTTTAATGAGGGCTCTCTGCGCAGGTACATCTTTGAGCACAAAGGAACCCAGAGGATCATGGTCATCAATAACTGTCAGATGAGTGATGATGCTGCGTACTCCGTCGTCGCCGGAGACGACAAAAGTTCCACCGAGCTGTTTGTAAAAGGTAAACGAGAACATCTGATTACACATCTGGATCCTGACGTGAAGATGAACAGACAACCGGTTCTTTAGTTTTTGTGGGAGGAGAGCGTGGGGGGTGTTGATTGATCTGATTGATGTTGATCAGATGTCCTCTGTTCACAGAGCTGCCGGTGAAGATCGTGAGAGGCCTGGAGGCTGTGAAGACCACGGTCAACGAAAGAATCGAGTTGGAGTGTGAGGTGTCAGAGGAAGGAGCTCAGGTTAAATGGTGTGTGTCGTTACTGTCTGCCAAGAAGATCAAAGTGTTCTCCCAGAACTTTAAAGATTAAACTCATTAAATGATGACAGGATGAAGAACGGCGTGGAAGTTCCCACTGGGGTGCGCTCAAGGTACCGCGTGAAGTCTGAAGGCACCAAACACTGGCTGATCATAGAAGACGCTCAGAAGGAAGACACGGCCAAGTACTCCATCATGGCCACCGGGGGCACCAGTGAGGCTCATGTCCAAGTAGACTGTGAGACTCCTTTTCTTGACCTTTTCTCTCCTCTTGTGTTCTAAAGCCATTTTAAGCTTGAAGAGTCGAATCTCCTCCTTCTGATTTTTTTAAGTGAAGCCTTTGAAGATTCTGCAGGACCTGCAGGACGTGACCATACGTTTGGGTCAGCCGCTGAAGCTACCCTGCGAGATCCTACCCGGAAACGTCCCGGGGCGCTGGTACAGGAACGGCCAGCTCATTCAGTCCAGCGACCGCATCACCATCCTGCACCGAGCCAAGTAAGATCCCCAGGTTCCACAGCAGCCTCGGGTTCTGTACTGTTCTTTAAATCTGCCATGATGTACACCGAACTGCCACGGTCTCCTCATCACCCACAGGAACCACCGACTGGAAGTTCAGACCTGCACCCTCCATGATGCTGGAGAATACACCTTCACTCCAGAGGGCTACACACAGAGCCTCAGTGCCAAAGTTCACATCATAGGTACAGTTCATACACCTCACTCAGCTCAGTCGACCCCCATCATCGGGTTCTTCAACCAAGAACTCAACTGAGAAGCTGTTGAACCCCTGCACTCAGCACTCTGACATCTTCAGCTTCGAACTCCCGATTCTTCTTTCAGATCCTCCCAAAGTCTATCTGGATGCTCTGACCGAGAACACTGTGACTATAGTCGCTGGAAACAAGCTGCGTCTGGAGATCCCGATCAGCGGAGAACCTGCACCCAGAGTGGTGTGGATGAAAGGAGAGCGGGTGAGGGATGATCTCTATAAACGCGTCATCACGTCATAAACACACTGCAAAAAAAAAAAAAAAAAAGCACAAACTTGTGTGCAGGTAATTCTTGAAAGTGGCACCAGGGCGCGCGCTGAGACGTTCGCTGATCACACCTGCCTCACCATTGATGTCACAGAGAGAGAAGACACCGGTAACTATAAGATTGTCCTGCAGAACGAAGCAGGGGAGGACACCGGCAGTGTGAAGGTCAAAGTTGTGGGTGAGGATCTCAGAGGACAGGTTTTAAACACGAGTCCTAAAGGAGTGAATCCAAAGTCCTAATCAAGTTGTTTTGACTTTGTTTACTCAGACATCCCTGATCCTCCTGGACCTCCATTGGTTCCCATGGTTGGTGGTGATTGGTGCACGATGACATGGGATCCTCCTCTTTATGATGGCGGATCACCGATCCTAGGTAACCAGATCTCTCCAGATAGTAAATCCTGGTCAGTGTCGGTGACGGGATGTTGTGGACCCGTTCTGTCTCTCTGTGTTTCTAAGGATACTTCATTGAGAGGAAGAAGAAGCAGAGCTCCAGGTGGATGCGACTGAACTTCGATCTCTGCAAAGAGACCACGTTCGAGCCCAAAAAGATGATCGAGGGCGTGCCCTACGAGGCTCGGGTGTTTGCCGTCAATGCCATCGGCGTGTCTAAGCCCAGCGAGCCCTCCAAACCCTTTATCCCTCTCGGTAAGTGCTGTGTTCAGGAATGTTGGTGATGCAACCGTTTGGTCCTTTCATGTCAGATAAGCCTGTTCAATCCCGCGAGAGAAGCGTCCCGGCACCACACGGCCTCCGTGTTCCAGTTTGCCCTTTAAACTGCCCTCTGTGCAGCTGCTCTAAACATCCCAACTATTCTCACTGTGAACTTCACGGCAAAGCTGCCAGATTAAGAGCACCGTCTGGTCTTTAATAAGGCGTCGAAATCCACTCATTAAACTCAGACTCTCTGCTTAAAGTTCTGCAATCAAAGGAGAACATGCTACACGCAACGGAATCCTGGGAATTTTATATTTATATCACCTTTAAGACTCTGTACAGGGTTTCTAAGAAAGAGATCTATATCGCCCACGGTACAGTTTACACTGATGCGCCCTCGAACACGTCGCCATGCAAATCTCATTCTTTCTTGGTGTTTCAAGCTGTCACCAGTGAGCCCACCATGCTGGTGGTGGATGATGTCACCGATACAACCGTGACGGTGAAATGGCGCCCACCGGAGACCATCGGCGCTGCTGGATTGGATGGGTACCAGGTGGAGTACTGCGTCGAAGGAAGTAAGACGTTCATATTTATGGTAGAGCGATTGAACAGAACCAACGTCTGGCGGCACCATGAACCCAAACCCAGGTTCCTCCTGATGAGGTGTTGTGCTCTGCGGCTTTAACAGCGGACGATTGGATACCGGCCAACAAGGAGCTGATCGAGAAAACCAGGTACACCATCACCGGCCTCACGCCCGAGGCCAAGATCCTGATTCGAGTCAAGGCCATAAACGCTGCGGGTGCAAGTCAACCGAAGACCATTCAGCATGCCATCCTGGTGAAGGAGGTGATCGGTAGGTCCGCCGTCAGCTGTGACGTTATAGATCATCTGGCTGAAACGGGATGATCATGTGGTTCTTTCAGAGCCTCCCAGGATCCGTGTTCCTCGACACCTGAAGCAGACCTACATGCGCAAGGTTGGAGAACAAGTCAACCTGGTGGTCCCGTTCATGGTGAGCTCATAATTAATCATTTAAAGCTGATCATAAGACGACTTCCTGTCCCTCGCTCATTAACAACACACACATGGCTGACCCAAACACAGGGCAAACCGAGGCCGAAGATCACCTGGCTGAAGGACGACGAGCACATCGATCCCGCGCAGATCAACATCCGCAACTCCGACTGCGACACCATCATCTTCATCCGCAAGGCTGAGCGCAAGCACTCCGGGAAGTACAAACTGACCGTGCAGGTCGAGAACCACATGGACACGGCCCTCCTGGACATCCAGATTGTGGGTGAGTACCACACGGAGTCCTCACCTCATTCGCCCAACTCCTTTAAATTGAATCAGGATTGTGGGAGCATCAGCATGAAGTACCCGAGATTAAATCTGTCCTTCGATCTGCTCAGACCTTCCCGGTCCTCCTCAAGTGGTCCGAATCGACGAGGTCTGGGGTGAGAACGTGGCTCTGGATTGGACACCCCCCAAAGATAACGGCAACGCTCCCATCTCAGGGTACACCATCCAGAAGGCAGACAAAAAGACCATGGTACGTAGGGTCGCTCTCAGTCATACTCATTATAAGAAATAAAGTATAGTATAATATTATACAGTCTCTATCACCCTCTACTGGTGGGGTTTATTAATTTATATAGTGCTCATTTATACCAGCGTCTGTAAATATTCTCTTCGTGTTGATGTTTTTGATGACTGTGGACGTACTGTTAGTCTGAAATTCAATCAATACCGAGCTGTAAGGTGACCCACCTCCACCTCCACCGTGTGTCTGCAGGAGTGGTACACCTGTATAGAGCATTACCACCGAACCTGCATCACCATCAACGAGCTGGTGGTGGGAAACGAGTACTACTTCAGGATCTTCTCCGAGAACATGGTGGGCCTGAGCGAGAGCGCCACCACCACCAAAGACACTGCGGTCATAGTGAAGGAGGGTAAGTCTCCACCCAAACTACTCTGAATACAGATCGTTCACATAGTGGAGAAGTTAGAGCAGCTGCAGGACTTCACACCGTGGTTCACGCTCCGTAAATGGAACGTACGCGAGATTCGTATCTGAGATCTGATCCAAACATTGAAGTTTGTCCTGTGGTTTGATTTCCCGTTTCTGTTGATGTCGTGCATGATGGAAAGTCCATGAGCTGCAGAGTAGATGAAGCAGATGTTTCCACACTGTGTTAATGAAAGTTCCCCGTGTGAACCTTCACGCCGCGCTGTACTGAGGATAAACGAACGCGTG
This sequence comes from Corydoras maculifer, assembly GCA_019802435.1. NCBI lineage: Eukaryota > Metazoa > Chordata > Actinopteri > Siluriformes > Callichthyidae > Corydoras > Corydoras maculifer. Next base: position 131,892 of record JAFMOD010000279.1, read on the forward strand.
TTGTCTCTTCCTCATCACATAAGGGAAATTCCCCCATGATACAGCACTCGGCCAGTATCATGCACGATCCCGCTATCCATTCCCCCCCTCTTCTTCCTCTTCTTCCTCTCCTTCCTCTCCTTCCTCTCCCTTCTCGTCCTCCTCTTCCTCCACTTCCTCCTCTCACTATTATTTAGGAATGAACCTGAAGAACCCAGAGTACATCGATCACGACTTCACGGAGGCGCCCAAGTTCACGCAGCCCCTCATCAACACGTTTGCCATCGCCGGGTACAACACCACCCTCAACTGTAGCGTCCGTGCCAACCCCCGGGTACGAAAGTCTCCGTTTGATACGGAACACTGACCTATAGATTATACACGTATAGTACAATTACGTACATGAGCGTCCACTGTACGGGTTCTCTCTCTGCCTCGCAGCCCAAAATCATCTGGATGAAGAATAAGATCGCCATCATCGATGACCCTCGCTACAGGATGTTCAGCAACCAGGGTGTGTGCACGCTGGAGATTCGGAAGCCCAGCCCATTCGACGGGGGCGTGTACTCCTGCAAAGCCATTAATGACCTGGGGGACGCCCAGGTGGAGTGTAAACTGGAGGTGAAAGGTCAGTCATATGATTTACTCTGTGGTTCAGTTCTATGGTGCATTATAATTCATCTGTGCTCTTCCTTTAAAGGTGCTGTATGTGACTTATTGTCGTGGATGATAATTGCTCAACCAGAGAGCAAGGTTCTGGACAGTTACTGTAATTAAACGAAAATAAACCAAACTGAACTTCACTGTTAATGAGTTATGTTTATACAGCGTCCCTGCTATAGTTACATACAGCAGCTTTAAAGATGCCACTTATGATGTGTATGTTTTTGGCATGTTCTGTTTACTGTGTTAACTGAGATTTACAGGAAGCAGCACTACCCTCCACCCTCCATCCACATGGCCCTGTTTCACCCTCATCTGACCTACACCTGGTTCTGATTACATCTGACCGTCCTCATAACACATCTATTTCAGTGTCATTAACATGACACCGAGTCATGGTGTATGTTAAATGTTCCACTACCATCCATGGGCCCACGTGTCCCCCGTCTGTACAAAGGAGTATGAGCAGAGTTCATGTCCGTGGTGTCTGCAGCTGTCTGTCAGTTACACGTCTGCAACGTCTGCCGATCATTATACACCAACCCGGTGGCAAAGTCCCGCTGTAAAGAAACCGTGGAATGTACAGAGAGAAGTCTCACTTCCACTTTAAGTCTCTCTGATCTTGTGCTGGTGCTTTGACGGATCAGTAGAGGTCACTGTTGAGGCAGAAGTCAGAAAGTCTGTCTGTCTGTGCCTTTAAAGCATCAGACTATAGCATCTTTTTGGTTTTCTATTAGACCAGACCATTATCTTCACCGGTCATATCTCCATGATCCCAATCTACAGAACTAGTTCAGATCTTTGGACATCCCACCCAAACCCAGCTCTGCTACATGCGTCTCATCCAGTAATCTTAATTATTATTAAATTCTGCAAAGATGACATCACAACCGACTTATTTTTAGAATCACCACGGTATACTTTTTTATTTTAAGTGATCCTCGTTGGTTTCCACTTGTGTTCACCCCAGCAGCTGGAGATGTCCTGCAGTCTGTCCCATAATCCTCCATGTTAAATCTGTAATGACCGTCAGCGTCGCAGCTGGACTCACATAACTCCATCATGTAAAAAAACATCAGGTCTAACTCCTCTTCTCTTCTCTCCCCCAGTCATCACTCAGGAATAGTGAATGTTATTCTCATCTAAGGTAAGCTTTCATATGGTTTCGGGCATATGAAGCTTATTTATGTCATTCATTCTGCTGTGCTTGCTAACCTGCTGCCGTGAGGTAGTCCGCTTGTATTCGCATCGTTTCGTTGGGTCAGAGTCACATCGTCTGGTCCCGGCGGTTCATCCGGCGGAAACCCAGTGTCTTGTCCCAGAGTCTCCGACGTGCTGTTTGCTTGAAGCCCATTTTCCTGTAACCGTGTCTGTTTTCTTACGTAACCCGTCCCACAGACAGGTTGAGTGACCTGCTCCCGACTAAAACTCATCACAACGTCTCCTCCATCCCTGTATGTTACTTCAGAAAACAGTTACTGCAAGGGGAAAAAGAATGGGTGGAGCATGAGGTCTGGAGTGCATTTCTTGACAAGCTTGATTCTGCATGATGTGCAAAAATGCTTTTCTTCGTTTATACCATCAGTAAATGAGGTTCCATTAGTGCTGCACGTCACCGGGCCAACAGACGTCATCCGTCCAAATGTTTTCACAAAACATCGCCTGCTTCAGACTCAAACCCTGAGTTCTAGTGCAGAATGTTGACATGCGGGTCCTGATCTCAATCGTGCAGCAGACTAATGGAGGTTCATCCACACACCGTGATCACATGCTTGAGTCCTGCGCTTGTGCTTCTGTCCGGCAGCATACAGGTTGGAACCTGAAGGTCCTGAGCTTGATTTACAGCTCTGACTGATCTCACAGCTTCAGCCTCATCTCTCTCATTACTTCTCACGCGCTCTCTCGTTATATCTCCTCACAGGAGACAGTGCTGAGTCTGTTATCTCTTCTCCGTAGGAGGCTTTACGTTCTTTCAGCTGATGAAGCGAGGCGTTCCCCTGCATCTCATCAACAAATACATAAATGAAATGAAGCACTCCGAGATGGAGAGGAAGGGATCTGACTGATGGGTGATTTGCCCCCCTCCCCCCCAAATTCCCATTGCTAGAGCTCATCAGCGGTGTGTGAACATAGCATGCAGTGTTCAGACCTGGACCTATAGCTGACCCAGAAAAGTCTGTGTGAAAGCAGGCCGATCCGAGGACCCGGAGAGGAAACTGGACCGTTGCTTGGAAACGCCTGGCACGTTTTGTTGTGATGATGCATTCAGCGTTAGGTTTCAGCTCCTGTAGTGGCTTTGAGAGGCAGAGCTGGAGTTTGATCGAGGTCTTTGTCTTTTTCCTGTTTCTGCACCTCCTGCTTTTTCGGTGTTCTGCAGTGTTAGTTAAGAAAACTCCAGGTAGATGAGATTAACTCACTCACACACGGAATATTTAGTCTGATCCTCGAACCCATGCAGTCGAGTTGAAGGCGTGTCACTGAAATAAACATTGTGTTTTTAAACAGAATTACTTTAAAGCTCTCTTTCATTAAACCCAAACAGCAGGTTATAATTTCAACATTACATGTTATACTTTATTAGTTACACCTCATGATTTCTATACTCATGATCATGTTAGTGGTTTTGTAGTCCATCTGTGGTTCTAAATGCTCTGTTAATCCCCTTTACTCTGTTCTCTGAAGATCAGGACACCCCGCAGAGCAGGTGGGTATTATTAGGGTGGTGGATGATTCTCAGCACTGCGGGCACACGGTGGTGGTGTGTTAGTGTGGTGTGTATGGCTGGAGTTTACACCTTGTATTCTCTCACTGTACACTCTATCACTTTATAGATGTAAATCAGAAACAGCAGGTCAGCGGTTGCTGCACGGTTTGTGTTATTTCTTCATTCATTATCTCCCGCTTTATCCTTTATTAGGGTCGCGCGCGGAGGTTTCCCCCCATGCCCATCCAGGGGAGAACGTCTCGGGCGCTGGGCAGATAGACCCAGGACAGGGGGGCAATCTATCGCTGGGCACACACACTCACTCACACACACACACACACTCTATATGGGGCAATTTGAAGAACTCAATTAACTTGATCCATGTTTTTGGACTGTGGGAGGAAACCGGAGAACCCGGAGGAAACCCATGGGAGGAACATGTAAACTCCACCCCGATTAGGATTCGAACTGGGAATCTCTAGTGCTGAGAGGAGAACATGTTAAAGCACCGTGCTGCCCCGGTTTGTGTTATTCATTCATTCATTATCTCCTGCTTATCCTCTATTAGGGTCGCGGTGGGGTTCCCCATGCCCATCCAGGGGAGAACATCTCGGGCGCTGGGCAGATACACCCAGGAAAGGATGCCAATCCATCGCTGGACACACACTCACTCACACACACACTCTATATGGGGCAATTTGAAGAACTCAATTGACTTGATCCATGTTTTTGGACTGTGGGAGGAAACCGGAGAACCCGGAGGAAACCCACGCGGACACAGGGAGAACATGGAAACTCCACTCAGATGGGGATTCGAACTGGGAATCCCTAGTGCTGAGAGGAGAACATGCTAAACCGCTAAGCCACCGTGCCGCCCCGGTTTGTGTTATTAATCCTTTAATCCTCCATCAGTGATCACAGGACACATTAACCAAGAGAGTTAAAGGCTGACTGCTGGGCTCAGTGAAGACGCAGAGACCCTTCGGGACATTTCGGACATCCAGGAGGAGTGCAGTGTGTGTGTACGGGAGGAGGCCTTCCCTAAACTGTTGTTATTTTGCTTTATTAAAGGCTGCAGTCTGAATCGCTGCGTCAGCAGGTTTGAGTTTCCCGCCCGCGGTCCACTTCCGGTCGTTGGTTTCCTGCTCGCTGTGTGAAGCGTTCACCCAACTGTTGGGCTTCATGACTTTCGAGATGAAGCGGCGCGACTGACGCGGTTTCCCGCTCGACGCGCGGCGTGTGGACGTTCGGGAGGAATAAGCGGCGGTGTGTGTGTGTGTGTGTGTGTGTGTGTGTGTGAGGGGGAGAGAGCGAGAGGACGAGGCAGCTATGCCTCAGTGTGTGTGTGCGGAGCCTCTGTCGGCGGTGCAGCTGCGGCGGCTCGCCGAGCACAAGTACAGTTCAGCGGGGCGATCTCTACTCGAGCCGCCCTTTCAGATTTACTGGAACTGGCTGGTGCAGCAGATCCCCACCTGGGTCGCTCCGAACACCCTCACCATCACCGGGCTGATCGTCAACGTGCTCACCACCCTCATCCTGGTCTATTACTGTCCGACCGCCACCGAGGAGGTGAGTGAGTGACCGGGTGACCGGCTGAGGGCGTTCATTTATTGGGGTGTCATCCTGTGACAGGCTCGTTTGTACTCCACACACACACACACACTGTAAACGCCGTGTTTCCGCACTGCATTATGGGCTTTGTAGTGTCCACGGTGTCAATACCATCATTTACATTTACATTTGGTCATTTATCAGACGCTTTTATCCAAAGCGACTTACAAGGTGACGCACAGGGTTAATTTTTAACATCCCTGGAGCAATCATGATGTAGTATATCCTAGAGTTTTGGCTTTTCATTCCTATTTCATTAAAACCTTTTCTCAGGTTTGACTTCAGTTTCAGGTGAAAGATTTGTTTTCATTAATGCTGCAATTAACGAGGCCCCCACCAAGTTATGAATAGAAATTACTTTAAAGAGAAGTCATGAAAACACTGCGGCCGGGCAACATGGACATCAAAAGACTCCTCAAGAAGCAGTTCACCAACAAAGCTCATTTTCCTGATTTATATTCAAATATTACAAACAAAAATAAGTAAATGTATGACTTTAGCTTGCACTGAATATCATTCATTCATTCATTATCTCCCGCTTTATCCTCTATTAGGGTCGCGGTGGGGTTCCCCATGCCCATCCAGGGGAGAACATCTCGGGCGCTGGGCAGATACACCCAGGACAGAGCGAAAATCCATCGCTGGGCACACACTCACTCACACACACACTCTAAATGGGGCAATTTTGAGAATTCAATAAACTTGATCCATGTTTTTGGACTGTGGGAGGAAACCGGAGAACCCGGAGGAAACCCACGCAGACACGGGAAGAACATGGAACCTCCACCCAGATGGGGATTCGAACCAGGAATCCCTAGTGCTGAGAGGCGAATGTGCTAACCACTAATCCACCGTGCCGCCGCACTGAATATCAAATAACCCTAAATATATTTTATATAATAATTTACATTAAAAAAGCCGCACGGTGGCTTAGTGGTTTAGCATGTTCTCCTGTCAGCACTAGGGATTCCCGGTTCGAATCCCCATCTGGGTGGAGTTTGCATGTTCTCCCCGTGTCTGCGTGGGTTTCCTCCGGGTTCTCCGGTTTCCTCCCACAGTCCAAAAACATGGATCAAGTCAATCGAGTTCTCCAAATTGCCCCATATAGAGTGTGTCTGTGTGAGTGTGTGCCCAGCGATGGATTGTCCTGGGTGTATCTGCCCAGCGCCCGAAACTTTCTCCCCTGGATGGGCATGGGGACCTCCCCCCCCAAACCTAATCTAGGACAAAGCGGAAAATAATGAATGAGTGAATGAATAAAAGGTTTTCTCAGGTTTGACTTCAGTTTCAGGTGAAAGATTTGTTTTCATTAATGCTGCAATTAACGAGGCCCCCACGAGGTCTGTGATTACAGGAAAAGTTATGAATAGAAATAGAGAAGTCATGAAAACACTGCGGCCAGGCAACATGGACATCAAAAGACTCCTCAAGAAGCAGTTCACCAACAAAACTCATTTTCCTGATTTATATTCAAATATTACAAACAAAAATAAGTAAATGTATGACTTTAGCTTGCACTGAATATCATATAACCCTAAATATATTTTATATAATAATTTACATTAAAAAATATTTGTAACGCTCTAAGTTTCTTACTGTAACATATCCAGAGATGCTTTACTGCAAGATGCATAATATGGTAAATATTAATACCACTAAACATGAACAAGTTAGAAAGACACCATAACTTTGTTACTGAAGCCCCTGCTGTTTTTAAAAAACAATTTCTCTGAACATTTTAAACATCGTAAAGACCTCAACGGACAGATGTTAACATGATCTGTCGACGAATCCTGTACCTTAAACCTTCTCGCATTGGACACCGATTAATGATAAGTTTACTGTAACTTCTGATTTTTACTGGTCATGTTTTATTATAGCACCTTAAATATTCTCGCCACTGTTTTAACAACACAGCACTAACTTACTGTCGATGTGTTTTAGTCACTGTTCTTAAAGGCCAATCTGAAACAAAGACAAAAATAGGGTAATAGAAAGCAACAGTAAAGTTCTGAAACATTCTTTCATATCGAGGATGTTTGTTAAATGAAATGTTAAACGTTGTTAATAAACCCACGCCTGCATTGTGATCTCGCCCCACAGGGCGTCACGGAAAATAACTATGCAAAAATAATACACAGAATTGCTGATCCTCAAACAGGATTGGTAGCTTTGTTCTCGATGGAGTCTGTTATGTGCTTTCAACATCGTGTTTTTCATAACTGGTCTTTTAACTTCGACCTCACAAGCTTGGCGTAGGAGCCTAACCTGTATTTCCAGGCCTGCGCAGGACCAGGTTCCACTGCGGCTGCTTTTCCGCTGGGGATCAGCAGCTTTCCTATCACAAGCTCCAGAAGACAGAGATAAGGAACAACCTTTGGTCCTCTGACCAGAGGTTCTGTGATTTCTTTGACCTGTGTCATGTAAAAACAGGATCTGCCTCTGTGCAGCTACTCCACTTTTATTAAAGCAGGAGTACAAGGTTCAGATGGAGAAACTACTTATCAATCTTGTACTGCACATAGTGTTTTAATGATGGTGTTCAGGAATGAATGAGTCAGGTGACATAGTTCATCATCCTGCTGTACAGTCTAAACACGCGGTACTACAGTAAGAAACATGGTGCAGGTACACGGCAAGTTCACTTGAGCTATTTAAGACGAGCACAAAATTTAATCTAAAACCATAAAGCACAGACATACCAGAGATGGAACATTCCACAAAGAACCTATAATGTGTCATTAAGCACATGATTCAGGTTATAGAGTCACTGCTTTGTTATGAGGAGTTTGAGTCAGGGTGTAGAACTATTCACTTTGATGAGTCATGTGATCATCAGTCATGTCTCACTCTGACCTGTCTCACTCTAGGCTCCAGCCTGGGCTTTTATCCTCAGTGCTTTAGGTCTGTTCATCTACCAGTCGCTCGACGCCATCGATGGGAAACAGGCGAGACGGACCAATAGCAGCTCTGCTCTGGGAGAACTCTTTGATCATGGCTGTGATGCTGTCTCAACAGGTCTCTCCCTCATTGTCTGTTTCTGTCCTCCTCTCTCTGACCCGTTTGCTTCTGACACCCCCTCACACCCCTGTCTTTGCCCCGCTGCAGTGTTCGTCTCCATTGGGACGTGTATATGTGCTGGTTTGGGCGCGTACCCCAACTGGATGTTTTTCTGCGGCTTTGTGGGCATGTTCATGTTCTTCTGTGCTCACTGGCAGACCTATGTCTCTGGGACGCTTCGCTTTGGCATGTAAGTACATCAGCTGTAGGTCAAAAGTCTCCTACATTATTACATCATAATTTTACCAGAGCCTCTGATGTCAGTGCACGGAGGTTCTAACAGTCTAAGGCATTGGTTTGAATTTAAAGCAAGTGTTAATTATGATAACTTAATAATGCATGGAGATAAGCTTAATCTCCTTGTCCGTTACTCCCCATTTTAAGGCGTGTCATACACACAATGTGATGCTGTCGCTGTCTGAATCATGGTTCTGGTTGTAAAAGCTTCTTGATTAAGGGAAAAGGTGAGGCATGAAAAATGAAGCTGCACTAATAAAGGACATGAGCAACCTGAGCTCTCTGCCCTTTAGATCGAGGGGGTGCACATGGTCAGTGTGACTGGGATAGGACAAGGTGCAGCCAGCCAGCCAGCCAGCCAGCAGCAGCGACAGTGGTGCTTTGTGTGACACATTGCTGGAATGGGAGTAGAGAGCAAGGAGATGCCTGTATCTGCATCATCATCATAAGTAATATTAATATTAATAATAATATTTTAATTTTTTACTCAGAGTCGATGTGACTGAGGTTCAGATTGCCATCATTGTCATGTATCTGATGTCAGCCTTTGGAGGAGTAATCCTCTGGGAGACAACGGTATACACACACACACACACACCAAATTAATTCACAAGGAGAACATGCAAACCACACAGAAAGCACCTATGTCTGTCCCTGCTAGGATAGTATGCCTCATCCCCCGTCCCCATCATATAGCATCTGCAAATATATGGTCGTTAATCCAAATTCTGTCTAGTGTAGTGTCTTTAGATGTTGCTAGGCAACAGAATAGCATCAGTCAGACCTACTGATGATGAATAAACATTTATCTCTGAACTCATCAGTGACATAAACCTCTAATAGAAATGTGAGAACAGTGAATGAGAGTGTATTTCATGGCTGTGTTATATTTTGGGTTTCTCCACCAGTTGCCTGTTCTCGGTATGAAGCTCAACATGATTCCCATCCTGGGCATCATCGGTGGATTTCTGCTCTCCACATACAACTACTTCTCGGTCATCCTGAGTGGCGGCATCGGAAAAAACGGCTCCACTGTGGCGGTAAGTTATGTTTACATCCATCCCATAATTATTCTTTTCTCCATGTGTAATGAGTTACGGACCATGTTCACACACTCTCTTAGTCCCCTTTACTCTGTGCTCTGACGATCAGGACCCTGAACAGGGCAGGCATTATTGAGGTGGTGGATGGTTCTCAGTACTGCAGACACACTGCTGTATCTGATCCACTCATATTAACACAACACACACTAACACACCACCCTAATAATACCTAAACATGTAAAGTTGTGGAGAACACTGAGTGAAGAATCCAAAGTCCTTCTCAGTCATCTCGGTATTTTTCTCTCTGTAGGACACCAGTGTTTTGTCTCCAGGTTTGCACATCGTCCTCATCCTGAGCCTGGCCTTCATCATCTTTAAGAAGTCCTCCAGCCAGCTGTTTGAACTCCACCCCTGTCTGTACATCCTCACGTTCGGAATAGTCGTCTCCAAGATCTCCAACAAGCTGGTGGTGGGTTTCAGAGATCACAATAAAGTTTAAAAACAAACCGTTTGAATGACTGAGAATGAAGGTGACAGGTGCAGAATATATACACACGCACAGCTACACTGAAAAATATAAAGAAATAAACAAAGATCTTGTGGATGGCGAGTGTTTAGAGTAAATTCCCTGTAAATTAAATGAATCTGCTTCGTATATGGAACAGATTGTATGAGTACACGATCAGGAAGCAGACAAAACATCCCTCATTCATTCATCCATTCACTTTCTCACTGATCTTGATCAAGGCCTCTGTGATTTCTGGATGACAGGTCACCCGCTTAGAGAGGAACTGCCATTGCACTTGAATCTCCAAGGTCACAGCTTGAGAACTGTTTGGTCTTGGTTCGAACCATCACTCTGAAACTGAGATCAGATATTTATAGTTTGTCAGATGTTACAGGAACATCTAGTGCCACCTCAGAAGATAGAACCATAGAGCACCTGAGGAACATCCGAGTGTTTTAATCAAACTTCACATGAGAAACCTGCTGCAGCTCTACATTTGGACTGACTAAAGACTCATGACCAACCAGAATCAGTTATTTCCATCAGAATTATTACCCAGTCTTAATTTTTTATTTTAGAATGAATTCCTCAGACGTCTTTGAATTATTTTAATTAAGAGTTGAACGTGTGTGATTTACCTTGCACGCTATGATTTCTAAAGAGAAGTTTAAATGTGTTTTTGCTGCCCCCTGGTGGCACCTTTCCTTTTTCCCTTAGGAGAGAAACAAGATACATGATTTGACGCTTTTTTTTTTTTAAAACCTGTGAATGTATGTTTTGTATGTTCTCTCCAGGTTGCCCACATGACGAGGAGTGAGCTCTATCTGCCCGACCTTGCCTTCATCGGTCCCGGCCTTCTGTTCCTCAATCAGTATTTTAACAGCTTCGTGGATGAGTATATTGTTCTGTGGGTGGCGCTGGTGAGTAAATACCACACCCTCTTTTTAATTTACCTAATCTAGCATGACAATTAAGTGTGTGTGTGTGTGTGTTATTTAGACCCTGTCCGTGGTGGATCTAACGCGTTACTGCACAGGAGTTTGTCTGCAGATCGCCTCCCACCTGCGTATCCAGGTCTTCAGCATCACCCCGCCGGGTCACCCCCACAAAGACTGACGTTTTGCCCGGCGGGAGGAGGAGGCGGGGCCTGGCCAAGACGCCGCCGCCCCGTTTCTGGAATCAGAGCAGGATGAAGAACACCACAGCAGCCTTGACAGCGTGAAGACCGTCGACTAGAAGACCCGAACGGGACCGCTTCCACGATTCACATCCACCCCACCCACGCTGCGTGGGTCCCACTGGATTAAGCACGAGGTGTGCGGTCATCACCCCGGTGTGTGAGCAGCGCAGCTCAGTGTCCAAACGCTTGTTTAACTCGCCAATTTATTTTATTAATCAAACTGCGGGACGCCTCTGCTCATTTTAAATTCTAATTAGTTTTAATGGTAAGAGAGAGAGAGAGAGAGAGAGGGTCAGATTTAAAACGCTACCCGGGTTCTCCGGGTTCTCGGCGTGTTCCAGAACATCCCCAAAGTGTCGCCGTTTCCCTCCCACTGATCTGTATCCTCCCTCGAAAGCGAGTGTACCGATCTCCAAACGTGCCATGTGATTGTCCAGTGATTGACTGCGGCGTCTGTATTTATTATTACAACCAATGTGACGGAAATGAAGTGAATCCAGGTCTTTAGAGAAAAACCACGTGATTGTCAGGCGGCGGCGGGGAGCGGGATTGTGCGCGTGTGCTGAAACCGGACGGCGCGTCATCGGACGGCTCGTCGTTCAGCTCCAGCTGGAGGAGACTCCAGGATGGAGGTCGATGACGCGCCAAAGCCACCAATCCTGCCTGCTTTGAAGTTCTCCTCCCAAAGGGCTAATTGTACAGAAATTGATGTGATTTGTGTAATAAAGCGTTTGTGTTAAACTTTCTGATCCTGATGAATTATTCAGCTCTCTGATGTTGGGAGAACACCTCGGTTCTTTGGTTGAAGTGTATTCATTAACGTGTTTTCTTGTGGATTTGTAGGTTCTCCTTGTGATGACGTGGGTGATGCAGCCTCAATCCTCCAGTTTATGAGTTTGAAAATGAAAACTACAGTTAGGGCAGCACCCACCGAGGTTCCTGATTCTGTGTATTTATTAAAATGTCTTGTAGATGTTCTGTACAAAGTAATGATTACACGATGATTTTGGTAACAATCAAATTCTTACGTTAGTATCTTTATAAAATATATGTTCCTGATTTAATTTTGTGTTTATATTTCCGTAATTCATTTAAATCGTTTTCTAATGGTGAGGGTTATTCTTATAGAAGTCTGTTGTTCTCTGTAGTTGTCTGAGGGGGATCTCTGGTTCGAGGCTGCCGTTCATCGCTGTTCTTCAGAAGGCGCCGGTAGCTCACAGAGCTGGTCGTGTGTTCTCTGATGCGAACATCGCGGGTTCGAGTCCCGAGCTGGAGAGAAATTTCATTAATTAAATGCGGCTGAATAAGGTAAGTTATTTTTATAATAAGTTAAATATATCAAGTTTTCTTTAATAAGTTATATATATATAAGTTGCGGCTGAATAAGTTGAATTATTTTTATAGTAAGTTATATGTTAAGTTATATATATATATATATATAAAGTTGTATAAGTTATTTTATAATAAGTTATATATATAAGTTATAATGCGGCTGAATAAGTGAATAAGTGAAGTTATTTTTAGAAAGTGGATGAATGTAATATAATGTTGAACTGTGATATTGGAATAAATGTTATTTTGAACCCTTTCTGCTGCAGGTTTAATGAGACTGAGGAGGTCGAGTCCAGAACAATTAACACCGCCCGCACGCGCACTACAGAGGCTTCATAATGAGTTGCTCTGATGAGCCTTAATTGTTCAGCCAATCAGATCGCGGGGATTTTAATGGCTCGCTCGCTTTCAGCTGCGCACTGAACGTTCACACGCGACTCCTTTACAAACGTTACAAAAACCAAACAGAAAGAAGAACCAAGAGATCAGAGTCTGCAGCAGCTGACGCAGGAGCGACGCTTTATGACGTCTTCACCATGACGACGTGTTCACGAGGCGGAACCAGTGGATCTGAACACAGTATTGATTACAATACATCAAGTTATTGATGACATCACATTATTTATTTTATTATTGTGACTTACCTGTATCAGATGAGCGGGTCCGGTGAGGTGGTTCTTTTGGATGATGGATTCGATCCCGGATGACATCACATTATTATTGTGACTTACCTGTATCAGATGAGCGGGTCCGGTGATGAGCTTCTTCTGTCGGATGGTGGGTTCGATCCTCTGCTCCGCTGATCTGGAACCTGGAACACTTACCTGTACTTACCTGCAGCACCACGCGCCTGTCCGCGTGCTCTCTTCAGACCGAGCTGTGGAGGCGCTTCTTCAGGTCAGTGTGCTTCAGCGGGGTCTGTGGTTCTCTGTGGTCCTCTGTGGATGTAGATCACTGTGCTGATGAAGCCCTGTCTCTGTGCTCCTCCGTAGCTCGTAAAAATGATTTGCATGTTTATTATTCCGCAGTCTCTCCCGTACAGCCAACCAAACTGCGTTCACACCTCAAATAGACGAATCTTTTTTCGTCATTTATTTTTTATAATATTTTAATGATGTTAAAGTGAGTCATATATTAAGTTTCCTTTTTATATTTAAAAAAGCCCAAAGACAGAGGACGAATCTGAGAACGCGTGTGAACACACAAAAGTGCTGTGCACCAAACATTGTACAGGACAAGATGTACGAGAAGAAGAGAGTTTAATGACGTCGATAAATAGATAACCTTTATTGTCATTTCATTATACACTTAGTGTACGCAGAATGAAATTTCATTGCGATGGCTCGCACGGAGGATAAAAAGAAATGATTTTTTTTAGAACATAGGTATAAAGTGTATATATTTATATAGTAAAATGACACGAGTTTAATGAACATCATGACGTACGACATCAAGGAGATACAGGTATAAAGGGTACTATACATATGTATATATTCGATCCGCCACTCTGCTGCTCCGCTTACCTGGACTCTAGAAGCCTTACCTGCAGCACCACGCGCCCGTCAGCGCGCCGCCCTCACACTCAGCTGTAGAGGCGGCTTCTCAGGTGCGGGGTCTGCTTTAGTTCTCTGGGTCTCTGGAGTGCACATCACTCTGCTGATGGTGCCGTGTCTTCGTCCTTCCAGGTGGCTCCGGCGGTTAAAGGTGGAGGTGCAGTGTGCGTGAGGTCCCCGGTTCGAGGCCGTGATCCGATGATTGAGATTCTCTTTTCCTTCTGTTTCATCATCTCTGTTGGTTTTTCAGCTCTGAATTTGGGATAAACCCCCCAAAAAAAGGCTGAGAGTCAGAAAGCACCGTAGCTCAACGGTCTAGTCGTGACGGTCTAGTTGATCTAGCCGTGGTCGATCATACGGGTTCGAGTCCCGTACTAGCCGCGTGAAAGTGCTGGAACCCCGAGTGGACCAGGCAGTGAGGCGAGTGAGAGAGAGAGAAGCCGATCTGTCCCCACCGGGGGCTTTCTGAAGAGCTGCAGCAGGGGTTATGAAGAACAGCGCCCCCAGCGGCTGAAATTTTACTGCAAATCTTTAATAATTTCCAAATTTTATTTATATTTACATTTATTACATGTATTTTTATTACTTTTACTTTATATTTACATTTCATATTTTATTATATTACTACATTACACACTACTACAATACCTACATTACATTTCCATCTTCGCTCTTCATTTTTTACTACATTACACTTCGCTTTTCATTTACCATACTACACTACTATACTACATTTCCACATTTCGCTTTTAATACATTTCATCTTCGCTTGTTCATTTCTACTATCTTGCATTTACACACTTCGCTTTTCATTTCAGCACATTTCCACCTTTCATCTTCGCGTCCTCATTTTTAACTATATTACATTCTACTATATTACGTTTTCGCTTTTCATTTTTCCTACCTACATAACATCTCAATCTTCATGTTCTGTCAATTTACAAACACACTAGACATACTATCAATATCTATTATACTCGCTATACTAGTATATGTTTATTTAGCATGTTGTATTGTATTTTACATGATCATATCACTTAAACTGCTTATGATGAGTTTATAAAACACTCAGCTGATTTGGATAAAAGAAAACACTTCATCTGTTTTTTGTACAAGTAGGAAACTCAAACCTCGTATGGAGCCCCTAAATTTGATCTCTTTACACATTGATGGTAACACTAAGGTGCAGTGCATTATGGGTAAAGTCTGAAGACCCCGCCCCCACCGGGTGCCTGATTATCAAGGATTTAATCAGTACATTCACACAACAGTGTGCTTCACCTTAAACACAACATTCTGCCGTATAATTAAGTTTTAATTATATAATTACGAACGGGCTACGAGCTGATAAACGAATAAAACATTAAATTAAAATGGCTGTTAATAACAAAACAGCTTCTTTTTGGAAAGAATTTATTGCCACTGTTTCATATCCTTCAAATACATCATTCAGAACAGTGTAATATTAATATTGTATTTGCGTTTTAGACAAAAAATTAACCCGTATTGGGCTCTAACCCCATACACTCTACTGCATTACTAATTGATGGTAAACTCACTAATGCGCAGTGCATTATGGGTATCATTAAACCACACCCTATGATCTCAGCAAGAACACACCCCATCATGTGTTTGACGCGACCATTAATTAATCATGCGTTATAATTAGGCTTCTTGTTTATATCGCGTTAACATGCAAAGCAAAGGCAAATTAAATGACTGCGTGATAAAATAAAAAAAACTGCTGCTTCATTATGTATATATATATATAAACTCATTTATTATAGTAAAAGTTTTGTTTTTGTTTCATCTCCCTTAACGCGGCGGTTCTTAAACTTCCACCCAGAGTTCAGAGTTCCACCCATTATCTCATTATATCTACTCATTATATCTCATTATCTCATTATATCTCATTAACCACAAACTTCCACGTATAGGGAACGAAATCAATCTGGCAAACATCAATCAGGTGTGTGTGTGTGTGTGTATTAAAAGAATAAGGTGCGAGGGGCGTGGCATTAATGTGAATAAATCACAGTAAAGAGGTTTTATTAGGCACGAAGTGAAATACAGTGAGAGGCAGAAAGCGGAGTGCAATAAAAACAAGGTTTCATTTATAAATGAGTTTTTTAATTATCGTTAGTAATTTGCTCTTTAGCGACGTTATCTAACGCTATCTAACGTTATCTAACGCCATCTAGTGGCCAAATTACAGAATGCAGTTCATACATTTGTCTTAAATTCGTCCCTTTCTTTTCTGTCATTTATGATCAGAGTTTTATTTAAAAGTGAATTCTGTTCAACTGAACACTGAAGCCACAGCAGAAGGTTCTGAGCTTCTTTAGCAATAAAACGTTGAATACACGTTGATGAACAGCGTGAACAGCCAATGAGGAGACGCTTCCTAACGCGCCCAGCTTCCAGAGGGGGAAAAAAAAAATAGATTATGGATTTTTTTCAGAAATAACAAGGAAAAGAACAAAACTCGGTCATTTTCTTTAATTAAAAAAGTGCAATTACATATTTCACAGACTTGGGAGCGAAGAGGATTCAGAAAAGAAACAGATTTTAAAACGTATGGCTTGTTTTTTAAAGAAACACCAGGAATAATCTTTTTAATTGAACTCGGCCCTGGTTTGTCACGTGGTCTGATGTCAGCACTGATTCAGAGACACAACCTTCAGAACATCCAAAAGCCCTGCTGATGCCCTGAGGGGGTGTGGCTACAATGACGTCAGTCACTCGGTACTCTATTACCCAAATAAAGTAGAATAAATTAATTTACAGCTCGAACACGAAAAGCAAATGAAAGAAATTAAAATGAAAATGAGAAATCTGAGCCGTTCACTAAGCAGAGTTTAGACTCCCGTCATTCAGAGTGTTTCAGAACAATTACCAAAATTAATGAATCAAGTCCTGATTCTGCAGCGGGACTGAAGCAGCGGTCAGTGATCCAACGTCAGCATCGTTATAGTTTCGTCCACATTGTGGATTTAACTCGATCAGACGAGACGTGAAGTGAGGAGGCCGCAGAGACGAGGAACCGGAGCGTGAGGGACAATTCTGCATCTGGATTTAGTTTGATGAAGCTCTCTTAATTAACGAGTGTTTCTGTGATTGGTTAATTGTTACGTTCTGCCGTCTGAGTTATGTTGTCATCTCCAGCAGGTCAGTCGTTCGGGGGTTCAGTGTGATTTCGAAACGGTGTGTGTGTGTGTGTATGGCTTTAGAACACGGAGGAGGCTCCACACGGAGACCTGATGTTTAATAAAGCACAGTGGGCGGAGCCTCGCTCTGAAGAGAATGCACGCCTGCAAGCTGAAACCAGATCATTCATCATCTCCAGTTTACAATGTGAACCCGTTCCACAGTGCCCCCTGGTGGGGGGTAGGGTTCAGGAGGGTGGCCCACTCCCTGGCCGGGTCACTCTCAGGCGGTGGATGTCGGAGTCCGTAACTCCTGCACGTCAGTGTACAAGGTGCGCCGTCACACGCACCGGCAGCAGGAAGTGGAGAACAGGAAGGGCAGGAGTCACGTCACCGTTACACGCGCTCCGTCTGCTTGTTGACCCTGCGACGAGGAAAGAGCCGCCGCTTCAGGACGATCAGCTGGGGGGGGAGGGGGGGTGGGGACAGAGAGTCACAGATCTGTCCTCTGTAAAAGTCATGATGGAGAATTTACAAAAACCTCAGACCTGCTCCGCAAAGAAGGAGAGGACGGTAAAGACGACCAGCGTGATCAGAACACAGTGCGTCCAGAACTTCAGCCTATCCCGGTAGATTCTCCTGCAAACACACACACACACACACACACACACACACACACACACACACACGATGTTCAAATTCTAACACAATCACTTTCTCTTTGATCTTTACTTCCCCCCAGGTCACATGATCCTTCTGTTTTCCCTTTTTTTTTTTTTTTTTTTTACATTTAAAGTCCCCTTGCATCGCACCACCACGTGTTTATGAGCAACATGAGGACGGCTCTAAACACCTGACCGTCACAGAGCGCCGCGGAAATGTCACAGGAACCAAAAATAGTTCCAGAGCCCGATCACAAATTCTTCTCCCAGCCGGAGCGCATGTCAGACGGAGGTTCAGGTGGAGGAGACATGGATGTAATTACGGTTCCTCCTCCATCCAGGTTCTCCACTGTGTGTGTGAGACGTGACCGACTTCAGGACGCAGCAGGATTAAAGATGACTCTGCAGGTCCTCATTTATATATATATATATACATAGAGAGAGAGAGAGAGAGAGAGTGGCTTAGTGGTTTAGCATGTTCTCCTCTCGGCACTAGGGATTCTGGTTCCAATCCCCATCTGGATGGAGTTTCCATGTTCTTCCCGTGTCCGCATGGGTTTACTCGGGTTCTCCGGTTTCCTCCCACAGACCAAAAACATGGATCAAAGTCAATTGAGTTCTCCAAATTGCCCCATATAGAGTGTGTGTGTGTGTGTGTGTGTGTGAGTGAGTGAGTGTGTGCCCAGCGATGGATTGGCATCCTGTCCTGGGTGTATCTGCCCAGCGCCCGAGACGTTCTCCACTGGATGGGAGCAACCCTAATAGAGGATAAAGTGGAAGATAATGGATGGATGGATATATTTATATATATTTATATATTTTTGGAGAGAGAGAGAGAGACTGTACAGAGTTAAAGTGTGATGTCATAACACCCCGGTGACGACTGAATCGGAACGGCTCACTGTTCATGCCCTCACATTGCTGACATCACTGTGTGGAGGAAGAGGAACCAAAAGTGTGGAAACTCCAGCTGCTGACACTGTGTGTGTGTGTGTGTGTGTGTGTGTGTGAGTGTCACACATGAATCCTGGTAGGAGTCTGAGTGGAGGCAGCTCTTAGTCCAACGTGACGGTCATGAAAATCCTCTGGTATTCAAAACAGAACAGCTACATACCCCCCCCCCACACACACACTAAGAATAGAGTGAAGCTGAAGCTGAAGATGAACTCTGAATAACACATGAGCTGCAGCCTCCTCAGATCAGGTTTCAGTTTCAGGGAACCGAGGTCCAAAACTCTCACCACTCCTGTAGCTCCCCCATGTGGAGGAAGCGGTTGCGGTACTCGCGAGGCAACTCGAACTGTGAGGGCAGAGGGAACATGGACTCGTAGAAATCCCTCAGCACCGCCTTCACCGTGCCGGCGTCTTTATGAGCGTGATCGATGTTATCGTTCAAACAGATGAACTTCCTACAAAGCAAAGCCTCACCATTAATCACCCTGTCTGCACGCACACACACACACACACACACACACACACACACACAGGTGTACAGGAATTAAAAGGTGTAAAACCTGGGGTTCTTCCGAATGTCGTCCAGCTGCCCCACCACGTGTGAAACGTTGGTGCGCACCATTTTGAAGGCGATCTCCTCCTCCCCCATGATCTCGAACCTGCTCAGAGGACACAGGAGGTGGACTCACAGACCCTGATGTTCCAAATCAAAACACACGGATGTCACGATGAACTCACTTGTATTTATTCTGGTCCTTGAAAGCTTTCTGGATCTTCTCAGCGACGGGCTGACAGTGTATCACCAGACCTTTACTGACTGGAGGCTGCAAGCAAAACCAACGGCCCTGAATAATCAGCTTTCATTAAAATTAAACACTAAACTTTAATAAACGGACACGCGGAAGCATCAACATGTGAATCTGTATATTAATAACTTACTAATTAATCACCTGATTAAAAAAACATGACTTTAACAAAGACGGGTTTTAATATAAATAAAGCGGCTCAGATTCAAAAGCAACGGTTTTGGCGCCATCTGGTGTCATATATCAGCATTACACGCCTTTACATTTAGTGACCAATAAGCACAAATAATAAAATCATTCATTCATTCATTCATTCTCTTCCGCTTTATCCTCTAGTAGGGTCGCGGTGGGGTTCCCCATGCCCATCCAGGGGAGAACGTTTCAGGCGCTGGGCAGATACACCCAGGACAGGGCGCCAATCTATCTCTGGGCACACACTCACTCACACAGACACACTCTATATGGGGCAATTTGGAGAATTCAATTGACTTGATCCATGTTTTTGGACTGTGGGAGGAAACCGGAGAACCCGGAGGAAGATTGGGATAATAAAATAATAATTTCATTATCCCAATATAATAAGAGCATGTTCTCCTATCAGCACTAGGGATTCCCGGTTTGAATCCCCATCTGGGTGAAGTTTCCATGTTCTCCCCGTGTCTGCGTGGGTTTCCTCTGGGTTCTCCGGTTTACTCCCACAGTCCAAAAACATGGATCAAGTCAATTGAGTTCTCCAAATTGCCCCATATAGAGTGTCTGTGTATGTGAGTGTGTATCCAGAGATAGATTGGCGCCCTGTCCTGGGTGTATCTGCCCAGCGCCCATAACGTTCTCCCCTGGATGGGCATGGGGACCCCCCCCCCTCCCCTAATATAGGATAAAGCGGAAGATAATGGATGGATGGGTTTTAATATAAATAAAGCGGCTCAGATTCAAAAGCAAAGGTTTTGGCGCCATCTGGTGTAAGATTTCAGAATTACACCTCTTTACATTTGGCGACCAATAAGCACAAATAATAAAATAATAATAACAGAAACTGATATTTTAAAAGGTTCCTCACCATGCTGGGGTCGTAGTAAACCTCCTGGGTGGGATCAACCGTATGGAGCTGAGTCTGATTGGTGGGCAGAGACTTTGAGCAGTTAATCAGCATCTGCTCCAGTCCAGTCAGGTCCTGTCCAAACACAGGTTCAGCTGCATCACACATCTGTGTTTACAAGACCTGAGGTGTTAATCCTGTGTTCGCCCACCAGGGGGAGAGGGGTGGTACCTGTAAGCTGAGCGGGAGTTCGTGGATGCGGGTGGCGAACGTGCGGATCTCTCGGTCAGACAGGACGCCGGAGCCGTCGGTGTCGACCTCGTCGAAGACCTGCGAGACGTTGAGCTGCTGCTGAGCGCTCATCAGGAAGTAGAAATAAGAGAAGGAGAACTGCATGTCCTCGGAGTGGCGCACGCGGTGGGACGACGTCTTATCAAACTCCTCAGGAAACCTGGGAACAAAAGGACGATTATGAATCATCAATGAGGCAGGTGGGCGGAGCCGGTGAGCGTCACACGAGAACGGAGAGGGTGGCGGCTCCTACGCGTCCTGAAGCTCCTGCATGACCAGGCGGTCGATCATGTGCGGCATGTGGGCGGGAACCTTGCGGGACGTGAAGCCGAATCGACCGTTCAGGAGCTTGTTGACGTAGCGGAGGGAATCGGCGAAGGTGTCCCGCAGCCTCCGGCCAGCGGCGGCGCCGTCCGCTTGGTACTGCAGCTCCCGCCGTAGACGTTCTCCTTCCTGAAAAACCCAACCAGCAGACACCTCAACCTCCGGAGGATCGGGATCCGATCTAAAAACCCTGGTCTGCAGAACGTTACCTCCAGAAGATCCTGAAAATAGCCGCTCCTCTCCCAGGGGAGGAAGCTCCACTCTGGACCGGGCAGCTGCAGGAGTTTGCGAGACGAGCGCTTGCTCCGGTTCCCCGCCAGCGAGCTGAGAAGCCTGGAGGCCGTGAGCTTCTCCATCCTCGCGGTCTGGGGGATGACATGGTCGGTGATCGTCACCTTCACAGGCGTGACCCTGGACTCCACCTTGTGTTTGTGGGATTCGGACTCGACGGCCGGCGGAGCGGAACCTTTAGGCGGTGGAGCAGGATCTCCACCAGGCTCACGGAGGTTCTTCATCCAGGTTCTGAGCAGCCTGCCCTTGGTCAGGTTGTAGCCTTTCTCTGTGATGTCACCTTGGAGAAGCTTCTCGTTCAGCCTCTGCAGCTCGCTCCTCACGTCCTTGGGCAGGAGGGACGTGTTCACTGCAGGCATGTCCACGTTCTCCGGCATCGCGCTGCGCTCCGGCACCCGGGGGCCACGCTTTTCCAAAGGAACGTCCGAGAAGAGGAACTCCGGTTCGGCCGTGGCTTTGAGCGATCTGCTTTCGGTGTCGTTGTCCTGCGCGGGGGCGGACGCGTTGGACTTGAGGAGCTCCCGCGTGTCCGCGACGACGGCGAAGCTCATGGTGAAGTCATGTAAACCCTGGAAGGTCAGGTTGTAGTGGATCAGGGTGGCGTTGTGTCCCGGGAGCAGCAGCAGGTGGACGGTTTTCCATTTGTTGGCCACGGAGGTGTGACGCACCGCGGGGTTCTCACTGACGTGAGCCTCCGTCACCCGATTGGCCAGACCGGAGAAGCTGAAGTACGGCCTCAGCTCACCCTGAGGGAGGGTGTAGAGCGTCCGGTTGCGCTGCAGGACGACGTGGTGGAGCTGCGCAAAGTGATCTGTTACGAACGGAATGAGGACACACTTTACAGAACGGAAATAACACATACGATCCTTGTGACCGTCACACGGTCGTAACGCTGATTAACGTCACGTTAATTACCAACAGCCCCGTGTCCTCACTCACCTGTCCCACAGTCGCCCACGTCGAACCCGCAGGACAGAACGTTGCAGGCGTTATCGCAGAACTTATCCGCCAGCCAGGAATTGGCACAGCCTTGATTGCAGAAGGACGCGCCCCCCAGGCCTCCCAAACCGGCGGCGAACTGCCAGGACTGACCGGCCCCGCCCACCGCGCCCACGTTGGCCCCGCCCCCAAAACGGCTCCCTGCCACACCTGTAATAAAGAAAGACACTCGGATGAAGCGGCGCTCGAGTCCGCATAAGGGTCCAATTCCCGGATGGGATATTTCTGTGTGAAATTGGCATGTTCTCCCCAAATCTGCACAGAATTCCAAAAAAAAAAAAAAATACTCACCCAGACAATCTCCTCCATCCCAGTCACAGGCGGAGTTGTTGCAGGCCTTGTCACAATAACCATCCTTGATCCACGAGCCGGGGCAACCGTCAGCACAATTAGGGACAGGCCAGGTCAGATAAACCTGTGGGCGGGGTGGGGGCAAATAGACTGTCAAGAAGTTGTATGGGTTACTTTAAATTTGTTTCTGCAAATACAGTTTAATAATTTAGTTCACAGCGTCCTATAGAGACTCGGTAGAAAAGCTCCCTCTAGTGGGTGAAAAATGAACTCCCACAGCTTTAAAGCTCAGCCCTAATGCCCTTAAAGCCCTACTGCCCACAGTCTGACCTTCTGCCCCTTGGAGTGGCTGTAGAAGTCATCGGGCCACACGTCTTTGCCGAACATGACGTCGTCGTTCAGGTAGATGAACTTCTGCGAGAGGCCCGGAATGCGATGGATGTGGGTCTCGATGGCGGGCGAGCTGAACGTGGGCAGGTGCGAGCGGTTCTGAAAGAGATCCTGAGGGGAACCAGAGGAGGAACCGAGTTCAGGTCTCACTCCCGAAAATAAAGATAATAATCAAAAAACCACTGATCACAGACCTGATGCGTTACCACGGTTACACGAGGGTTATCCAGGTTCAGCCAGGACGGGATCTGACCGTTGGTTATGACGAAGACGTGGCGCACCCAGGGGGCGTGTCTCTCAATCGAGCGCAGCGAATAGCGCAGCTCCTCGTTGTCTTCGAAGCGACTCGCCGACACGTCCTCGTCCTGCTTCGACTGTAAGAGCAGCACACACACACACACACACACTCTGAGGTGTCACACACACTCTCAACAGAGCAGTGTAAGCACTCCATACAGTGAACCCCCCCCTCGGTTACCTGGGAGACAGATCCCAGATCCCAGAACAGGTATGCAGGGCTGACGGCGAGCTCCTTCCCGTCCACCGTCAGGTTCTTCTTGGCTTGTTGTTGGAGGTCGGTGAAGTCCTTGGCGGAGTTCAGGTGGAGGAGCGCGATGCTCGCCTCGGAGTACAACTGCAGCTGCAACATCCGACCAGACACCAGCGTTAGGACGAGGTCTGAATGGAGGAACCACGCGTCTTTAACCTCAGAGACTCTGATTGGTTTACAGCCGATTCCTGTGTATCTGGCGGCACCAGGTGGGTCATCCCCCAGTGATGGCTCTCCTGGCTCTTGGGCGACACCCTGTGGTCGATGCTGCAGTTCTCACCTGTTTGATTTTGCTGGTGACGGCGAAGGGCAGTTTGATCCTCAGCTGCTCCGTCTCTTTGATGGACGAAGGGAAGCCGCTCAGATACGCCAGCGTCTGCATCCGCACCAGACCCGGAGCCTCCTTATCTGTCGTCTGAGAGAACGTCACAAATTAAAGGATTAAATCCACGATGGGGCGGCACGGTGGCTTAGTGGTTTGGCATGTTCTCCTCTCAGCACTAGGGATTCCCGGTTTGAATCCCCATCTGGGTGGAGTTTCCATGTCCTACCCGTGTCTGCGTGGGTTTCCTACGGGTTCTCCGGTTTCCTCCCACAGTCCAAAAAACATGGATCAAGTCAATTGAGTTCTCCAAGTTGCCCCATATAAAGTGTGTGTGTGAGTGAGTGTGAGTCCAGCTATAGATTGCCCCCCTGTCCTGGGTGTATCTGCCCAGCGCCCGAAACGTACACCCCTGGATGGCCCCCCCCCCCCCCGCGACCCTAATATAGGATAAAGTGGAAGATAATGGATGGATGAATATCCACGATAAAACAAACGGCCAAAAAAACAGTCCTATACATCACCTCCCAGATCCCCTCCCCCCTCCCTGCTGTTTGGTGTCGTCATAGCAACAGAGCAGAAATGAAAGATGAAATACATTTCAATAAAATAAATGATTCCAGTCCATCGTAAAGCGCTCGCTGCACTGAAGTCGACAAACTCAATCAGGTCCCACTGCAGTCAAACAAATTCAAAAAGATCAAAGGGAGATCAAAGGGATCTCACCAGGTAGGCTCTGAAGAGCGAGTGCTGGGGAAGGTCCTTTGGTGCCTCGGAAAACGCTTTATCCGCTGAAACAGAGAAACAGGCGATTAAAGAGCGACCAGCCGGCGTTCTCCGGTTCCCTCCCACATCTCAAAGACAAATCATCATCATCATCATCATCATCATCATCGTCGTGAGTGCATCACTGTGTGTAAGTAACGTGTGCAGTGGGCGGGGCTTCCGATACCTTCGCTCTGCGAGTGGAAGAAGAGCACAGAGGCGCTGCTGGAGGGCTGCAGGGGTTTGGAGACCTGCAGCAGCTGCTTGCTGGAGGCCAGAGCCGCCGAGACGGAGGGAAGCTCCTTCATGGTGATGTTGGAGGACAGGGCGGGGTCCAGCACCAGCGCTGGACCCACAATGCAGTGCGACAGCAGACATTCAGGCCTAGGGAATTCCACATAACATCACTGTGAGGTCCCATGAAGGAAGCATGCCATGACGAGCACCATGACATCAACACAATGATTCGTTAAGCAACGTGTCGACGACATTAACACAATGATTCGTTAAGCAACGTGTCGACGACATTAACACAATGATTCGTTAAGCAACGTGTCGACGACATTAACACAATGATTCGTTAAGCAACGTGTCGACGAGGTCAACGTACACGACTGATCTGAGATCAGCGGCGATCAATCAATACAGACATCAATCAACAACAAGCAACACAGTCTGCCTGCAACTACTTCAACACTGATTCACTCAGAGGGTTGAGCTGGGGTAAACATGGGGGTGTGGGGGATGGGGGGTGTGTGTGTGTGTGGGGGGGGGGTGTTCAGAGTAAACCGGAAACCACGGCCACTGAACACCCACTGACTCGAGCATCAGCAAAACCACGAGCGCTGCTCTTTACCTTCCTTTCGGGGCCTCGGTGCTCTCAGTTGCATTCCTTCCCAGTTTCTCCCTGAAACAAAACACACACACACACACACACACACACACACACACGGTCGGATTAAACGCTGAGCGGCGGGTCGACATCGAAGATACGACATGGAACCATACTCTCACGTCAAAGGATCAGCTCATGTCAGAGTGAGCATGCTGTAGGACTGACCTGAGCAACCTCTGCTCCTCCTCCAGACGTTTCCTCACAGCGTGGAGCTCCCTCAGGAGGTTGGTGTCAGTACCGTTCACCCACGTATACACCACGTCTATGGGCATCGGCAGGCACAGTCTGCAGAAAGAGGGCGCACACGCACACACACACACACACACACACACAACTCAGACCGCCGGAGGTGAGGAGTCCAGAATCGCACCCTATTACAGAGCTAGTGCACTATGTAGTGCACAAGCCATAATGTCCACTAAGGTCAATGCACCTGGATGTATAAATGTACATACGATGGCGACATACAGACCACGATGCAATGCGGCATACCACACGGTGTAAAACTATTCGTTAGAAGTGAAAACCGCTGTTCGGGCGCTAAACGGCGCATTGTACATTTTTTTATTTTATATTTTATTTATTGGGTGGCAGGGTGGCTTAGTGGTTTAGCACGTTCGCCTCTCAGCACTAGGGATTCCCGGTTCGAATCCCCATCTGGGTGCAGTTTCCATGTCCTCCCCGTGTCTGCGTGGGTTTCCTCCGCGTTCTCCGGTTTCCTCCCACAGTCCAAAAACATGGATCAGGTCAATTAAGTTCTCCAAATTGCCCCCTATAGAGTGTGTGTGTGAGTGAGTGTGTGCCCAGCGATGGATTGGCGCCCTGTCCTGGGTCTATCTGCCCAGCGCCCGAGACGTTCTCCCCTGGATGATCATGGGGAACCCCACCGCGACCCTAATAGAGGATAAAGCGGGAGATAATGAATGAATGAATTTTATTTATTTTTATTTGAAAAAATTCACTCAGTTCTGTACATTTTTGAACGTGCAATAAAAAAAAACCACAACGTGCAATATATAAATCCATTCACTCAGTCTGTATAGTTTTATACACTCTTGTTAAAAAAATAAATTAATAAAAAAAAATTATTCTTTCAAAATTTTTTATAAATTTTTAAATTATATCTTTTAAATCGTTTTGTTTGTATAAATTTTAGTGTGTGACTCCAAAAAGTATGGCACGTTATACCTGCTATAATGACAAATAAGAGATTCTGATTCTGAAACCGGTCAGGTGGTTTAACAGCCTGCGGTCACTTGCTCCACCTCTTAAATAAATAAACCCACGGCAACATCGAACAGATCCCATTAAAGACAGAAACCAACAGCGAGGATCTAGATCCACTGAGGGATGTCGGCCAAGTGGTTGCACTCACACACACACACACACACACACACACACACACACACACACACACACGCACACACACACCTTCATAAAACATGTTTTATAACCTGAAGCCCCTGCAGGATGCCCCCCCCCCTCCTCCCCCGTATCTGATGGTGCTGCTGATCAGATCAGGAGCCGGATCAATACCGCAGTTACTCACCGAGTCTGGAAGGATTTGCCGGCCACGTTGTCTCTGTAGGAGTCGAAGAGAACGTGGTATTGATCCCGACTCCACTCCAGCACCACCTGCTCAGGAGCACAGCTCAGGTAATCAGCAGCTCTCAGATCAGCACTGAAACATGAGGCTTACTCTACCACAGTCCGTTCACACTGTGATGTCACAACATCCCAAAACTTTACACGTTTATATAAACCTTCTGTTTTATATATATATAGAAATAAAATTGCACTGTTGCTTCTGTACCTGCTGCAACATGTGGCTTTATTTAAGAAACAGCCCTAAAATCAGAAAGTGAAAGGATAGTCCTCACAGGCGTGGCCCCCAGCGTCCCCCAGCGTTGCCTGAGCCCTTCAGATCATTTAATCCTTTAATACTCATTCATTATCTTTCACTTTATCCTATATTAGGGTCGCGGGGGGGGGGGGGACGTTTCAGGCGCTGAGCAGATAGACCCAGGACAGGACGCCAATCCATCGCTGGACAAACACTCACTCACACAGACACACTCTATATGGGGCAATTTGGAGAACTCATCCATGTTATATTGGACTGTGGGAGGAAACCGGAGAACCCAGAGGAAACTCACGCGGACACGGGGAGAACACGGAAACTCCACCCAGATGGGCATTCGAACCGGGAATCCCTAGCGCTGAGAGGAGAACATGCCAAACCACTAAGCCACCGTGCCGCCTTTTTTTCTAAGCCTTTTAAAAGATGATTCGCTGATGCACGAGACTTAAAAGTGTTCATGACGTCATAATGAGTGGAGTGAGGCTCATAAAAGTTTATAGCATTCAGGAATAGATTTGTTTTTGGATCAATCATTTACACTTTACAAAATAAGAGTCCAGATGTTGGACATGTCCTCGGCGTTTCTGAGCCTCTGTTTAAAGCGCTTAAAGCAGATGAAGCGGTGCTGACCTCTCCGAACTGGAATGCGGACACGATCATGAGGACGAGCCCGCCGAAGCACAGGTACAGCCCGTAGCGGTGGGACAGGCAGGTGTAGGTCTGCCGCTGCAGCAGCTTCAGCAGAGAACCGACGATCGCCATGAGCCCGGCCGAGAGTCCGCATCGCTCCCCGCTCCGCTCTGACGCCGCCGCAGCCGGTCCCCCCGCAGCCGGTCCCCCGCAGCCGGTCCCCCGCAGCCGGTCCCCCCGCAGAGACAGAGCTGAAGACGAGCCGCCGCTCTGAATCACGCCGTCCGTCACCTGATCAGCAGCAGCGGCGCGTCATTCAGCGGGTCATCGCTTTCCACACCCGCTTTCAGGAAACAGATGTTTCAGATGGACAGATCACTGTAGCCTGTCAAATCCAACCAACGAAATAGCGCCTTTAGTCATCGCCAGCCAATCAAACCGCAGAGGGGGGGACTTAACGCAATACGGGTGGGTGGAAAGTACATAATAAAAGTATGTCTCACTTCACTGATGATCAAACACCGGAGCCGCAGATTTTTAATTAACCTCCTCAAAGTTCTTACAAGTTTTAAAGATTTATTAAGCGTTTTACATTCGACAGCACAATAACGTTAAAACACCTTACAATCACTTTAAAGAATTGTTGTTTTTTTTTTTTTTTTTTTACATTTTATTCCACACAATTCATAACATTATCAAAAATATAATAATAAATAAAATATTTTGGAGAAAAAATATCTAAAGTAACAATATTCTACTATCAGTTTTGTAAAATGTATTTTTATTTTATTTATTTAATGTTGCTATCTTTATTTCGGTGACCGTGTTCATCTCATGATGAAGTTCCTCCATCACTCTTTAAACCAACATCCTGTTACACGACTGATTTGCTCAACTCTGAGACAGTGAGTCAACTCTCACCTTTTTTTTGTGTGTTCCTTCTTTCAGCCTTCTCATAAAGAATGTTTATATATATTTTTTTTTGCCGACTGCTTTTAAGTGAACAAGTTTGGTGTAATTGAACCTTAAAGAAATGTGCAGATTCCTTCAAACATTAAAATAATACTTTTTGGGTGTAAGTGGAGGTACGAACCAGGAGCCCCAACTTTTAATTACAACAACAGAACTAAAAAGCACAGACAGAAAAAATGCCTGAAGAAAAATTAATTATAAGATCGTTACTAATAGGTCTAAATGAGCATTCAACCGACCACAAGGGGGCAGCAATGCACACAGAAAATAATAACCTAATACCCATCCATCCATCCATCCATTTTCCTCTGCTTTATCCTCTATTAGGGTCGCGGGGGGGGGGGGGGG
>JAFMOD010000028.1:75297-82797 GCA_019802435.1 Corydoras maculifer
CCCTAATAGAGGATAAAGCGGAATGAATTTGCTCTCTCCATCCTGAAAGCTCTTTTATGTCGGGTGTCATAAAGCTGTCCATGCTTTCATTTTGTAATTAAACTGAAATAAAATATTTAATGGGCTGCACGGTGGCTTAGTGGTTAGCACATTCGCCTCTCAGCACTAGGGATTCCCGGTTCGAATCCCCATCTGGGTGGAGTTTCCATGTTCTCCCCGTGTCTGCGTGGGTTTTCTTTCGGGTTCTCCGGTTTCCTCCCACAGTCCAAAAACATGGATCAAGTTAATTGAATTCTTAAAATTGCCCCATATAGAGTGTGTCTGTGTGAGTGAGTGTGTGCCCAGCGATGGATTGGCGCCCTGTCCTGGGTCTATCTGCCCAGCGCCCGAGATGTTCTCCCCTGGATGGGCATGGGGAACCCCACCGACCCTAATAGAGGATAAGCGGGAGATAATGAATGAATGAATGAATAAAATATTTAATGATTTCTGAGGACTCACCGGTACAACTTGCTCATTCAGCGATATCATCGGCAGGCTGTCTCAGGAAGTCCTGTAGGTCACGTGACCAGTGGGTTTCCGCAGAGACTCTTCATCGTTGCTCATGTTCTGTTTTTTCTTATCAGACCTGTTCCTCAACGTCAGGCTTCATGTTTCACCAAATCCAGATGAAGTCGTTATTTTTTAATGTTATGAATATAAATGAGAAGCTTAATGAAGCGGTGTTGACTTAAAACCATTTACATTTATTTGGTTTCGAAATGAATCAGGATGTTCGAACCGTTACTCTGATGACATCATCAAACTGTGAGAGATGATTCCACTTCCTGTGAACAAAACTCAGTTACCACGGAGATCCTTCACGTCAGCTTTAACGTCTCAACCACAACGTCGAACAGACGACCGTTACAGCTCCCCTCCTCCTCTGGTGCTTCAACTTTATTAAACTAAATTAAATTGATTGATAGACGTGACTTTAACAGATTTTTATTTTCTAGTCTAATTTAATTTCTAGTTTAGTTCTATTTAAGGTTTGCATTTGTATATATGTTGTTCGTTGGAGAGTTTGACATCCGTACAAACCCCCGACCTCTGAGGAAATCCGAGCGGGTATGGGAAGGATATGCTGACGCACACAAAATGGCAGGTCGTGTTTTCGGTGTTAGAATAATTAAACTGTTAGCTGATCATTTATTTTTGTCCCAAAAGCCAAATACGAACCGTGAACATCAATGCAATCAAATCACAGTCTGTTCAACAAAAGCAAACCCAATAAACAGAAACGGACACAGAGTCGTGAACGATGGACATGCTTTCTTTATTAAAAATTAAATGTAATTAAAAATCAAACTCTCACCTCATTTGAGTTAATAGCATATTTTAATAGGTTTATATTTCTATACAGCTTTTAGGATCCTCATTCTGTTCTGTTTGTTTTTGAGCATTTTTAAAATTAAATTTTTTATTTTCTATTAGCACTTTAACAATGCTACAAAACTGTACCAGTGCGAATATAAACTATATATTTTTTTTCATTAGCATATATAGGCTGCATTGCTATAATTCATTAGCCGTTAATCTCATCAAGTCCAAATTACACAGCTATACCCACCATGTCCCTCCAGTGATGCAGGCCAATTTTGGTTGACCTAGTCCTTATGGGGCCTCTAATAGGTGCTATAACAGCTACACGTTAGTTTCTCACTAACCGTAAATGCGATCGAGCTCAAACTCAACACACATCATCTGCTGTTCAGTCTAAAACAGATTCCCAAAATCCGACTACCTCCCCCGAACTTTACGACCGACATCAGCCAATCCACTCTCAGCAGGCCTTTCACGCCCTTCCCGTCGACCGATGAGCCTCAAACTTGACTACTCTGTTCTTCTACTCAGTTTTTACAAACCCCCCAATTTTGAAGCCGATTGGCCAGAGGGGGTGCTATATATGTAAAATGAGTTACTGCATATCTGCAGTTCCTACAATCATGTTGGTTCCTCTTCATTAACACATCGGCTTATATACATGTAACACAGACACTCCCTGTTTACAACTGCAGTCTATAGTCACACAGTCACAACCGAGCAGTCTACTTCCTACTGCCATGTTGTCAAGATGTTTTGGCACCTTTGTAATTAGAAACTTTCATATATATATATATATATATATATATATATATATATATATATATATATATATACAAATGTACATAGGGCTGTAATGTTTTAGATTTGGTTGATGGTGTGTGTGTGTGTGTGTGTGTGTGAGTGTGTGTGTGTGTGTGTGAGTGAGTGTGTGATTCAGATTACTAATAATCATGCATTTAAACAGGTAAAGTTAATGTTATTACAATCTCTGACAGAAAAAAAAATACATTTTTACAAATCACAAAATAGTAACCAAATTAATTAAATGATTAAAAACCAAAAATACATAATTAAAATAATTAAAATTGTTCCAATCAGAAAAAACAGAGATTGCATGATGTAAAGTTTAGAGATCAGCAGTTTAGATGCTGTAATTAAATGTTTTCCACAGTAAGGACATCAGTTCCAGTCCTTTAGTAGCTGCTATAACTGCAGCAGTCCCTCCAACTATTATCAGAAAGACTTTTACACATGTTGATAGGTTCTCCATAAATCCATCTCCTGCAGGACCTCTTCTAACAGGAGAACCTTAATACAAGGCACATAAACACATTAGTGTCCATTTTTCTATAAGGAGCTTTTAATCCCATTAAAGGACTTTAATTTTTTTTTAAAACACCATCAGACATTTAAAATGACTCGATAATTCTAGGTTTGATAATTCTATAGTGAAGCTGGTTTTCTTCATAAGTTCTGACTTGTGATGTTTTCATTTGTGCGTCGTTTTGGATGAAAGCGTCGACTAAATGTTAATGTAAATGTAAAATGATCTTCAGGTGCACTGTTTTATATGACCGCTAGAGGGCAACAGTATTAATATCTCATGGTGTCACTCACACATTATGATTTTTAAATTAGACTTTAATTTTATTTTAAAATCTAAATACATCTGTAACAAATGAAGAATAGAGTTTATTTACTGAAACTGAAGGAATCAATATTAATCAGATTAATTAAATATAAAGAAGGGAGATTCTCACGGTTGCGATGCCTCATCGTTCTCTCTGGCTCACCAGGTTCTGATGGAGGTGAAGGTAAAGTTGATCGGCAGGACAGACTGTAATGTGGTATCCTAAGAAAACATTTAATTATAATAAAGCTACATTATTAATAAGATGATGTTGTAACCTAATGGTAAAAATAAAGACCAGCACAAGTTTTGTTCACTTTAAGTCTGGAATGAACGTAACTTTAAATTAATAATATATAATAACATGGAGTCTGATCCTAGTTCATATCACAGAGTTCTGGTACTGTTTCTGATACTGCACTATAAACCTGCTCAGAACCAGAACCAGAACCAGAACTCTGTGATATGAAAAAGGATCAGACTCCATGTCGTCATCATTGTTATTAATGTGAAGCCATCCGTTCTGATGACATCATAATTTGGCTGCAGCTCTCTGATTGGCTGAGTGAGACTTATGTAACTGAAACGTCCTGATGAGTGTGATTGGTATTCACTGTGTCATGGTTCTTGATTCAGGGATGATCTATGTACGGAACCTGCAGAGTCAACATGTCAACAAAGTCCTTTCTTCAGAGAACAATAGAATCTCTAGGGTTTTTACTCAGCCTCACGATCAAACAAAACAAAACAGAAAATACCGTTCGCCCCGAAACTGATACAGAGTGAAAACAGGAAGTATCAGACTGAAGACATCCGCTCAGACAGAACCTAAACAAAACTATCAAAATACCTTTGAGTTATAAACTCAAACACCCAGCGATGCAAATACCTGCAGAAGGACAGGGCTGGACTGATGGCAACACCATCTAATCTGAAGATTTCCACACACGTGCTCCAAAATCTTGTAAAAAGCCTTTTCAGAAGAGTGAAAGCAAAGATATAAAATAAAGAAAAAGAGTTCAAGAGCGGAGAAGAATCAGCACAGCTGTCGGTACGTGACAAATAAAACAAGCAGATAGAAAGGGAGTCGACTCCGAATCACAT
Organism: Corydoras maculifer; assembly: GCA_019802435.1. Classification (NCBI taxonomy): domain Eukaryota; kingdom Metazoa; phylum Chordata; class Actinopteri; order Siluriformes; family Callichthyidae; genus Corydoras; species Corydoras maculifer. The sequence goes on from JAFMOD010000028.1 coordinate 79,400, forward strand.
ATCAGTGACCATGCAGCACCAGCAGCTCAGAGAACAGCCAAGAAACCATAAAGTCATGTGGAGGCCGTGCGCATATTAATAATCCCCTCAAAGATTAAAACACCCACGAGTGTGCCGTCTGTCGGTTTCTTATCTCCAGCTGATTCTAAATCTCACGCCTACATCAGAATGTGTTTGTGAATTTGCCCTGTGCAGGGATAGGCTCCAGCAGCACCTTCACAACTTTGTTATGAGATGAACAGATTTAAAAAAAAAAAAAAAAAAAAAAGAATTAAGGAACATTTGTTTATTAATAAATTACATTAGTCTTCATGTGCCTCATCAACACGACCTTTACATTACATTTAATATTTAATATCTTTTATATTTGTTTGTATAGTTAATAAATTAAATACACACAAACTAAAAGTCAAAAGGGTTTATATCATTTTTATATTTAAAACCTATATTTGAAACTCAATAATAAACAGTGAAGACGTGCGTTTGAACCGAACAAAGGTTTAGTATAAAGATCAATTTACATAAATTGATTCACCGAGCGCTCGATATAAAGTCGTTCTGCAGCCACTGATTTTAAATTTACAAAAACAATCATTAATAATTACTTCATTATATAGACATTTGAGTAAAATAAACTCACCGAAAGCTTCAGCTGCTGTTTCTCTGAACTCTGAGGTTTGGACTCGCCTCTTCTCTTGTTCTCTTTGCGTCATGTTTACGTCATCGCTGCACATTGTTAACATTGAGTTGTCTTTTGATGTCGTTCTCATTCAGAGGTGTTCGTTTCACTGTGATGAGGTTTAAAGTCAGAAACGGAAACCAAACTGAGACAGAACTTCTGATTCCACCTTTTAATTGTTTGGTGTTAATTGCTGGGAACGTTTTGTTTACAGCTGATTATCAACCTGAAACTCAACCCGCTGCCCGCTGTGACGTCATAACCGAGGTGACCCGTGCGCACAGTGAGTTCAGAGATGTTTCAGTTTCAGTTCTGAATCTCTTGTGTGCAGATTTGCATGCTGCTGCTGATTTTATTTGCTGTCATTTAGAAGAGTTTGAAAACAAAACACAAATGATGCCCCGTACCGTGTGTGTGTGTGTGAGTGAGTGTGTGCCCAGCGATGGATTGGTGCCCTGTCCCGGGTCTATCTGCCCAGTGCCCGAGACGTTCTCCCCTGGATGGGCATGGGGAACCCCACCACGACCCTAATAGAGGATAAAGCGGAAGATAATGAATGAATGTTTACTATTAGTAGTTAAATCCAAACATAATAATAATAATAATAATAATAATAATATTGGCAGCACGGTGGCTTAGTGGTTTAGCACGTTCGCCTCTCAGCACTAGGGATTCCCGGTTCGAATCCCCATCTGGGTGGAGTTTCCATGTTCTCCCCGTGTCTGCGTGGGTTTCCTCCAGGTTCTCCGGTTTCCTGCCACAGTCCAAAAACATGGATCAAGTCAATTGAATTCTCCAAATTGCCCCATATAGAGTGTGTGTGTGAGTAAGTGTGTGCCCAGCGATAGATTGCCCCCCTGTCCTGGGTCTATCTGCCCAGCGCCCGAGACGTTCTCCCCTGGATGGGCATGGGGAACCCCACCGCGACCCTAATAGAGGATAAAGTGGAAGATAATGGATGAATAAATGAATGAATGAATAATATTAGATTAATATTCATAGCTAACTTTCTGGCCTCGCAAGGACGCCGTACAAACAGAACAACAAAATAGAAATAAACAGACAAACAGCAATTAAAAAACAGATTAAAACTACAGCACAGCAAACGACTAATCAGGATGTGAAAGCAATCTGAAACAGATTCTTAATCTGAAACAGATTCTTAATCTGAAACAGATTCTCAATCTGAAACAGATTCTTAAACAGATTCTTAATCTGAAACAGATTCTTAATCTGAAACAGATTCTCAATCTGAAACAGATTCTTAATCTGAAACAGATTCTTAATCTGAAACAGATTCTCAATCTGAAACAGATTCTTAAACAGATTCTTAATCTGAAATAGATTCTTAATCTGAAACAGATTCTCAATCTGAAACAGATTCTTAATCTGAAACAGATTCTCAATCTGAAACAGATTCTTAATCTGAAACAGATTCTCAATCTGAAACAGATTCTTAAACAGATTCTTAATCTGAAACAGATTCTCAATCTGAAACAGATTCTTAAACAGATTCTCAATCTTAAACAGATTCTTAATCTGAAACAGATGAGTCTCAAGCGATGATTTGAATTGTATAAGTGAATCCATGTTTCTGATATCAGGTGGCAGCAGCATCATAACCACACGAGGGCGCTGTTCAGCCTGATATTCAATGAACTCGCGCTTTGTTATTAAAGGCTTTTATTATTTTATATTCAGAAGTTTGATTACAATGCAGCAGGGTCAGATTTGCACTCGTGTGTTTACATGGGCGCATTGTGTATGTATCTAACTGTGTGTGTGTGAGTGTGTGTGAGTGTGTGTGAGTGTGTGTGTGTGTGTGTGTGTGTGTGTGTGTGTGCAGCCGTACTCCTACGTCTCTTAAACAATAGAGCTGTTTTATACTAAACTTAATGAAACACACAGAGCCTCTGAAACATCTTCATTCGCTCTTCAGACTCTGAACACAAACAGCTTTCAGACTTCATCAGGGTGAGTGACACTTTCTACTTTAATCATTTAGAGACCAGATTTTAAAACATCTGAAATAAAGTCAAAATTAAAGACAGCAGGACACTGTCCACAATTCTTCAATGAAACATGATGTTATGACATCACAACATATTTCACACACTGATGATTCTGCGTAAAGTTGCTGCTACACTTTCGAAATATACAGTGGAACATTTTGGGGATATTGATCTAAATATATAAAAATAAGGACAAAATGATTTGGACTCCGTGGATACAGATGCATACAGATGTTTGATCCACATTCTGTAGGTTCTCTGTAACTTCAGAGGTCCAGATCCAGAGTGTTTAACCCTACAGTCACCGTGGGTACTTTATTTTACTGTAAAATGTTTTTTTTTAATTTATTGTTTACAGGATGTTTATAGATATTCTGTTAAAGCTGCAGTTCCACAGTTCCACCAGAGGGGTCTCTAAATCCCCAGAAGTTAAGAGTGTATTTTAAAACAGTGTTTTTTTTTTTAGGTCACATCAGAAGAAATAATCCAGGACCTGATATTTAAAGACACATTTGTTGACAGAGAAGAAAATATGAACTTGTATTCACATTAAATGAATCATTAATTAGTGGAAATATCTTAATTATCTTTTATAAACGCGATTGCATTGCGTGTCGTTAGTTTTATAATTAATAATGGTAACTACAGGTCTCCAGGTTGTTGGCATTTTGGTGTCGATTATCGGATGGGTGGGCGGAGCTCTGGTT
>JAFMOD010000028.1:87797-108010 GCA_019802435.1 Corydoras maculifer
ACCTGGACCCATGCCCTTTTATCAGAAGGTTCTGCTGGGAGCGTTCGGAGGTAACGTCTCACACTCTGATCACCTCACTGAGCCGTGACCCTCGTCCCGTTCGTCCTCGTTTATTTGATCCTCTTTGCTGTTCTGCAGGATTTACCGGAGGATTCATCGGGACTCCCGCGGACATGGTGAACGTCAGGTGGACACGCCCCCTCAGCCAAATTATTATTATTGACCTATTTGAATAAACGGAACCCGTCGTTTTAATTACGGATTTATTTTGTAGGATGCAGAATGACATGAAGCTGCCGCCTGAGCTCAGGAGAAAGTGAGTGTTTACACCCTCAGTGTGACGGCGTCATCTCAGCGAGGTGATGTCATCCAGTTGACGTGGTGATGTCACAGAGTTGACGTGAGGTCATCATGTTGACGTGGTGATGTCATCATGTTGACGCGGTGATGTCATCTAGTTGATGTGGTGATGTTGCCGTGTTGACGCAGTTCTGTTGACATGGTGATGTCACTGAGCTGAAGTGATGTCACAGTTGACATGGTGATGTCGCTGTGTTGACGTGGTGATGTTGACATTGTGATGTCACTGAGCTGAAGTGATGATGTCACAGATGACATGGTGATGTCGCCGTGCTGACGCGGTGATGTTGCTGTGTTGGCACGGTGATGTCACTGAGCTGAAGTGATGTCACAGTTAACGTGGTGATGTCGCCGTGTTGACATGGCGATGTCACTGAGCTGAAGTGGTGATGTCACAGATGACGCAGTGATGTCACAGTGTTTGTTATGATGTCTGTTGTGTTCCTCAGTTATAAACATGCGCTGGACGGATTGTTCCGTGTCTGGAGAGAAGGTGCGTGTGATTGGTTCATTCCTCTGTGATTCAGTGATTCTGAGTCATGACTCTGACTTTGTTCATGAATCATTCTCTGTGCTTCAGAGGGGACGAGGAAGCTGTTCTCAGGAGCCACCATGGCGTCCAGCAGGGGGGCGCTGGTCACTGTGGGACAGGTGAGCAACCTTCTGCATCAGAATCCTACTGAAGATCAAAGCTAAAAAAAACTTCTAATTACCTTTAAAGACATGGTTCTGTAAACGAGTCCAGACTTAGGATTCACAACATACAATTATACTGAAATAAGCTGTGTGTGTGTGTGTGTGTGTGTGTGTAGCTGGCGTGCTACGATCAGGCCAAACAGCTGGTGTTGGCAACTGGAGTTTTGGGAGACAACATTCTCACACACTTCCTGTCCAGCTTCATCGCCGTGAGTCTCGTCTCTCATTGGTCCATTGGAATCCTGTTTGTTGTTAAAGTGCTCCGGTGCTGACGTGCGTGGTGTGTCTTTAGGGCGGATGCGCCACGGTCCTGTGTCAGCCGCTGGACGTCGTGAAGACGCGACTCATGAACTCTGCAGGAGAATACAGAGTGAGGGTTCCAATGCATACAGCGTCTATATCAGACAGACAGACGGGGGGGGGGCAGACAGACAGGTGGATGTATATACATCGAGGGAGGATTTTGAGGGTGTAAAGATTCACTTGACTCACAAGTCGATTCACGATACTAAAGTCATGACTCAGATAGTTAAAGGTGTTTTCATTAAAATTCCTAAATAATTGACCTGCTGCTTCAGTTTAAGGATCGGGGTTCTGATTCTTTCCTTGTGTCTGTGTTCACAGGGAGTGATTCACTGTCTGACCGAAACCGCCAAACTCGGTCCACTAGCCTTCTACAAGGTATCGTCTCCCACATCCACGGGTCCGAGTGTGTGTGTGTGTGTGTGTGTGTGTGTGTGTGTGTGTGTGTTAGTGTTAGTGTTAGAGACCCACATAGTTTGATATTTGAAGAAAGGTTCTGGTACCGCAGCTGTGTGAGATCCAGAACCTGCTGCTGTGTGATGTGAAAAGTTTGATTCACTTTGAACCGAATCACTGACTCTGATTCATGTCGTCTCAGGGTTTGGTTCCTGCCGGGATTCGATTGGTTCCTCACACGGTTCTGACCTTCGTCTTTCTGGAGCAGCTAAAGAAATACTTTGGTATCAGAGTGATCAGCTGATCCTGAGCTCCACCTCTGATCCACCCGCACCCCCACCACCCCCCCGCACCTCCACCTGGTACTGCAGCCTGGAACCAGAACTGGAACTAAACACACAAACACACAATAATTATTCGAACCCACACAGCCGCCATCATCCATCAAACCTGTATGAGGCCTCATTAGCATACCAGGGTTAAAACTCTAAATCATGTGACTCGTCCTCCAATCAGAATCCTCATCACGTTAACGTCTGTCTCTGATGTAGTTCCAGTCTTGCTGAGGTTCCGCTGCCAGGTTCCTCTGAGTTTGTGGTCTCAGTTCTTTGGTGGTGGAGGTGGAGGTGGTGGTGCGCGGTGTGTATGAGGGGCATCCGGATGGCGATTCACCACGCCCGTGCGTCGTGTGCCGTCGTTAATGGGAACCGACGCAGAATTGGCCCTCGTTCTGTGATTGACGGAGCGCTGGGTTCAGATTTACCGCTGGATTAAGATCCGATCCGTAGATTTAATCTGATAAAGTTAATTAACTTGCACTAATGAAAGTATCTTCGCGTTCTTTAAGGCGTTCTGCTGGAGGAGCCGGGGTTTTGGAGAGGTCGTGCACCCGGGGTTCATATATTTTTTAATGCTGTATGGTGCTTCGTGTCGGTGACGGCACTCTGCGTCCAGCAGGGGGCGCTGTGCTCCACCTTTGATCGGATGTGAACAAACGAATGCTGTACGATCCGACCTGCCGCCGCGTTTCATCTCTCTGTTTAACCGAAAAAGATTTTAATTAAAGACTAATCTGATAAATTCGCGTCATCATTCAGAAACAATCGTTCATTTTCATATTGATTCTCAACTTCGCGATGTATCTGATGAGACCTCGAGTCCTGAACATGTTTATTCATCACGGCGTGAAGAAGGAGGGTTTTTAAAAAAGCAACATTTATTTTTAACATTAGAAATGTTTTAAAGACGAACCAACGTTACGTCAGCGTTCTGTTTAACTTCTATAACGGCTCTCTGGTGCCCTCCCGCGGCTCTCCGCGGTATCACATGCACATCGTCTGGCGTTTACGCGAATAAAATGTGGGCGTGTCTTCTGACAGGTGACTTAAGCTGCTAAATGTTTTAATTAAATTGTTTGGGTTTCCGTTTGGTTGATTAAATGTTTGGTGTGTCTGCCCTGAGAGGGACGGTCACGGTGCTGTCCTGCCTTTCACTGTGTGGACTTGCCCCCCCCCCCCCCAACACACACACATACTCATATTCATTCATTCATTCATTCATTATCTCCTGCTTTATCCTCTATTAGGGTCACGGTGGGGTTCCCCATGCCCATCCAGGGGAGAACGTTTTGGGCGCTGGGCAGATAGACCCAGGACAGGGTGCCAATCCATCGCTGGACAGACACACTCTATAGGGGCAATTTTTTTGTTTGTTGAGAATTCAATTAACTTGATCCATGTTTTTGGACTGTGGGAGGAAACCGGAGAACCCGGAGGAAACCCACGCAGACACGGGGAGAACATGGAAACTCCACCCAGATGGGGATTCAAACCGGGAATCCCTAGCGCTGAGAGGCGAACGTGCTAACCACTAAGCCACCCTAACCCTAGCCCATATTCATTCACCCCCCCATAACTACCCCCCCCCCAACCCAGGGGTCGGAAATAAATCGGATTTGATAAAAATGTGCGCAAATCACTGCAGAGGTTTGTTCGTTCGCTTTGTTTACTTAAAATAATCAATAAAAACTGAGTGCCATCAGGATTCCCAAAGGTTTTACACACACACATACACTCACACACACACACACACCCACACACACACACACTCATTTACTGACTGACGGCTTCATTGATCAAAAGAGTCAGGGGGATTAATAGGTTTGTGTTTTCACTCTGTGTGTGTGTGTGTGTGTGTGTGTGTGTTTGTGTGTGTGGGGGGGTTGTGTGTGTGTGGGGGGGGTTGTGTGTGTGTGTGTGTGTGTGTGTGTGTGTGTGTGTGTGTGTGTGTGTGTGATTTTGAAAGCTCAGTCCTCCCCACTGTTGCTTCACATCATTGACTTTAATGCATTTCTTTATATTTTATTCAGAGCTGTAGGAGCTGCCCATCACTGCCCCGGTCATCTTCTGTCCCCTGCCCCCCCCCTCCCCACCCCCGCCACTTCAATTTTAATTGGACTGCTGTTGGTGTCGGTCCTCTAATCAGCCTCATTTGTTACTCTGCGCTTTTCCTCGGTGATGAAGTGATGAGGTCCTGCGGCGGGTCGGGGGCGTGAGGCTGCGCCCGCACTCTGAGGGTTTACTGATCTGCCCGGGTAATTACACTGTGTGTGTGTGGGGGGGGGTGGGTGTAGGGTCGTGCTGGATGCTGATGGTGCTATAAAACAGACTGAGTGAGATGGACGGAGGTGGAGGATGATCGTATATCTGAGGAGGTGACGGCGTGTCACGTGTTTCAGGTTCTTAAACTTCTTCACGGTCTTAATGCAAACTGAACTGGAGCTGGGGTCACGTGATCAGGCGAGGCGCGAGACACAACCCCCCCAAACCCGGGGCTGGACACGAGGAGAACCCAACAATCGGCCAAGCTACAGCTACAAATCCATACGTTTCTCCACGTGACGGATACAGATGATAAAAGATCAAAGCAGACGGCTCCCTCTTTGTCGGCTCTTTGATGTGAACACATCTGGAATAGACAGTCGGGCTTTCAGGTGGAAACCTTCCCCAGAGAGCGCGTCCTGGACCTGAACGTGGACCGTGGACCCGACCGAGACCCTGCTGCAGTTCATTACAGATGAATTCATTTAGGTTCATTTATATATCCATTCATTATCTTCAGCCTCATCCTCTACTAGGGTCGCGGGGGACCGGGAATCCCTAGCGCTGAGAGGAGAACATGCTAAACCACTAAGCCACCGTGCCACTAGATTAATTTATTTAAATAAAACTCTTCTGGAGATTCTACGAGCTCCATAAACCAGAACATCAGCCGAAACGCAGAACCTTGAAGATACTTCAGACTCCAGAGGTGAACGAACAGAGTGCAGATGTTCCGCCGATGAAGGTAATTAACCGCGAGCTTAGAGAACATCTTCTGAACATCTGGAATTAGAGGGATGTTTGATGTCACAGAAATTAAAGCTTCATTGTGTAACTGAGGTTTATTAAAGTCAGGACCGGGTGACGGGATGCTGGTTCAAACCCCACGTCCACGGACGGTTCGAACCCGTTGCCGTCCTGCTGTCAGTTGGTCAGGTGGGGGCGCTGTGTGCTGGTGTTTGGATCGTTTTCTCGGTGAGTCTGATATTGAAACACTTAACTTTCAGAGGAGGCTTCTGTTTAATGAACGTCAGAGCCGCCAGACTCTCACCTGCAACCAAAACACGGACCTGAGAGTCACTTCAAACTCCAAACGAACGGCGTGAAGACGAACAGCTTCGGGAGCCATGTTCCCTCTGCTGACATGACAGTTCAGGAGACAGTGAAGTGTCTGTGGGGGGGAGGAGGGGGGTATTTTCGGGATAAATCTGCACTAACATCGGGACACAGTTCTTATTCTGAGTGTCCATTACGCTTTTCAGCAGCGTGAAGAAGAGCAGAAGAGATGAAATGCATTTAGAGTCTTAACTCAGGAATCATGGAGTCAATCACCCCGCCCTCCGTCCCTCCGTCCCTCCGTCCCTCCATCAGTCTGTCTCTCTGTGTCTGTGTGTCCGAGTCGTTCGTGTTTGACTTTCAGAACCTCTACAGACTCTGAAGTTCTAGTGGACTTTGAGGAGGCCGTTTAAGAGGAAATGCTGAAGGTGGGACTGAAATCTAGTGACCTTCAAATCAAGCACCCTCAAGAAGTCACTGATAATGAAGCATTTACAGATCAACCATGTGACAGGACTTCCATCAGGGGGTTCGGTTCTGAGACTCGGACGTGCTGAGAGTGAGTTAGTGATTAATTAATTCTCCCCACGGCGTCCCGGCTACCTGATCGGTCACGGATCTGCTTTGTTGAATGACGATCATGTTGGAGTAAAGGCGCAATCCTTGCTCTTCCCCAAACTGTTTATCGGGCTTAGGGTCAGAACCGGTTGCCAGACCACAAACCAATCCATATTTCTGAATGTTCTGTGGGTCAGGGTGCTTCCCCAAACTGTTGGCACAGACGTTAATTGGTCTGAAGCGTCTCAACGCTTTCTCAAAGAATTTAAACTCTGAGTATCAACTTCACCTTTTGTTTTTTTTTTGGAACTCTGTGAGTCTGATGTTCTGCCTCAGGTGTGAGAGCGAGGAATTAGATGAAGAGAGAGAGTCTGAGTGACAGAGCAGGTGAGAATTGGACAGCTACATGAGCGCGAGAGGAGAGAGAGAGAGAGAGAGAGAGAGAGAGAGGTGTTAATGGCTCTGCAGAGTCGAGGGGAGTAATTAAGAACCGAAAAACATCTCTCTAGATCCTCAATTAGCTAATTACCCTCGTCCCGCCGCTCTCGCTCTCTCTCTCTGATGACTCCTGACGATCGAGCCGTGTGATAAAAAGCTAACGGATCCGGTTTGAAGCGGGATGCTGGGGGTTTGAAGCAGGATGCTGAGGGTTTGAAGCAGGATGCTGAGGGTTTGAAGCGGGATGCTGAGGGTTTGAAGCGGGATGCTGAGGGTTTGAAGCGGGATGCTGAGGGTTTGAAGCGGGATGCTGGGGGTTTGAAGCAGGATGCTGGGGGTTTGAAGCGGGATGCTGGGGGTTTGAAGCAGGATGCTGAGGGTTTGAAGCGGGATGCTGAGGGTTTGAAGCGGGATGCTGGGGGTTTGAAGCAGGATGCTGGGGGTTTGAAGCGGGATGCTGAGGGTTTGAAGCGGGATGCTGGGGTTTTGAAGCGGGATGCTGAGGGTTTGAAGCGGGATGCTGGGGTTTTGAAGCGGGATGCTGAGGGATGAGCACATGTTTCCATCGGTTCCCCGGGACAGGAATCTGAGGACGTGAGGACCTTCATAGATCCCCGGAGAAGCCTGACACTCCTTATATCCACATCACTGAGTATTAAAGCCATTTTGTTCAGAGTGGGCTTCCTGCAAAACACCCTCAGGCTAACACACACACACACACACACACACACACACACACTCACACTGCTGTAATGAATGTTAACGTTCCCAAAGCAATAACATCATCGAGCTGCAACAATTACATCCAGAAGTTAACTGCACATCCTTTCTGAGCTGAAGACTTCTCAGACACTCACTGCAGTTTGGTATGTTCTCTTTACACGTATATTTTTTGTCACCTGATTATCAGGGTTTTGGAATAGGTTCCCGTTCCACCCTGCCAGGGGGTCCGGTTCTGTCCCCCGAGTTACAGTCTACATCCAAACTCCACTGCTGCCCCCATTTTCATCCATCCATTATCCTCTATTAGGGTTGTGGGGGGGTTCCCCATGCCCATCCAGGGGAGAACGTTTCGGGCGCTGGGCAGATACACCCAGGAAAGGGGGGCAATCTATCGCCTGGCCCCATTTTATAATTCTTAATTTTTAATAAGAATTATTTTTATTTTCTTTCTTTTCGTGTTGTCGTCTGTTGTGTTGATTCTATTGTATTTTTTTTTTTGTTATTTTAATGTTTCGGTGATATTGTTTTTTGTACAGTCATGCCAATAAAGCAACTTTGAATCGTGAGTCTTGAGAGAGAGAGAGCGAGAGAGATAGAGACAGAGAGAGAGAGAGAGAGACAGAGAGAGAGAGAGACAGAGAGAGAGAGTGAGAGATATCTCAGCTCTGTGATCTTTATAGTCCTGATGAACAGGTCTGACCTGCTGCAGATTGCTGCAGCTGATAGTGAGGACCAGCGCGTCCATCGTCCACGCTTCGTTTAGAACACACCTGTGGAGGAACTTGAACCAATCAAATCACTAGAACCTCAACGCAGCTCATCTTCATTCCAGAACGTCTCAAGACTTTAGATCATGTTCATTATTAAAACCAGGAATTAGGAGCTGTTTGGGAACCAAAAGAACCATCGTGGAACATATGCATGGTTCTTGGTTGGAGAACTGTTGGAGAACCTCCAAGCCACCACCACCCCTTGAGGATCTACCTCAAATCCAGCAGGATCCACCTCTTGTAGTTCCCACTTCAGCTTTTGGAAAGTTCTTCACAGTCCCCCTAACTCAAACTTCTGGCACCTCATCCAGGGAACACCTCACAACCTTTGTACCATCCCCTTTAATTTTTTGATTGTGACGTCAGACGCGCATTGTTTTTGTTGGAATTAATAAATGGTTAGTAAATATGCATCATGTGATGAAGGTGGCTTAACGAGTCCCTCTCCACCCCCCCCCTCTCTCAGGACAGTCAGGTGACGTCAGTGGGGGCAGGGCAGGGGGGGGCGTTTTGCGCTCGTAAAGGAGACGCGCTCGTGCGCCGGCGCGCTTGGTTTCAGAGGCGCGCGCGGAGACTCCGGGCTGAAGCGCGTTCGCAGCGGAACCAACAACGGAACCAACAACGGAACCAACAACGGAACCAACAGCGTTCCAGGAACCACACACCTCACAGAACTTCTGCAGGCTTTCTGCATGTTGGATTACGAGCCGCAGGGTTTGCGCTTACGTCACAACTCCGGAGAAACATGCGCGATCGGCGTCGGGGACCAGAGACGCGGACCTCAGGTGTGTGTGTGTGTGTGTGTGTGTGTGTGTGTGTGGTCATTCTGTTGTGACCTGCACCTTTTGAAGCTGCTTTATTGATTCATTAGATTTATTTTTAATTGAATGATTAATTTATTAGAACTTAATTTGTTGGATTGAAGTCTGAACTTCTTCTTCTTCTTCACTCGGTGGAGTTTCAGATGGTTCTCTGACTCCAGCCTCAGTTTGGTGGAGGTTCTAGTCTTTGCCTGGTGCCTTTGCGCACGCAAACATTAACACGAATTGGAACGCTGATTGTGATGCCGGTGCCTCGCTTCCAATCCAAGCCTAACGTGACAGAAATATCAGTGCTGTGTGTTCGAACCGACCGGCGGCCCCTCCCTCCCCTTTCAAACGTTTGATGTTTACGTGATGCCGCCGTGTTGACTGAAACGCGACCTTTAAGTAAAGAGTTCGGTTCTTTAAAGTTCCCGCAGACAGCTGTCTTCACTGCAGTCAGGAACTTCGGGAGGGAAACATGTTCTGCAGGGTTCACTGTGTGGTACTCATAAAAAGCAGCATGTAAAAAGGTTCCACAGGGAACCAAACAGGATGCACAGCTTATACTGTTCCCCAAAGCATTGCTGTAAAGACTGGTTCATGGTTCCTGGTTCTTGGGGGGGTGGGGGGTTGTTTCCAGATGTTTGAAGGTCTGGAACTGAATTAAAAGCAAATGGCACCTCTGCTGATTTAAATATTTAATGGTAGATGGTTGAGGTTGACGATCTTCAGTGATGATGATGATGATGATTTTATAGCATGTCCTGATGCTGAAGCTCAGTCTGTAGATAAAGAAGCCGTAACGTGTGATTGGATTACAGATCCGATGCGGATCGTCCTCTGAGAGCAAAGACATTAAACATGAATTTTAATGAGATAAGCACAAAACACTGAATCACATGATTCCTTATCTGAGTCATGATTCACCGTTTGTTTGGTGGGTTTTGATAGTTGCTGATGTTACGGACTGGATTCTGGATTCTGGATTTTGGGTGATCGGATGAGTCTGTGATGATGCTTCTGTCTCTCTGAATCTGATTCTCTGCGTTTGAATCTGATTCTCAGCTTGTGTCTCAGCTTTTTAAAGTTCCAATTCATCTCACGACACCAGGGAGTTGCACTATACGGGTCAAATGTGAGCGAACGACAAACACAACATCAGAATAGAATCAGAACCGAGTCACATTAAAGGTAATGAATCAGATCTGAATCACGTCAAAGGTAAAAAAAATCAGATCTGAATCATATATAAAGGTAAAGAATCAGATCTGAATCACGTTAATGGTAAAAAATCGGATCCGAATCATATTAAAGGTAAAGAATCAGATCTGAATCACAATAAGAGTAAAGCGTCAGATCTGAATCATAGGTAATGAATCAGATGTGAGTCATATTAAAGGTAATGAATCAGATGTGAGTCACTCAGCCTGGGGGTGAACGAGGCTTCACCGTATCCACAGTGAACAGTAGTGTGTTGGTGGATGACCTGATCACCCCTACATAGGGCACTAGGTCATGTCTCGTGAGGGGACTTGATAAAGAAGTTGTTGCAATGCAGAAGAGATTGCACCACTGGACTTTGTGACACACATGTTTGTTTTCATTCCCTGTGGGGACTCACGACTTTACACCAACGCTGTGCTAGCGAGAGATGGTACCTGCACACACACACACACACACACACACACACACACACACACTCTGTTTATAATGGCAGGAATGACTTTAAGCGTTACATATCATTCAACAGACCGTAGCAACAGGTCTCTAGATGAATGTCGAGTGTGTGTGTGTGTGTGTGTGTGTGTGTGTGTGTGTGTGTGTGTGTGTGTGTGTGCGTGTGTGTGTGTGGACATCGCCATGGCAGCTGCTGACCCACATGTTTTAAAGAGAACTCCGGGTCACGATGCAGTAATGTTGGAATTCCTGTGTACAGGTGCTCATGGTGTGTAATTAGCTCTGTGTGTGTGTGTGTGTGTGTGTGTGTGTGTGTGTGTGTGTGTGTGTGTGTGTGTTCTGTTGTTCATGGAAAGTGTGTGCTTTGCACAGTGTCACGTCGCAGCTCAAAGGGTTCTGCGCAGCCAATTATGTGTTGAACGCTCAGCCAGTTCATTAATCTGGAGCTGAGCCTCCTGTCTCCTCTGAACTCAGCCAGGTTCCACCACCGGGTTCCACGGCTGGGTTCTACCACTGGGTTGCACTGCAGGGTTCCACAGCTGGGTTCCACCACCGGGTTCCACCGCCGGGTTCCACCACTGGGTTCCACTGCTGGGTTCCACCACCTGGTTCCACTGCAGGGTTCCACCACTGGGTTCCACTGCTGGGTTCCACTGCAGGGTTCCACTGCTGGGTTCCACCGCTGGGTTCCACCACTGGGTTCCACCGCTGGGTTCCACTGCTGGGTTCCACTGCAGGGTTCCACTGCTGGGTTCCACCACTGGGTTCCACACTGCGCTGTCTGAATCTGATCCGAGCTGCAGACCGGACTGCTGGCAGACCAGGCAGATTTGGGTCGCCTCCACCCGCGGGCCTGGATCTGATCCGATCTGATCTGAAGCGTGGCCGTCTGACAGAAATCAGATGCGTAGATCTGAATTTCTGTGACTTTGAGAACACGGAACCCGCAGAACCCGCAGAACCCGCTCCAGTACGCACACACAGCGCGCTGCAGGAGTGCTGCGTGGCCGTTTCCGTCCGATCACGGTCAGCTGACTCGCGGTTCCTCGTTCCTCACACGCAGGACACTGTGCAGAGTGAACGGTGTCATTAGGGTGTCATAAGGGTGTCATTATGGTGTCATTAGGGTGTTATTAGGGTGTCTTTAGGGTGTCATTATGGTGTCATTAGGGTGTTATAAGTGTGTCATTAGGGTGTCATTAGGGTGTCATTAGGGTGTCATTAGGGTGTTATTAGGGTGTCATTAGTGTGTCTTTAGGGTGTCATTAGGGTGTTATTAGGGTGTCATTAGGGTGTTATTAGGGTGTCATTAGTGTGTCTTTAGGGTGTCATTATGGTGTCATTAGGGTGTTATTAGTGTGTCATTAGGGTGTTATTACTGTGTCATTAGTGTGTCATAAGGGTGTCATTAGTGTGTCATTAGGGAGTTATTAGGGTGTCATTAGGGTGTCATTAGGGTGTCATTAGTGTGTCTTTAGGGTGTCATTAGGGTGTTATTAGGGTGTCATTAGTGTGTCATTAGGGTGTTATTAGGGTGTCATTAGTGTGTCTTTAGGGTGTCATTATGGTGTCATTAGGGAGTTATTAGGGTGTCATCAGTGTGTTATTAGGGTGTTATTAGAATGTTATTAGGGTGTTATAAGGGTGTAATTTAGGTGTCATTAGGGTGTTATTAGGGTGTCATTAGGGTGGATGGTTCTCAGTACTACAGTGACGCTGACATGGTGGTGCAGGTGCGTTAATGTGTTCCATTGGTTAGTGGTTTAGACATGTCCTCCCACAAGCCCCCCCCCCCCCCATATGCACCAAAGTGTCACTCCTGTGTTCGCCCGATGGAGGATTAGTGGATGGCTACCACAGGGTGGCGCTAACAGCAGTGGATTATTAACAACACAGGAATGAAGGAAACTTAATTCAGTTAAAGCCACTTTAAATCCGCAGGTCCGTTCCAGATTACACACGTGTGTGTGTGTGTGTGTGTGTGTGTGTGTGTGTGTGTGTTAATGATTGATCTCTGTGATTATGCAACGTCTCACTGATCAGCTGACCCCGTCTGACCGACTCCACGCCTGACCTGCGCCGTGTATAGCGTCCTTTCATCGCTGCGTTCTGATTGGTTCTTGTCGTTGTTGACATGGCGGCAGGTTCATGTCAACAGCCTCAGCGTTTCGGGGTTCTCCGGTTCTCCGGTACTCCGGTTCTCCAGGTCGGTCGTGCAGCGCCACCCGTCTGTAATCTGCTCCTGCTCCACCACCCGCTGGGCTCGGCGTCATCACCCACGTTCGTCTCAGTCGGACCGGTTGGTGGTTCTGCGGTTCCGACGTCTTTGGTTGCAGGTCTTGATTTAAACGTCCCGGGGGTTCCACCCGCCGGGTTCTCAGTTCTCAGTTCGTTTAGAATCTCACCTCGTTATCGCTCAGCTGGGCGCCTCGTCCCGTGTACGTACCTCACTCACAACCTCCCTCACTTTCCCTTTAACGCCTCACGGTTCGAGGAGCGTAATCAACTCCAACTGTGATTATTACTATAGTTATTCAATATTACTGTTACTATTTAAATGGCTTTTACATTCATTATTACTACATCATTCATTCATTCATTATCTCCCACTTTATCCTCTATTAGGGTCGCGGTGGGGTTCCCCATGCCCATCCAGGGGAGAACGTTTCGGGCGCTGGGCAGATAGACCCAGGACAGGACGCCAATCTATCGCTGGGCACACACTCACTCACACAGACACACTCTTTATGGGGCAATTTTGTAGAATTCAATTGACTTGATTCATGTTTTTGGACTGTGGGAGGAAACCGGAGAACCCGGAGGAAACCCACGCAGACACGGGGAGAACATGGAAACTCCAAACTTTACCAACCAACTCTAATTTAACCACTATCAAGCACTAGTTTAACTAAACTAACTTCATTTAAGCACTATCAAGCACTAGTTTAACCAACCTATACTAGTTTAACCACTTTTAAGCACTAGTTTAAACAACCTATACTAGTTTAACCAATTTTGAACACTAGTTTAACCAACCTATACTAGTTTAACCAACCTATACTAGTTTAACCACTATTAAGCACTAGTTTAACCAACCTATACTAGTTTTACCACTATTGAGCACTAGTTTAACCAACCTATACTAGTTTAACCACTATTGAGCACTAGTTTAACCAACCTATACTAGTTTAACCAACCTATACTAGTTTAACCACTATTGAGCACTAGTTTAACCAACCTATAACAGTTTTACCACTATTTAGCACTAGTTTAACCAACCTATACTAGTTTTACCATTATGGAGCACTAGTTTAATAAACCTATACTAGTTTAACCACTATTGAGCACTAGTTTAACCAACCCATACTAGTTTAACCACTATTTAGCACTACTTTAACCAACATATACTAGTTTCCCCGGTATTAAACATTAGCAGGTCAGTCTGTTTATGAGGATTAGATGATCCCGTTTATCATGAGCTCGACGTTGCAGTTCTGTAAGATGTTTGTGTTGTGTATGTTGAAAGGGGGGCAGGTACAGGAGTGAGGGGGCTTCAGGGGGTTTTAATGGGGCTGGGGGGTGGGGGGGTCATGGCCTCCAGCTGGACTCCATATGTTTCCTTTTGGAAGGTGGTGTTTATCTGTCAGTCTTCGTCAGTTAAGCCCGCGGTTGAGTCTGTCTCGCTGTGAGGAACATCAGCGCCCCGCAGAGACAGCGTCGCTCAGAACGCCTCGTCATCAAAAACCAAAAACTAACGACCACGCAACCAACATTAACGCAACGAGTTCCAGATAACCGTTCATTACAGCGTCGTGTGGAGATCGCTGCTCAACCACTCTGAAACATCAACACAGGAGCGTTCTGAGGGCCCGCTGGAGCCTATCCCAGCTCTCATAGGAAGGAAGGCCGGTTAACACCCCTGACAGGATAGCAGTCCGTCACAGAGCAGACGCTCCATTATTATATTATTATAGCAATTAAACCTCCACACAGGAGAACATACAAATCTTGTCTGCTCACAAGTGCTGCTTAGTAATAACAGTACCATGGTCAGAATTAATGACTCTAAAACTGTGTGTGTGTGTGTGTGTGTGTGTGTGTGTGTCTGCTGTATTGACTCTCTGTCACTGTATTTGTTCTGATAATTACTCTTCTGATCTTTTGTGTTGATTAGTTCTTTGTCCTTTATCTTCATGCATGCTCTGTGTTTACTCTCTCTCTCTCTCGCTCTCTCTCTCTCTCTCTCTCTTTTGCTCTCTCTCTCTCTCGCTCTCTTTCTTCCTTGCTCTCTCTCTCGCTCTCACTCTCTCTATGTCTCTCTCTCTTGCTCTTTCTCTCTGTTTCTGTCTCTCTCTCTCTTGCTCTCTCCCTTGCTCTCTCTCTCTCTCTCCCTTGCTCTCTCTCTTGCTCTCTGTCCCTCTCTCTCTCTCCCTCTCTCTCTCTTGCTCTCTCCCTTGCTCTCTCGCTCTCATTATTCTGTTTAAGTTAATTAGCCTTAATGAGCGGTAACACTGAGAACCTCGTTAAAGCCTCCGTTAACACTGCGGCTGCGTTATTAAAGGCTTTAAATGTTCAGTCCGGTCCTGTGGATTCACTGAACCCGAAATCTGTAACAAATCTCCCTCTGTGTGTCTGTGTGTGTGTGTGTGTGTGTGTGTGTGTGTGTGTGTGTGTGTGTGTGTGTGTGTGAGAGTATGCTCTTTAAGGCGGGGGTTCCCCATGCCCATCCAGGGGAACGTTTCTGGCGCTGGGCAGATACACCCAGGGCAGGGCGCCAATCTATCACTGGACACACACTCACTCACACACACTATATATAGGGCAATTTGTAGAGTTCAATTGACTTGATCCATGTTTTTAGACTGTGGGACACGGGGAGAACATGCAAACTCCACCCAGATCTGGATTTAAACCTGGAATCCCGAGCGCTGAGAGGAGAACATGCCAATCACTAACCCTCAAGTTCCCAAATGAACTAATCAAGCTAACGAGAAACCTAAAACGGCAAACGTTCTGAGTTCTGACGCTGAGGAACGTTCCAGCAGCCCGCCGGTTCTGTCCTGGAGATTCGACATGTTCTCTCCGGTTCTGAGTTCGGTTTTAATAGCGCTGCCCCTCGGTGGTCAGACTGACCCGATCGGGGATTAATCCTTTAATCCGGACTTTAACCCTCACGCCGGGCTTTCAGCCTGGAGTCAGAACTCAGCAGTGAGTGGAGGATCATGGGAATCGGACCGTAATCCGAACAGCAGACAGAAAATTCTGATCACGGGTCTCATTAAGCTCTGTGAAGTCATTGGTATGTTCTCTCTCTGTGTGCCGAATGCACAGAGCTCTGAATTGCGTGCAGTCTTAACAGCTGGGATGAATTAGAACAGAGATTGTGAAACCCTGAGGTGCTGCGGGGGACAGGATGTAGTTTTATGAGATCACGTGATGGAACAGTTAATTAAAACCAAAAACATTCGTCATTTTGACGCCGTCAGCAGAAACGATGGCTGCGTCCACGAGCCAATCAGAGTACGGGTGCATTGTAACGCAGTGGGAATGTTTTGCATGTTCTCCCCACGAACTAGACAAGATGAGTTACCCCCCCCCTCCATAAAACCTCTCTGGTTTCCTCCCACTGCTCAGAAACATGGATTCAAGTTAAATCGGATTTTCTAAATTGCCCCTACATAGCATCTGTATCTATGTAGTATCTGCCCGAAACGTTCTCCCCTGGATGGGCATGGGGAACCCCTCCCCCCCCCTCCCTGACCCTAATATAGGATAAAGCAGAAGGTAATGAATGAATGAATGAACCTCAAATTCTCTGTTGCTCTAGAAACAGCGGTTGCCCCAACTGCTGTAATCCTTCACAGTAATCTGTTCTGTGAGTTTTTGGTTCCCTCATCGTTTCTTTAACATTTTAATTTTAGTGACTAAAATTAAAACGTTAAAGAAATGATGAGGGAACCAAAAACTCACAGAACAGATTATGAAGGATTACAGCAGTTGGGGCAACCGCTGTTGGAACCCTGATTGTTCCAGAGGTTCAGTAAATACGGGCTGTAACCCAAACCCCGCTGAAAGCGTGAACGTCTGTAGTCCATTAAATTGGACTTTATGATGTAATACGTCTCACTGGTGCGTAAGAACGTGGAACGTACGGTCCTGCAGCCGAATCCCGCGCGTTAATTCTGCAGCTACGCTTCTGTAATCGCACAAGAATCGCTAATTCACATTTAATGAGAGTCTTTAAAGCGGCGCGACGCCACCTCCAGCTCCAGCAGCATGTTTTCATTCAGGACCCTGAAGGAACCCACGGGCGCAGCAGCTAAATCTCATTACAGCCGCGTTGAGACGTTGAGACGTCCTGCCGTCCTCTATTGCGGCCGTGATTTATTTCTGCAGCAGGAACCTCCTCAGGAATCTCAGTGTGCAGTAAACAAAGTTCTGCTGAGCTCTGAGGCAGGAGAACCGCCGCGTCTCATATTAGAACACATCTTTATTTATTACCTTTATTATTAATATTATTATGGTAAAGGTGCTGCTCGCTGGTTCCGGCTGGTATTTATGGGTTTGCGGTTCGTGGTTGAGTGTAAGGAGAACTATTAAAGCTGCAGAACTGTCGGCTTTAATCCCAGATTAAAGATTGGAGACGATTGGAGACGTCTACAGCAGGTTCAGAGGCTCGCCGAGGTCCACCACGCCGAGGTGGGAGGGGGACGTGAGGGGATGTTCTGTGTTTGGCGTGGTTCCTGCTGTGAGAACCTCAGTCTCACACGGTGGATCCGGATGTGTGAGGAACAGTGAGACTGGACCCTCGTTGGAGGAGAACCTGCCAATCCTCCGGGACGACATGGAACAGAATGGAATTTGAAACGTTTTAGCCAAAAAATGTTTCCGTGCTCAGGCTGTTTTTTGCAGAAACGTTTCAGATTCCGTTCCGTTCTCCGACTTCGAGATCAACACGACCGTCGCCACGGTGACGTCACGCCGCCGCCCTGCGTCTCCGCGTGGTCCTCATGGACGTTCAGAACGGCGGTGGTTCTAATGAGGAAACTGTGGGTAATAATAATAAAAATAATAATAATAATAAAAAAATAATAAATAATGATAACTAACAATAATAATAAAAAAACTATATAATAATAACAATAAAAATAACAATAATAATAATAATTAAAAAGATTAAAAAAAAAATTATAATGATAACAATAATAATAATTAAAAAAATAACAATAATAATAATAATAATAATAAAAACATTAATATTAATAATAATGCACTAAATTACATATTCATGTCTCATAACTCTGAGATAACGTTTGTGGAACATCTCGCGCCGCCCGTCCGTCTGTCTGTCTCGCGGTAATCCCGCTGTTCTGGCTGAGGCCTGCAGCCGGCGCGGAACCTTAATCTCACCGGCGCTGAGTGACGCGTCCTGGTTCTCACATCCAGACCAGCGTTTGGAACCGAAACCAGCGGCGTCTCTGAGGTCTGAGACCAGAACCGGAACCGGAACCGTTCACTGATTCACATCTCTGAGATCAGAACCGTTCACTGATTCACTGATTCACATCTCTGAGGTCTGAGATCAGAACCGGAACTGTTCACTGATTCACATCTCTGAGATCAGAACTGTTCACTGATTCACTGATTCACATCTCTGAGGTCTGAGATCAGAACCGGAACCGTTCACTGATTCACATCTCTGAGATCAGAACCGTTCACTGATTCACTAATTCACATCCCTGAGATCTGAGATCAGAACCGTTCACTGATTCACTAATTCACATCCCTGAGATCAGAACCGTTCACTGATTCACTGATTTACATCTCTGAGGTCTGAGATCAGAACCGTTCACTGATTCACTAATTCACATCCCTGAGATCTGAGATCAGAACCGTTCACTGATTCACTAATTCACATCCCTGAGATCAGAACCGTTCACTGATTCACTGATTCACATCTCTGAGGTCTGAGATCAGAACCGTTCACTGATTCACTAATTCACATCCCTGAGATCCGAACCGTTCACTGATTCACTGATTTACATCTCTGAGGTCTGAGATCAGAACCGTTCACTGATTCACTGATTCACTGATTCACATCTCTGAGATCAGAACCGTTCACTGATTCACTGATTCACATCTCTGAGATCAGAACCGTTCACTGATTCGTGGAGCTGCACCGTGCGCCGTGAGGACCTCACACACACCGGCTCTCCTGCTGAACGGAAATGTGGAGAACATTCAGAGCTTCATAAAAACATGTATGACGTACCCACTCACTGTACACGCCGCCAGACTCGTGCACACAAAACGTTCTCTTTTGATGATGACCCCCCCCAGAGCCCTCCCCCCCCCCCACACACACACACACACACACACACACGGAGCAAGAACTTAGTCCTGAGGACATGATTAAACAGCAGATGTTAAAATGCCTAAAGTGTTAAACTGTAATGATTAACCAAGCTCTCTCTCTCTCTCTCTCTCTCTCTCTCTCTCTCTCTCTCTCTTGTCTCTCTCTTGTCTCTCTCTCCCGTCTCTCTCTCTCTCTCTCTCTCTCTCTTGTCTCTCTCTCTCTCTCTCTCTCTCTCTCCCGTCTCTCTCTCTCTCTCTCCCGTCTCTCTCCCGTCTCTCTGTCTCTGTTGTAGGTGCTATGTTGCGTGTAGGAGGGTGATGAGTTGAGTGTGTCAGAGGGATGTCTCGGTGGTTGTTGCTGCTCTTGTTAACACTCGCGTCACATTCGCAGGTATCAGACGAACCAGAAGAACAAAGCAACACGAGTTTCTCATTTTAAAACTTTTATTTCTCTAAACCTTAAAAACACAAACCCTCAGTCCCTTCAAAAGGTTCACACCTCAAACGACGTGACATCACTGAGTTTAACATGTTCTCCCAGTGAGAACTGATTTCACCTTACAGCCTGAAGATGATGATGGTGTGAGTGTGTGTGTGTGTGTGTGTGTGTGTGTGTGTGTGTGTGTGAGTGTGTGTATACGTTACTTTCAGACAAATGGTTCTGTAGTAAAGAGGTGATGGACAGGAAGCTAAAAATGACTGACTTCTGTAACACACACACACACACACATACATATACACACACACACTCATATACACACACACACTCAGACAGAGGAATGTAGAAGTGTTGGTTCTATCTGAGATCAGATTAGTCACATGTCTCCAGGCAGATGGTAACAGAGATAGAAACAGCACATGACCGTCAGCGTGGTGCCGCACGTTCACCGAGCTCATCATCAGGATGTTCTCCCAGCTCAACCTTTAGAACCCACCATCATCAGGATCTCAGTTCAACCTTTAGAACCCACCATCATCAGGATCTCAGTTCAACCTTTAGAACCCACCATCATCAGGATCTCAGTTCAACCTTTAGAACCCACCATCATCAGGATCTCAGTTCAACCTTTAGAACCCACCATCATCAGGATGTTCTCCCAGCTCAACCTTTAGAACCCACCATCATCAGGATGTTCTCCCAGCTCAACCTTTAGAACCCACCATCATCAGGATCTCAGTTCAACCTTTAAAACTCACCGTAGAGCTCAGAGCTTCATGCGCGGGGACAAAAATTTAAAGGTTGTGTGTTAAAATCCACCTAGGGTTAGGGTTAGGGTTGAGGGCTAGGGTTAGGGTTTAGGGTTAGGGTTGAGGTTTGAGGTTAGGGTTTGGGTTAGGGTTGAGCAGTAGGGTTGAGGGTTAGGGTTGAGAGCTAGGGTTAGGGTTGGGGTTAGGGTTGAGAGCTAGGGTTGAGGGTTAGGGTTGGGGTTAGGGTTGAGAGCTAGGGTTGAGGGTTGGGGTTAGGGTTGAGAGCTAGG
>JAFMOD010000028.1:143865-160540 GCA_019802435.1 Corydoras maculifer
CGAAATGATTTCCTTTGTTCAATTGAGAGTTTAACCGCCGCAGTACAGCTGTAAATTACAGAAGCAGAACGATCGATGGTGCACAGGGGTGGGGTGGGGTGAGATGAGTGCAGAGAGGATGAGGATGAGGGCAGAGAGGATGAGGGCAGAGAGGATGAGGGCAGTGAGGATGAGGATGAGGGCAGAGAGGATGAGGGCGGGGAGGATGAGGATGAGGGCAGTGAGGATGAGGATGAGGGCAGAGAGGATGAGGGCAGTGAGGATGAGGATGAGGGCAGAGAGGATGAGGGCAGTGAGGATGAGGATGAGGGCAGTGAGGATGAGGATGAGGGCAGAGAGGATGAGGGCAGTGAGGATGAGGATGAGGGCAGTGAGGATGAGGGCAGTGAGGATGAGGATGAGGGCAGTGAGGATGAGGATGAGGGCAGAGAGGATGAGGGCAGTGAGGATGAGGATGAGGGCAGTGAGGATGAGGATGAGGGCAGAGAGGATGAGGGCAGTGAGGATGAGGATAAGGGCAGTGGTGGTGTGTTCTGATCTTCATCAGTGCTGCTGCTTCAGGGTTCTTTATTAAAAGCTCCCGTTCATTAAAGCGGAACACGTTGTAAAAGTCGTTAGAATAACGAATCAGCTTCGTCTTTGTTTTGTCTTTTTTTGTTGAAACTGAACGTGATGTAAAGTCAGCGAGTCTGAGTTCAGTGTCAGAGCTCCGTCAGTTTCAAACCTCAAACCTCAGGCTCAGCTTCCTCTTTCTCTCCACACTTTAGAAACGAACTCTGAAGAAGCTCGCAGAAACACAGAAACAGCTGTGACATCATACAGCTGTGACATCATACAGCTGTGACATCATACAGCTGTGCTCATACAGCTGTGCTCATACAGCTGTGACATCATACAGCTATGTTCATACAGCTATGTTCATACAGCTGTGACATCATACAGCTGTGACATCATACAGCTGTGACATCATACAGCTCTGCTCATACAGCTGTGCTCATACAGCTGTGACATCATACAGCTATGTTCATACAGCTGTGACATCATACAGCTGTGACATCATACAGCTGTGCTCATACAGCTGTGCTCATACAGCTGTGACATCATACAGCTCTGCTCATACAGCTGTGCTTATACAGCTGTGACATCATACAGCTGTGACATCATACAGCTGTGACATCATACAGCTATGTTCATACAGCTGTGACATCATACAGCTATGTTCATACAGCTGTGACATCATACAGCTCTGCTCATACAGCTGTGCTTATACAGCTGTGACATCATACAGCTGTGACATCATACAGCTGTGACATCATACAGCTGTGATCAACTGTCCACATGCTTTAGGCTTTTAAACAGAATTTCACAAAACTGTAAATAATAATAATAATAATAATAATGGGCTTAGTGGTTGGCATGTTCTCCTCTCTGTGCTGGGGATCCAGATTCGAATCCCAATCTGGGTGGAGTTTCCATGTTCTCCCCGTGTCCGTATGGGTTTCCTCTGGGTTCTCTGGTTTCCTCCCACAGTCCAAAAACATGGATTCAAGGTCAATTGAGTTCTCCAAATCGCCCCGAATAGTGTGTGTGTGTGTGTGTGTGAGTGAGTGTGTGTGTGAGTGTGTGTGTGAGTGAGTGTGTGTGTGAGTGTGAGTGAGTGTGTGCCCAGTGATAGATTGGTGTCCTGTCCTGGGTGTATCTGCCCAGCGCCTGAAACCTTCTCCTCTTTATAATCTGTGCTACTGAAATGAATTTCATTGTTTTTTAAAAATGAACTTTAAAATTTGTGTGTGTGTGTGTGTGTGTGTGTGTGTGTGTGTGTGTGTGTGTGTAGGTACAGTATCTGCAGAATCAGTAATGGATATAAAGGGAACCGTTGGAGGATCTGTAACGATCACATGTTCTCATACATATGCTGTAAACAACATTAAATTCTTCTGTGAGGATCTGTGTAAAGATGAGGACGTTCTGATTAAATCTGATCGATCACCCAAAGGGAGATTCAGCCTGGAGGACTTTGGTAATGGAACCTTTACTGTAAATATAAGAAACCTTCAGACCTCAGATTCTGGAACTTACTGGTGTGGAGTAGAGAGACGTTTAGTGAACACATTCAATGAAGTTCAACTCAGAGTTCTGAGCAGTAAGTTGTTTTTGTTTATAGAATAAACTTTAGGGTTTAAACTGAACTGTGTAAATGATGGCTTCTGATTGGGATTTTATTCATTTTAATAATAATATTTCTCACACATTCAGCGCCTTCTGAACCTCCTCACACTTCCACATCAACCGAGGCTTCCACGAGGATGAGGATCTCCTCTCCTCCTTTATCCTCCACCCAGACTGTGAGCACCACCATCTCTGCAACCAAGGATCGAAAAACATCATCCACAACATCCACCCACGACCAACCCCGACCGGCTGCAGGTACGAACACTATTGATATCTGATCATTACGATCTGCTTATCTGCTTATAGTTAGAGATAAAGATAAAGACATTCTGAATTAGGATCTGATGTTTAATTAAACCCGCTTTCTGAATACAGTCACATCACGCACCATCTGTCCGTCTTATGATGCTCACCTAAGCGCTGCAGCTCGGAGGCGCCGTCGGCCGTCGGCCGCTTTAGCATCCAGGTGATAAACGCAGGGGGGGGGGGGGTAAACGTGTGAGGCTGGGTTCCTTCAGGTTGTTGGTCTGAGAAAGAAATCTGCGTTGCAATCCGGTTTTAATCCAAGGTTCAGTCTTTAATGTCCATCAGGACGAACACTGACTGATCTGAAAACAGCTGCAGGTCTGAAAACAGCTGCAGGTCTGAAAACAGCTGCTGATCTGAAAACAGCTGCTGATCTGAAAACAGCTGCTGATCTGAAAACAGCTGCAGCTCTGAAAACAGATCGGACCTGAATGGACTCTTGATGCTTCTTTAATAAGCCTCGGCTTTATTGACCCTCATGTGCCTGAGGAACCGTTTGGGTGGAGGCGTGTGGAGGCGTGTGGAGGCGTGTGGAGGCGTGTGGAGGCGTGTGGAGGCGTGTGGAGGCGTGTGGAGGCGTGTGGAGGCGTGTGGAGGTGGGTGGAGGCTTGTGGAGGCACCTTGAATCCAGGTATTTACATACAAACACACACCCTATGAAGGGCAATTTATTACATTTAATTTACCTTGAATCCATGTTTTCGGACTGTGGTAGGAAACCGAAGAACCCGAAGAAAACCCACATAGACACGGGGAGAACATGGAAACGCCACCCAAATTAGGATCCCCTTAAAGGAGAACATGCCAACCACTACACCACCTTGCTGTTCTTGACCCGTAGTAGCTTTATTGATTTTTATTTTTTTTTTACATGACAGGAGGGTTAAAAACTATGTGCAAACTACACATAGACCCCATTCTCCATGAAATCAAATCCAGCCTGAACAGATGTTGATTCCAGTAAGTTCTTCCAATGGGTTTTGCATGTTCTCCCTGTCAATATGTAGGTTTCCATTGGGAATCTTAAGACATTATGATTTGTAATTATAACAGTCTGTAACATGGCAGTCAACGCAGATGATGTCACGTCGCGTGCTGTGTGTAGGACGGAGAACCTGGGTTGAGGTGAGACAGAGGTGTGTAACTGTGGCTCTGTGTCCGTAGGCGTCTTGTTGTACGTGGCTGCAGGACTCGTTGCCATAATCATCGTTTTATTGATAAGCCTTTTCGTTTGTTGTCGATATAAGAAGAGGAAAGACTCTGGACGTAGGTGGATTCACGCTTACTCAGCAGATCGACCGCACTCTCACCCCGAGCGTCTCACTGAACTCACCCCTCTCTTTGTATTTCAGAGAATTTAAAGTCTGTATATGAAGAAGTAAATCTCCAACAGACTGAGTCGAGGAAGGTGACTCTTATTCTATTGCTTTATTTAATAGCTGTAGGTTTATTTTAACACGAACATCACAAAGTTGTGTGTTTGCTTACATTCACTCTATGAACAAAAGTATTGGGACACTTTGACTTTTTGAATTCGGGTGTTTTATTGGTTTGGAACCATTGAATGCTTTAATTTTGTGGAAACAGTTTGGGAAAAGGCCATTTATCTGTTCTGACTTCACACCGCCCAAAAACTCTTATTCATTAATATAGTACGGCACGGTGGCTTAGTGGTTGGCATGTTCTCCTCTCAGGGCTAGGGATTCCCGGTTCGAATCCCCATCTGAGTGGAGTTTCCATGTTCTCCCCGTGTCCGTGTGGGTTTCCTCCGGGTTCTCCTCCGGTTTCCTCCCACAGTCCAAAAACATGGATCAAGTCAATTGAGTTCTCCAAATTGCCCCCTATAGAGTGTGTTTGTGTGAGTGAGTGTGTGCCCAGCGATAGGTTGGTGTGTCTGCCCGGCGTCCGAAACGTTCTCCTCTGGATGGGCATGGGGAACCCCACCACGACCCTAATAGAGGATAAAGCGGAAGATAATGAATGAATGAATGAATGATTAATATTATTGCAAGCGACAGGCTTTCTCTCGGTGCCTGACCTCCCGACTCTCTGTTAATTTAATGGGACTGATTATTAAGTCGTCAAACCTCTAGGTGTTAATGGTACGTCGACCTGTTTGTAGTTAAAATCGTTCACCTGTTGAACAAAAGCAGATTTACAAACATTCATGAGTTCTGTTTTCCTCCTCAGCCAAGTCAAGAATCACGGCGTGTCTCGTCCCCTGAGTGCATGTATGGGAATGTTTTAGCGCTGGATAATATAAAACACGTCGATAACCCACTGTACGACACGAGGGGACAGAACGTGGCTGTCTACTCGACGGTAAAGTGATGCCCCCCCCCCCCCCCCCCCCGGTCAGCGAGCGACCTCCTCCTGCTTACTTCAGGGAACCTGTGTTTAATACACGAGGACCGGGAAGTGCTTTCATCAGTCTGCGTTACAAAAAAAGACATTTTCATGAATTTAGTTTTATCTAAAGTTCATTTGGATGTTATTTTCGGGACGTGAGGTATGTCCCCCCCCCCCCCCCCCCCCCCCCCCCCCCCCCCCCCCCCCCCCCCCCCCCCCCCCCCCCCCCCCCCCCCCCCCCCCCCCCCCCCCCCCCCCCCCCCCCCTTGGCTTTATTATTATTTTTATTTTAATGATGTTTTACTTTCGTTGTTGGAAATAAAGTC
Source organism: Corydoras maculifer (assembly GCA_019802435.1). Taxonomy (NCBI): domain Eukaryota; kingdom Metazoa; phylum Chordata; class Actinopteri; order Siluriformes; family Callichthyidae; genus Corydoras; species Corydoras maculifer. The sequence continues at coordinate 149,019 of JAFMOD010000028.1, forward strand.
ATGAATTAAATGACGCTAAATGAGAAACTGCTTGAAATCGCGGAATCAAAATGAATTGGAACCGCAGGGCTCCACAAACCCACCGGCTGTGAGGACACATCACACCAACCATTTAACAGCATGTCTACAGCCATAATCAACAAGACGCCTTGCGGTAGTGATGCATTGTGGGTAATAACAGCTACAATCAGCGTGGAGGCAAAACTATTAATAAAAAAAAAATCTGTATGTAAATTAATTACAAAACCACCGAATCAACATGAAGTTTCCTTAAAATAACCCCGAGGTGTATTTACACTACACAGAAGTATAACGTTAACACACACACACACACACACACACACACACACACACACACACACACACACACACACGGCAGTGGTTCTTACGGAGGTGGTTGTCCAGATAACGTATAGATATAGTTTCATAATAGTTTCTGATGTACTTGTATTTTATAAACTGCTAATATTAAAAACTAATTTGGCCACTAGATGGCGGGATTTGCTTTGATTGCTAGAGGAACCGGAAACATGATCAGCGTTCACGTTAAAACAAGACTAGATTACGTCACAAAAGTCCCGTTTGTTTGCGTTTCTGGCGCTGGGCAGATACACCGAGTACAGGACGCCAACCTATCGCTGGACACACACTCACTCACACAAACACACTCTATAGGGGGCAATTTAGAGCATTCAATTGACCTTGATCCATGTTTTTGGACTGTGAGAGGAAACCGGAGAACCTGGAGGAAACCCATGAGGACACGGGAAAAATATGGAAACTCCACCCAGATCGGGATCCTTTACTCTGAAAGGAGAACATGCTCACCATGTTCCATGTACCAGGTTGTGTATTCTTGTGTAGCTGAATAATGCTACGCATCGCGCCCAACGATACCTCGTTATTGTAATTATTTAATATAATGCCACGCCCTTCTTAAAATATTATTGTTATTGTTCCATGATAAAAAACAGAGGTGGTGCTAATGGGTGCTACATGGTCTTAAAAAACCCCTGACATACGGGAACCTTCACAACACCCACAGCTTCCTAATATAGCTTAGATTGCTTTCCCAATAGGGGGCGCCAAAGCAAATCTTTACTCTCCATCTCACGCTGTCATGAGTATCCTGCACCGTCAGCTCGACCACCTGCATCAACATGTCCCAACCAGCTCAGTCTCACCTCTAACTATGTCTCCGGTTTGTCCTACTTGTCCCGTCCCTCTAATAAAGTCAGGATTATTAAAGCCTGCAGACTACAGTTTGCTTAATTATTCATTCATTCATTATCTCCCGCTTATCCTCTATTAGGGTCGCGGTGGGGTTCCCCATGCCCATCCAGGGGAGAACGTCTCGGGCGCTGGGCAGATAGACCCAGGACAGGGCGCCAATCCATCGCTGGGCACACACTCTCTCACACAGACACACTCTAAATGGGGCAATTTTGAGAATTCAATTAACTTGATCCATGTTTTTGGACTGTGGGAGGAAACCGGAGAACCCGGAGGAAACCCACGCAGACACGGGGAGAACATGGAAACTCCACCCAGATGGGGATTCGAACCGGGAATCCCTAGTGCTGAGAGGAGAACATGCTAACCACTAAGCCACCGCCTTTTGCTTAATTAGACTAAATAAATAAAACCGTATTCAGATTGAACTTATAATTATGTCCGTTACCTGCAGTTCCCAACAAACTTTTAAATGAATTATGTACATTTTTGTTTTTGAAGCCTCAAAACGCCGGCCTGCATCCAGCGAACCCTGAGCGGCTTCCAGAAAACCAATTATTCCCCTCGAACGGCGACGCTGCTTCTGCATTCGGCGTGTTATCTGTGTCTGCATGCACGTACGCGGGGCCTCGGTCTGGAACCCATTACTGAAACTTCAACGTATGTGTACTCTCTCAAAACTGCTATAATTACACCCCCGTTGACTCCACCTGTCTCGAGTGTTTCCTTCCCCGGTTCCGCGGCTTGTTTGCCAGTTGGAAGCTGGAGGAGATCTTTAGAACGGTTCCAGGAAAATTCATTGTACTTCATGTAATCACACATCAAGTCCTTCCACACGGTGTCTGAGTGATTAACACAGTGGGACCTCCAAACCCCCCCACGGCGGCGGGTTCGACCGACGGGCGTCTGAGAGTGACGGCCAGTCAGGAGGCTGTTGTCCGAGGGACGTGATGCCCTTCATTCCAGCTGCTGTTCTGGTTCATAAAGAGGAGACAGACGATGTGGGTTTCCAACATGAGCTCCTCCTCACTACTGACACTGCGCTAAAATTAACATGTAATTAAAATTGAATGAAATTAGAAGAGGGCGGCACGGTGGCTTAGTGCTTTGGCATGTTCTCCTCTCAGCGCTAGGGATTCCCGGTTCGAATCCCCATCTGTGTTAAGTTTCATGTTCTCCTCCGTGTCCTCGTGAGCTTCCTCCAGGTTCTCGGGTTTCATTTCACAGTCCAAGAACATGGATCAAGGTCAATTGAGTTCTCCAAATTGCCCCATATAGTGTGTGTGTGTGTGTGTGTGTGTGTAAGCGTGTGCCCAGCGATGGATTGGCGCCCGAAACATTCTCCCCTGGATGCCCCCCTCCCCCCCGCGACCCTAATATAGGATAAAAGCGGAAGATAATGAATGAATGAATGAAATGAGACGGTGTTTTGTGAACCATCTCTCCACCGTACACACTCTGGATTCGTATCTTAACCCCCCCCGTCCCCCCAAACACCAAGAAAATTGCACATCACGCCTCGGGAACTCAATACTATTCCAAAGTTGCTGAATTGCTGCAAACAATAAGCTGCACTGTTGTAGCAGACGTTTATTCCCCCTCCATTCATCAACTCGAATCACCCAGAAGCCACTGTGGCTTGCAGTAAACGTCCCGGCCCGGACTCACTGAGATGGATGTGTCCACGCTGCGGTAGCTTTACTCTCATTCTGAGGACGTGCGCTTCAGGACGAAGACGGATTCCGCTCGGGGACTTCTTCTGGGATGAGTGCTGAGGTGTGGCGGCCGTTTGTTGTTGATAATAATGATGCACTGTGGGTAAGAAATTGCCTTAATATTAAGTTTGACATCAGATTTCTCCATCCATTATCTTCTACTGTATCCTCTACTAGGGTCACGGGGAGGGGGGGGTTCCTCATGCCTATCCAGGGGAGAACGTCTCGGGCGCTGGGCAGAGGGGGGCAATCTATTGCTGGCAATTTGGAGAATTCAGTTGACTTTGGTCCATGTTTTTTGGACTGTGAAAGCAGGAGAACCCGGAGGAAATCCACGCAGACACAGGGAGGACATGGAAACTCCACCCAGATTGGGATTCCAACCGGGAATCCCTAGCGCTGAGAGGAGAACATGCTAAACCACTAAGCCACCCACCCACACATCAGATTTCTTGTTCACCTCGATTCAGGTGCCGAAAATCCACGATGTCTCGGAGCTAAATGAGCCGCAGAGCAACGGCGTCATGAATGTAACCTCCATCAGCGCCGTTATTCAGCTCGGCTGTCGCTACCTTCACTTTCTCCTTGGCAAGTTCAAGTTCAAGTTTTTTATTTATGTCGCTCTTTTTACATCAGAACGTCGTCACGAAGCAGCTTTACAGAATGAAAAACCTTTAAACCCCCAAAGAGCGAGCCGAAGCGACAGCGGCAAGACAAAACTCCCTGTTATGTTGTTATTCAAGGAAGAAACCTTGTGAGGACCGAGACTCAGTGGGGGACTCGTCCTCCTTGAGCGGCCGGGCAGCAATGACAGTGTAGGACAGACATGTCCAGATATTTAACAAATGGAAAAACTCTAACAACTGGAGAACTATATGTGAGTCCATTAGGGGGCGTCCTGCAGGACCGCCAGTCCAATTAATATCCAGGTTCCATCCAGTATTCATCAGCAGAGCCATGGATGAAGATCTCCAGGAAACCGGCCACACCTCAAAAGAAACAGACAAGGAAGGAAGTTAGAGCTGATAATAAAGCAGAGTAATTAATTAAGTCATTGATTAACACAGTGCAGGCGGCACGGTGGCTTAGTGGTCAGCACGTTCGCCTCTCAGCGCTAGGGATTCCCGGTTCGAATCCCCATCTGGGTGGAGTTTCCATGTTCTCCCCGTGTCTGCGTGGGTTTCCTCCGGGTTCTCCGGTTTCCTCCCACAGTCCAAAAAAAACATGGAACAAGTTAATTGAATTCTCAAAATTGCCCCCTGTAGAGTGTGTCTGTGTGAGTGAGTGTGTGCCCAGCGATGGATTGGCGCCCTGTCCTGGGTCTGTCTGCCCAGCGCCCGAGACGTTCTCCCCTGGATGGGCATGGGGAATCCCACCGCGACCCTAATAGAGGATAAGCGGAAGATAATGAATGAATGAATGAATTAACACAGTGCAGTAATTGGCCATTTTATTGGGTTCTCCTCCGTCTTTCTTTCTGTTCTCTGTTGAAGAGGAATGTTGATCACAGACCTGAACAGAATTCTGAAGGTTAGAGTGACGGATGCTGCCCCTTCAGGGACCCCGATGTTCGGCCCGGGCCCCGAAGCCGAGTCTGCGGTACGCTTCGGTGTGGCTCAGCATTTTCTTGAACAGCTTTCCCATTTAAATCCAGGATTTGTCTGACGTCACGCCTCCCGCAGGTCACCTCATGGATCTGTTAACCTTATTTTCGCCTCTCGCCACAAAAAATCCTTCTCATGCACGCGGATCACGTTGTCTGTTGAACATTCGATGCATATAAAGCACGCTGAGAACGCTGAGCCGGGTTCTTATGATGCCCAAACTGTAATAACAAAATAATGTGAGGGAGAAAACAAACATTAAGTAGTTTTCCACTTTTTTTTTGACGCCGGGAGATTGACGCGTGCCGTCGCATCGGGGCGATGACGTAAAGGGAGCAGCATTCGCAACCGAAAAGTGGACTGAGGATGGAGACTGCAGGGAGGATGGATGGACATCCGCAGAAGGGCTGAGATCCCGAGGGAGTGATACAGGACTACAGGATACAATTTACGCTGCCATAAGCAGAATCCCAGAGAAATGTTAGAGACGGGGGACGTCCAAAACTTTCAAAAGTGACGATTAGTATTAGACCTGATTTGCACCTGGAGGCCAGTGGAGTGATTTTATTGAGAGGGGTCACATTTATGGGAAAGTGGTGCACATCAGTAAAGTGAGGAGAATGAGTTACAGTGACGGAGGACGAACGGGAGAGTTTATCAGCTGGAGATGACTGAAGGAGCCTCTGTGGACGGAGAACAATATCAGAATGATTTAAACTCGGGCCGCTCGGCTTTTTTTTTTTTCTTCTGTGACTCGAACTAAGAAGCTCAGTAATCATCACATCCGAAGCCATTAAAATTTGATACGTCATTGTGTTCCAAATGTCCAGGATTTTAAAATTGGATTCCGGGTTTATTGATGTATAATTTTACTGCAGGAAGCTTCACCTCGAGAACCAGCTGCTGAGACGCTGAGATGGTGCTGCAGGCAGGAACAGATTCGAATGAAACGTCGGGCAAAAATGATCTGAAATTCCCCCAACAGCACGTCCTCAGATTGTGGGATGGAAGCCATGGCGGCACAAAGGACAACACAAGAACCAAACCCAGGGGAGCCCGCTGTGATACATGTGTGCGGCGTAATGCAAAGCGGTAACAGAGAGGGCGCAATGCCGTTGGCTGTCCTCGTGGAGGTTGAGCGTGAAAGCAAATGGAGCGATTGTCGTCTTCGCCGCGCAGCCTTGAATGTTGAATGTCTCTCATTCAGAGTTTGACGTCTGAAAGAACCGAAATCTTGTCCTTGTAACGATCCAGCGCTGATGTCAGAACTGAAACGTCTTCTTTGGCAGGACATTCTGAGGAGTCACATGTTCGCATGTTGGAATCTGAACATGTGGTCGAGTTTTATGTTTCTGAATTCATTTGTGGGGTGGAGAGAGTTTTTTTTTTTTTTTTTTTTTTAAATCTGCCGTTAAAACCCATGTGGCAACTGAGCAATAAATCAGAAGTCGACAATCGTGTTTGTAGATAGCATCCCGTGCTTCCAGCCGTCTGGGGAGACGATGTTCTGAAATAAGCCCGTTATAACCCCCCCCCCCCCCAGGACAGCACCAGATCAAAGTGGGAAGCAACGGAGGACGATCTAAAATGAACACTTTATTAATAACAAACTGCGGAGGCGTGTGGAGCCCATGGCTCTGACAGGTGATTTGATCTGTTTTACAGTCGAAGCTGCTGAGGGTTAAGAGTCTGAACGAGCGTCAATAAAACTGAAAGACCTGCAGCTCAAACAATCCCAAAATCAAACCCCCGATTCAGCATCAGCAGCGTTTACAAACCACCAAAACACAATGCTGCCTATCTGTTATGAATAGACACTTTTATGGCGGCACGGTGGCTTAGTGGTTTAGCATGTTCTCCTCTCAGCGCTAGGGATTCCCGGTTCGAATCCCCATCTAGGTGGAGTTTCCATGTTCTTCCCGTGTCCGCGTGGGTTTCCTCCGGGTTCTCTGGTTTACTCCCACAGTCCAAAAACATGGATCAAGTCAACGGAGTTCTCAAAATTGCCCCATATAGAGTGTGTGTGTGTGTGTGTGTGAGTGAGTGTGTGCCCAGCGATAGGTTGGCGCCCTGTCCTGGATGTATCTGCCCAGCGCCCGAAACCTTCTCCCCTGGATGAGCATGGTGAACTCCCCCCCTGTGACCCTAATAGAGGATAAAGCAGAAGATAATGAATGAATGAATGGCAACATGGTGGCTTAATGGTTGGCATGTTCTCCTCTCAGCGCTGGGGAATCCAGGTTCGAATCCTAATCTAAGTAGAGTTTCCATGTTCTCACCATGTCTGCATGGGTTTCCTCCGGGTTCTCTGGTTTACGCCCACAGTCCAAAAACATGTCCATCCATCCATTCATTATCTTTCGCTTTATACTCTATTAGGGTCGCAGTAGGGTTCCCCATGCCCATCCAGGGGAGAACGTCTCGGGCGCTGGGCAGATACACCCAGGACAGGGTGCCCATCTATCGCTGGACACACACTCACTCACTCACAAACACACACTCTACATGAGGCAATTTGGAGAATTCATTTGACTTGATCCATGTTTTTGGACTGTGGGAGGAAACCGGAGAACCCGGAGGAAACCCACACGGACACGGGGAGAACATGGAAACTCCACCGAGATTCAAACCGGGAATCCCTAGTGCTGAGAGGCAAATGTGCCAAACCACTAAGCCACCGTGCCGCCGTGTGGTGACCATGTGACCCATATTTAACAATTGAAACACTATACAGTCCATTGAGTGATCCTGTACACACAGCGGGTCTGCAGTTTATTTCAGGCTAAAGCGTTCTCAACGCGACATGCAGGACGGCAGGAAGTGAAAACAGATCTGCCAGCTCCAGCGTCTGCTTCTCATGCCCAGTGTGTATGAGAACTCGTCTCGCTCAGAACCCGTTGAGACTCCGTGGACGTTTCGGGTGGGTTTGGAATGCCTCGAGCTCACAGGAGACCGCAGTCGTAAACTTTACATCAGGAATCCCCACTGACAGCGGAATGCTGGATTTATCCTTCAGAATGAAAACGACACTCTAGATGATACACAACGACATAAACACACACACACACACACACACCAGTGCTTCCCAAGTGCAGAGGCGTCGTCACATGATGCTCTGTCCTGCTTCTTTAGATACAAAACCATAAGCTTTCCTCTGGACGGGTCGATGAGTTCACGTTTGGGGGGAGGTCCCCCATGCCCATCCAGGGAAGAACGTCTCAGGCGCTGGGCAGAAGAGGACACCAATCTATCGCTGGACAAACACTCACTCACACAGACACACTCTATATGGGGCAATTTGGAGAACTCCATTGACCTTGATCCATCTTTTTGGACTGTGGAAGGAAAGCGCTGAGAGGAGAACATGCCAACCACTAAGCCACCGCACCGCCCTCAATTTAACCAATTTCACAATATCGTTCTAGGATAATACGGGATCTCCAGTTTCCCTCCCAGCATGTTTTTGGACTGTGGGAGGAAACCGGAGAACCCGGAGGAAACCCACGTGGACACGGGAAGAACATGGAAACTCCACCCAGATTGGGATTTGAATCTGGAATCCGCAGCGCTGAGAGGAGAACATGCTAAACCACTAAGCCGCCTGTATTTATTGCGTACAGAGTGTTAAAATATCAGGATCTGCAGGAACGTTGGTGCCATCCGCATCTCGGGTGGCGTCCACTCTTCTGTAAAGGCTTTCCATGAGATTATGGAGCAGCTCTGTGGGGCATTCTGCCCGTGCATCCAGCAGCGTTTTCACAAAGTCGAAATGAGAGGACGTTTCTCATAGTCGCTGTTCTAATTCATCTTAAAACTGTTGGATGGGGGAGGGGTCAGGCCTCTGTGTGGGGATCAGTCAGGTTCTTCCACACTGGACTTGGTTTGGGGTTTTTTATCTTTACTGTAACGATCAGCTGCTGATCCGGAGAACCCGGAGGAAACCCACGCAGACACGGGGAGAACATGGAAACTCCACCCAGATGGGGATTCGAACCGGGAATCCCTAGCGCTGAGGGGCGAACGTGCTAAACCACTAAGCCACCGTGCCGCCTTCATTAAAATAGTTTAGTTTAAATATTATTATGAATAATATTTTTACAGTCTTTCGTCTGAAGTTGTCGTAAATATTTATTTAACACATTTTGTAATATTATGTATTTATTTTGTCCCTAATTCAAATGTGAATAAAGTTTTTTTTCTTTAATAATTCTCTGCAGTACTGTGAATGCTGCCTCACTCTGCCCTCTACCGTTAAAGGACTGATATTACAACACAAAAGAATCATTCCTGTATATGAACTGTGTTTATGTTTTAATAATAACATTATAAAATATTTGCTTCTTAACTTTATCCAAATATTATAACCTGATGATTGTTAAATGATTATTATTTTTATAATTATAATGTGGGGCGGCACGGTGGCTTAGTGGTTGGCATGTTTTCCCCTCAGCACTGGGGATTCCCGGTTCGAATCCCCATCTGGGTGGAGTTTCCATGTTCTCCCCGTGTCCACGTGGGTTTCCTCCGGGTTCTCCGGTTTCCTCCCACAGTCCAAAAACATGGATCAAGGTCAATTGAATTCTCCAAATTACCCCATATAGAGTGTGTGTGAGTGAGTGTGTGCCCAGCGATAGATTGCCCCCCTGTCTCTGCCCAGCGCCCGAAACGTTCTCCCCTGGATGGGCATGGGGAACCCCCCCCCCCCCCCCCGCGCGACCCTAATACAGGATAAAGCTGAAGATAATGGATGGATGGATTTTTATAATGCAAATTTACAGTAAAGATAAAAACACGGGGGCAATTTATCACTGGGTACACACTCAATTTGAAGAATTCATTTGACTTGATCCATGTTTTTGGACTGTGGGAGGACACCGGAGAACCCGGAGGAAACCCACGCGGACATGGGGAGAACATGCAAACTCCACCCAAATTGTAATTCGAACCGGGAATCCCCAGCACTGAGAGGAGAACATGTTAAACACTGAGCCGCCGTGCCATCCTCCATCCAAAACATCCGTTGGCATGAATTAGAACGGCGATTGCGAGGCAGGTCGTGTTGTTCGGTGCTGTTCGGGGTGGTGGCGCTGTGGTGGACGCAAACGCGGGGACGTCGCGCGCGACGTCACGCTGCGGCAGCGTCGGGCGCGCGCGGGGCGCGTTCACGCGACTGGGAGGGGTCGAGCGGGAGCGCGCAGAAGAAGGCGAGCCGGTGCTGCTGCTGCTGCTGAGGACGAGCCGCCGCGGCGCCTGCTTTCATCTTTATACCGCTCCTTTATTCCCACAGCAACCTCCACCATGCGCGAGATCGTGCACCTGCAGGCGGGTCAGTGCGGAAACCAGATCGGGGCAAAGGTAAGACTGACCCCCCCTCCATCCACCCCCAAAATTCATCCAGGTTCGTTTCCGACGCGCGCGCGGCTGAGGGCTGAGGGGATGCGTTAAAGCTGCGCGCGGCTGCCGATCGGATTTATTTACCGCTAATGTATTATTTCACTCTCATCACTGACATCAATGACGTCATTTAAACCGAACCTGGATATCGTCTGATAAGAGGGGCTAAAGGAAAAGTGACGTCATTAATGTCGCTCTCAATCCCTCGTGCGGCGATGTTTATTATTAAAGAAGAGAATTATTCTTATTAGAATAAAAAAATCAAACCCGTGACAATAAAGAGTCTCACAGCGACAGGACTGAAATATTTATACTTAAATTATGATGAAAACTACAAAAAAAGAAAAAAAATCGTGCGACTTCGTTTGTTTTGGTTTTATATTAAATGTAATATCCTTATTTAAAATGGAAATGTATTCGTGTATTCATTATTTCTGTCACATAGGAGCGTGATTTAGTTCAAATAAATAAAACATATGAAAACATATTGATGTTTATGTAAAAACCCCGGGAAACTTCACTGATCTGAATTTTGATAGTTAATGATTTTAAGGTATTTTTTTTATTATTGTTATTGATTAAGATTTTTAATCTATTGATATTTAGTTTCTAACTGCCTTTATTTTGCTTTGTGTCTGGTGTAGTGTGTTTGTGTCTGGTGGAGAGTGTGTGTGTGTGTGTGTGTGTGTGTGTGTTGTGATGGGGGGGTGGTCGTGCGACTGTCACTGACCTGCACCATTCATGCTCACACTCAGTCATTGGTTCAGGGTTCGATGCTGATCAGTGTCATTATTTGCAGAGATGCTGGCCGGGGGGTCTGTGATGAATGAACCGTCACGCCCTGAAACGTTTCACCCTGAGGGTCCCATTGTGCCTGTAAACGGGTGGAGGGTGGAGGGCGGAGGGGCTGAGGGGCTGAGGGGCGTGGTCGTCTCTTTAACAGAGACTGCGGCTGTGGTGCTCTTTGCTCGTTTTTGGATGTTTAATGGCGTAAATGATGCGATTCACACAAACACAAAGACCTTCATCAGCGACAACAATGACATCATTCAGTACGAGGACGGACTCATTTGCATATTCACATAAATTAACAACAAACATGACTTCATTAGACGACTCCTTCTGACTGACGGATTATTCTGTGTTAATGATATTAAATCCTTTAATTAAATATGATTAATAATCTGATTATCCTTTTATTTTATGTTTTATTAAAATACGGGATAATTAATTACAGACAAATTTAGCACATTTAACGACTTTATACATTTTATAAAATATTAATAATGAAAATACAATTAAATTGTTTAAAAGGAATAACCACAGATTTTCAATAATTCTTAATGTATATGAGAAATTAAATATAATTTAATGTGACGGAGTGATTAACCTGATGCCTTATTGTGTTATATGTGTGACCTGTGACCCCGCCCTTCTGTTACATCACAGTGTTTATCTGTTGTATGTTTGATACTGGTGCCCAGCAATAGATTGGCGTCCTGTCCTGGGTGTATCTGCCCAGCGCCCGAAACGTTCTCCCCTGGATGTGCATGGGGAACACCCCCCCCCCCCCCCC
>JAFMOD010000028.1:173980-184179 GCA_019802435.1 Corydoras maculifer
GGTGGGAGGGACGGACGGACAGACAGACAGACAGACAGGGTGGGAGGGACAGACAGACTGACAGACAGACAGACAGGGATGAACAGACAGACAGGGTGGGAGGGACGGACGGACGGACAGACAGACAGACTGACAGACTGACAGACAGACAGAGAGAGAGGGACAGAGTGAGGAGATCTGATTGGTTTGAGTCGTTGTGATGTCATAGTCGGTGCTTTTGGTTTAAAGCTGTAGATTTAATGCAGATCTCTGAGGTGACGGGTTTCCTGAGCAGGAAGGAGCTGAATGTTCATCTAAACCACATCCTCTATTCACAACAAGTGTGTGTGTGTGTGTGTGTGTGTGTGTGTGTGTGTGTGTGTGTGTGTGTGTGTGTGTGTGTGTGTGTGTGTTTATGTATAAACGATGGAAACCGGTGTGTTTTCTCCGTCTTCAGATCCCGGTCTTCTCTTTCAGTTCCCAGAGGACTTCAGTGACGAGGTCAGTAATGAGAACGTGGTCGTTAACCTCAGTCTTTAATGAAATGATGACCGTGTCATTCACTCCTCCCTCTCGCCCCCTGCAGGAGTGTTTACAGTCTCTCCCTCGATTCTGCTTCCCATATGATATAGAGAGGTGATGCTTCATTCAGCCAATCAGCAGTCACACAGGGAATAAGGGGTGGGTGGCTGGCGGTGGGTATGTATTTGGATCTGATTGGTCAGTTGATTGGTTGGAGGTTTGATTGACAGGGTCAGGGATGGCGTCGCTGTGCAGCACTTCACATTTGCCCTGACTGATCTGGAGGGATGTCAGCGCTTTGGGTTCTGCAGACTCACATCCAGCTCTCAGACCTGCCTCTGCATCCTCAGGTCTGTCAACAACACACACACACACACACACACACACACACACACACACACACACACACACACACACACACACACACTGTAGTCTATATTTCTCATTCATTCATTATCTTCCACTTTATCCTCTATTAGGGTCGGCCAACCCATCGCTGGACAAACACTAACTCACACACACACACTCTATATGGGGCAACTTGGAGAACTCAATTGACTTGATCCATGTTTTTGGACTGTGGGAGAAAACCGGAGAACCCGGAGGAAACCCACGCGGACACGGGGAGGACATGGAAACTCCACCCAGATTGGGATTCGAACCGGGAATCCCTAGTGCTAAGAGGAGAATATGCCAAACCACTAAGCCACGGTGCCGCCCATATTCCTCATGTATATGATGTTTGATGTGTATTGTGTGCATGCTGTTTTTGTATTAATGGTTTATAAACCGTTCTGAGTTCAGTTATCTGCCGTGGTTCGAGGTCTTCTACAAACTTCTGAACAACCTGGCGGATTACGTAACCCGAAGTCAGGTAGCCATCCCATCATCCCTGTTACCTTCATCAGCACTACTGAGTCTGATCAATCAACCGGATATGATAAATGTGACGTATGTCAAATCTAAACAGACCAATGAGATGCTGGAGCTGCTGATGGCGCTCTACAGACACCCTGTGCCTCCGGAGAACGGGTCACTCACTCTGCAGCTGGTAAGTCTGCAGCGGACTGAGACCCCGAAAGCCCCTGTCCTTCATCCAAATACACCGTGACATCACACAATCTGCACCACACTGCAATCCTTCTGTATGTAGACATTTTTATTCTCGCGGCGTGGGGTCCATGAGAGGGTCAATGTGGGGTCTCATCGTCTTTAATCTGCTGTTAGTTTAATAACTTTGGAATTCTTGCTTTTCATCAGATTCCCTACTTCGTAGCTCCTGATCCCAAAGCTTTACCTTCTGTTCCAGAAAGTGTGAGTAAACCTGACTTACTCTGTCTTTAGATTTATATATATATATATATACATACACGGTGGCTTAGTGGTTTAGCATGTTCTCCTCTCAGCACTAGGGATTCCCGGTTTAAATCCCCATCTGGGTGGAGTTTCCATGTTCTCCCCGTGTCTGCGTGGGTTTCCTCTGGGTTCTCCAGTTTTCTCCCACAGTCCAAAAACATGGATCAAGTCAATTGAGTTCTCCAAATTGCCCCATATAGAGTGTGTTTGTGTGAGTGAGTGAGTGTGTGTCCAGTGATGGATTGGCGCCCTGTCCTGGGTGTATCTGCCCAGCGCCCGAAACGTTCTCCCCTGGATGGGCATGAGGAACCCCACCGCGACCCTAATAGAGGATAAAGCGGGAGATAATGAATGAATGAATATTTTTCTACCATTTTTACCGACTCTATTATTCTGTCACCACCTCCAAGGCCTGTGGGGTCAGCCAAACCTTTTATTTTAGGCCTTAAGGAGCTTTTGTTCACACTTCAAGAGAAGTCATGATGGGCTGAAGTTGCTCTGTGGACAATTTCCATAGATTTGCAACCGTTTAGATGCCATGAAGATACAGGTTGCTATAGAGCATTTAATTGATGTCATTCTGTCGAACGTTTTGTGGTTTTCTAATGAAGGGGAAACTTTATTCTCAGAGGGAGTTTGAACTTTGGACTGTGTAAGTATCAGAATAAAAGATACTGAAGACCTTTAGAGAATGAATTCCATCCCCACACTGAGCGCTCTGTCACTGCTGACCAGCAAACCCACAGATAACCCACAGACAACCCACAAATAACCCACTCTCACCCTCCCACATGTTCCTGCAACCAGCAGTGGTCACCCAGTCCATATGATATTACATGCTTACAGGGCATGATGTTTCCCCACCTTAACTCCAACTGTGTGTGTGTGTGTGTGTGTGTGTGTGTGCAGAGGAACCTAACTGAGCTGATAGTAGCCGTGGATGTGGGGAATCTGATGCAGCTGTATGCCAGCATGCTGTTCGAGCGCCGCATCCTGATTTTCTGCAGTAAACTCAGTACAGTAAGAATCCTTCAAACTTCTGTTCTGATAAACCACTTTATTTTTGAAACACCGTCGTTACACCGTGTGCAGTGTGTGTTGATGTTTTGGTAGAATCTGTCACGTTTGGTGTGTTTGTACCAATGTTTATAATGTACCCAGCAGGGGGCAGTATTAAAGCTCCATCCCCCTTCAGTTCTGCCTGCGGTCCAGTTGTTCTGATTAGTGTGTAAACTGTAACATCTGTAAACGAGAGGTGCATCAGTTCGGTCTAATGAAACTGAAGTGAAGGTGTTAGTGAGTTCATTGCGTGTTCACTTCTTTCTGAGACCGCAGTGTTGATGTGAAGCTGGTTTGGGGAAGTGGTGGTGCACGAGCTGCCGTCCAGTGTAACGAAAGTTCAGAGGGAGTTGATGTGAGAGAACTTCTGTGTTCTGAAACTGGGTGGTTCTAAAAATCTGTGTTCTGAAACTGGGTGGGTTCTATGAAACACCCGTGAAATAAAAATAAGACGTCAGTCCTGCGTCCTGCACGAGACGTCTCCACTGATCCCTGACATGGCTCAGACGTCTCCAAGACGTCATAGAACTGAGATGATTAGTGTGGTTTGTGTTCTGATGGTATAGTTTTGTGTGTGTGTGTGTGTGTGTGTGTGTTTCTGTAGCTGACCGCATGTGTGCACGCATGCAGCCTCATGCTGTTCCCCATGTACTGGCAGCACATCTTCATTCCTGTGCTTCCACCTCACCTGCTGGACTACTGCTGGTAAGAACACTCACTCACACCCAACGCTGCTAATGTTGTGAACTGAACCTTTAACGTGGCTGTAACAGGATTGTGGTGGATGTGTGTTGCAGCGCTCCGATGCCGTTTCTTATTGGAGTTCATTCCAGTTTAATAGAGGTATAAAAATTACATTGTCTTTCAGCTTTCGGTCTTTTCAGCTTTTATTTTAAACCACGTACAAATTAGAGAACAACTCAAGTTCAGAACACAACACGAACAACAGCTAACACAAAAAAATATATCGCATGGCACACTCGCAGACACACACACACACACACACACACAAACACACACACACTATATGGGGCAATTTAAAGCATTCAATTGACCTGGAACCTCAATTGATCCATGTTTTTGGACTGTGGGAGGAAACCGGAGAACCTGGTGGAAACCCATGGGGAGAACATGGAAACTCCACCCAGATTGGGATTCAAACCGG
The DNA here is from genome assembly GCA_019802435.1 of Corydoras maculifer. Classification (NCBI taxonomy): domain Eukaryota; kingdom Metazoa; phylum Chordata; class Actinopteri; order Siluriformes; family Callichthyidae; genus Corydoras; species Corydoras maculifer. The sequence continues at coordinate 178,062 of JAFMOD010000028.1, forward strand.
GAATCCCCAGCACTGAGAGGAGAACATGCTAAACCACTAAGCCAACGGGCCACCCACTTCTAGATTTATTATTATTTTTTTAATTTATATATAAAATTTTAAAATGCATATATAATTTAACACAACGTACATGATCGGATTTATATATTTATTATGTTTATGTTGTAAGAGGGTCAGAAATGGCGCGCTAGATGATGTGGTCATTCTGAATGTGGACACCAACACCATGGAGTCTCCTCACGACGACCTGAAGAAGCTCCCAGCAGATGTGGTATTACATCTCCACCTGTGTATCCACCCAAACATCTCTGTCCATCATTCATCTATTAATCTGAAAATTAAGTCATTTACTCCTCCATCCACTCATCCAACACTGATCCATCCATCCAACACTGATCCATTCATCCAACACTGATCCATCCACTCATCCAACACTGATCCATTCATCCCTCTTTTAAATCTCTTCATCCAGCCATTCAAATCCCCATCCAATCAGACATCCACCCATTTACCACATACATTTTATATTACATCCTTTAATTATTACATCTCTATTATTTCTTGAAAAATCATTTGTGTGTGTGTGTGTGTGTGTGTGTGTGTGTGTGTGTGTGTGTGTGTGTTGTAGGTTACAGGTTTAAAGTTAAGATTAAAGCGCCAGGCTGCTTTTCCAGGCTGTGGTGTGGCTCAAGCTTTTCTCCGAGCTCAGGCGTTGCTGTTCGGTGCCTACAAAGATGCTTTAGTTTATCCTGCAGTGAGTTCAAACTCAGCAACACACACACACACACACACACACACACACACACACAGGCTCACACCTCACACACATTGCGTTTCCTCTGTGGTGTTTGTGTAGGAAGGTCCTGTGTCCTTCAACGAGTTGACGTTTCTTTCCCATAAATCCCCCTGCATGAGGCAGTTCCTCCAGACGGCCATCCACCTGCAGCTTTTTAAACAGGTGAGTCCTCACTATCTACACCAGCACACCTGGAAATTAAGAACAGACAGGGAACCTTCCAAACATCTGTTCTGTAAACTCTTTATATTTTTAGCATTCAGTCGCTGTGAGTATTTATTAATGATTAGTAATGAGGATCGTTTATCGGTGAGTTTCTTGATGCTTGCAGTTTATCGATGGACGTTTAGAGATGCTGAACCAGGGCAAAGAACCGGACGACCTGTTTGAGGAGGAAATACTGCAGTGTGGAGTGTCATCAGGTAAAAAACCAAAGCCCTGCAGCCACGTGACTGATTCTATTGATTAGAGTGAATGAAACACTTGCTCTTTTGTTTATAAAGAGCAGTGTTTAATATTAATACGGTCCGTCTGCCCCTATGGGTTTTCAGAAGTACTGCAATTATGTTGAACGAGTTGAATGACGTCAGACTTGGAATGTCACTGTGTAATATAGATATTGTGTGGTCAGCAGTGTGTATTTATTTACATTTAACACTGTGATGAATTTATTAAATCAGTATTGAGATAAAGGTTTGAATCTGAACGTTTCTGGCTCCTCCACGCAGGAGGTTCTAAATCCTACCAGCAGTGGCTCGGAAACCTGAAGGTCAGTTTAATTCTGTTAAAGTCTTAAAGTTTAACCTCAACTCACCTGCTTCATCCTTCATTTATTAATAATAATAATAATAATAATAATAATAATAATGATGATGATGATGATGATGATGATGATTTCTCTGCTACAGAAAGGAGGAGGTTCACTGATTCTGACGGTCAAGTCCAAAGCTCAGATTTACAAAAACGTAAGTGTGTGTGTGTGTTTGTGTCTAAGTTGTTTGTATTAGTTTTGATCTGGTTAGTTCTGTTTAAGCTCTATGCTCATTTAGTAAGTGAGTATATGGTATCCACATGACCTCAGATCCATCACGTCCACCATACAGACCTCATTTCATGTAAGAGGCCACGCCCCCACTGAGTTCCTCTACTCAATAAAAATCATGATGCTGGACTTGATCATCATGCTTATACAATTAATCCACTGAATTTAACCTAAAAAAATAAAATGGTGTTTACACAGCAAACATTTTTTTAACTAAATTTATTCATGTAGCACTTTTTACAATTTACAATTTAAGGCACGTGGAACAAGATGGACTTTTCTTTTTGCTTCAGGTTAAATATAGTGGAATGTTCGGGAAGAAGAATCTCAGTTCACCCAAGGCAAGTGTGTGTGTGTGTGTGGTATGATATGGTGTTTGGGTGATATATATGGGTGATGTATACATATGTGTGTGTGTGTGTGTGTGTGTGTGTGTGTGTGTAATCAGGAGAAGCATCTTCACACCCTGCAGCGGGGGGGCTCTGTGTCTGAAACTCATTCTTATCGGTTTAATAAGTCGGACTGCCTTCAGAGCCGATTGCCGATCACACAGCACTTTGGGAAGGTGAGCAGCATCTCCACCCTGAACCAGGCTCTCAGAACAAATATCAGATACCATAACTCACTTCATACACTAGGGGCGCCAACGTGCTACCCAGATTCATGTATGTGAATGTCAGACTTGAGTTCCACTGTTAAATTCTGCTGTTCTGCTCATTAACATAATTAACATTTATTTAACGACCTGCATCTGTCTGTAATACAAGGACACGTGGCCTTTTATTTTATATATTTTGTCTGATTACAGATTTATTAGAGTTATAGATTTTTATCTTCATTTATTCAGAACCGACCACGCAGGCCTGCACGAAAAACAGCCAGCCAGCAGGGGGAGGACCTGCCACAACAGCAGAACAGCAGCTGCTGGGAGCAGGAGAGGTGAGAACAGCAGTGTGGGAACAGCCAGTGGGCGGAGCTTAGAAACAATGCTCAAAAGTATGTGAGGCTCTAAAGATCCTAAACTCTTACAAAACCACGAGAGCTCCAGTTTTTTGTTGTTTTAAACCCTAATAAAACCAACGATCTGTTTGTACATATATTTTACATCTTGTGCATGTATCGGTTATTTGCAGTAATGAAGAGTTGATATCCGAAGACCTGAACGAGGAGGAGGATGAGTTCTCGATGATGGGTGATTTAGAGAAGATGGATTTACTCGGCGAGATCTTCGACACACTAAACTCCCAGAGTGCCCCTGAACCAGGGCTGCTGTACAGCACCCGCAGCCTCGACCTCTTCAGTTCAGACTGTACCGACTTCATCAGCAGGGTAAGCAGACGCATACACAGACGCAGACACGTTATTTGGAAGTACAGATATTTTAGGCTTTATTGAAATCATTGAATTCGTACATAATTTATTCGACCTAAACGTTGACCATGGTGCAGCTCTTAGTTGAATTTACTGGGATAGTCAGCAGTGCTTTGCTATCTTTTCCGCGTGTCGACGGTCCTAAAAACAGTGAAACCAAAATATTTAAGTTTCCAGATAATGGTGGAACCTTTGACCAGATGACCAGAGTCAAGAAACTTTGTTGGGGATAAACCCATAGTCTGTATGAGGAGTGATTAGTTTATTAACTGACTGCTTGTTCATCTGTCTCCGTCTTCTAACAGAGAAGTCTCGCTACCCCGAGTCAAGAAAGCTTGAGTCTGTCAATAGGGAACAATGGGAGTCTGAAGAGTTGGGAGGAGAGCCTCGAGGAGGGCCCAGACCAGATGGGGGAGGAGTCTAAAGCCTTGCAGGAAGAATCAGAGGGTCAGGAGGATAATGTGGCAGGTGGCGGCTGTAAGACACTGGGGCAGGAAAAGTCGTCAGTTGATCTTGGGAAGTTAGTAGATGATTTTGTGGACCTAGGGGTTGAACTTGAAGAAGAGCTCAATGGAAACCAAGCTGTTAGAAAATCAGAAAACCAGGAGGAAGAAGTCAGAGGACCTTTAGAGAGAGAAAATAGATTTCTACAGAAAGAACAGATCAGAATGAGCAGGTCTACAGAAGGAACTGAGAGACTAATAAACTGTTCTGAGAAAACCAGGGGACCATCAACTGACAGTCTGAAGGAGACCAGGGGACCATCAGAAGATGGACTGAAGAGGACCAGGGGACCATCAAATGATAGTCTGAAGGAGACCAGGGGACCATCAGAAGATGGACTAAAGGAGACCAGGGGACCATCAGAAGACGGCCTGAAGGAGACCAGCGGCCCATCCAAAGCAAATCTTGTTGATTCTTATAAAACTATTAATAAAAGCGACTGGTCTGGGGAGAAACATCTAAAAGAGGAAGGAGATCAAAGGCCCAAACGTGATTGGATCCCTCATCAACCACAGAATGTGACCAAAGAAAATCCAGATAGTCCCGCAGGGGTCTCCAACAAGGAAAAGGACGTAGCTGCAGACCCACAAAAAGTTAGGGTCCCCAAAAACACAGCTGATGAAGCTGAGACAGTGGAAGAAGAGAGAAACAAAGGACAGGTCTCCCCCAAAGTGTCCTCTACAGTGGCCATATTTCAGTCCAAGGCCGGCCAGGCTAAGGGCTCGCCTGAAACTGCTAAACCTGGCTTTAGTCCCAAAGACCCGGGCGTCTCTGTTAAAGTCTCTCTATCACCTAAAGGCCCCGGGACCGTGCACCCAAAAACTCAGGATGTTTTCACAAGGTCCCCTCTCACGCCCACCTCCGACCCAGCTACGCAAGAAGGAGTCCTGCCCCCGCCCAAAGTGTCGGAACTAAAAAAGAGGTTTGAGCACTGATTTTGTCCCGGCTCGGCCCAGCCCAGCCCATATTTAACACTCCTATGGATTTGTGAAGGATTCAAGGACTTGAGACAGAGGTTCACAGTTGCCCCATGTTACCCCACAGTTAATGTGTAACCTGTTTGAAGGTGATCGATGCCGTGCTCCTGGTTTACCGCACACTGATCCCTCTGTTATGTGCAGTTTGGGAGAGCGAGCTCGGACGTTCAGCTCAGTGAGGATTTATACTGAAGATTATTTAGTTTTTTATTATTGTGTTGTTTTTTTAGCTTTCAAATAAATTCACATCACACGCTCTCTCGGTTCTAACATCAGGATTCAGGATGCAGGAAAGCCTTAATATGGTCACCAGTGTTTAGAAGGACTTTGTCCTGCAGGTCGAGCTAAATAACATGATAAACACTGATTCATCCGCCAACTGAGTTTCAGAAAGCCCCGCAGCTCCAGATCCAAACGGGTCCAACGGCAGAGCCACGTGCACCACCTTCAGAACATGGAATTCATAATCTGTGGGATTAACATGATGCCTGTGCAGTTTTCTCAAAACAGGTCCTCACAACCACATGGTCCTTAAACTCTGGGAGAAAACTGGAGGACCTCCCTCTAAAGCAGGGGGAGGACATGAAGTGTCCACACAGGACTATAGTAGTATGTCCACATTCACAGTATGCACTACATGCCTGGATTTAATACAAATTCTGCTTCCAAGTACATAAGAGTTGAAGGTTCTCAACTTTTCAGTCCCAAAGGGTCTTTAAAGAGGACAGACCGGCGTCAGCCGAGACAGTTTTAATATTTAGTTGATTTCATTGTTTATAAATCACAGACTCAAAGTTCATTAAGTTCTCAAAGCAACACTTTTCATGATACACAACAGTCATCAACACAGGTCAGTGCTCACAGATACATTTCATCACAAGTGTCCGATATGAGGTAAGTCGTGTTCCCTTAGCGACGGTTCAGTCATTAGACTGCTAAAGAGTCCTGGATTCGAACCCCTGCAGATCCCAGTTATTACTACGGGATACTTGAACGAGGTTCCTAACCATGAGTCCTTTGTTCTGTAACATTCTCTTGGTTTTGGATCGATGCACAAACAGATCAAAGAGTCTTAAGCTGAAAGAACAATCGCAGGTTGTGGTTCCATTCAGCAGAACTTCTGCATGATCACTGAACTTCTCTTTTTTTATTTTATATTTTTAATTAATAACCCCCATCAGGGAGGAAGTACCCGACTGGTCTGAGACTGGTGCAGGAGGCGATTGCATTAGGGAACTTGGCTGTCCACGTCAATGCAATTCATTTCATTTATAAGCTCATTTAAGATCAGAAACAGTTTTTAGTGCAAAAGATGTGTGTTTTACATCAGCATTCTAATTCGTGCCAAATGTATCTAGGTTCTGTGTGAGCCACTGAGTTCCTCAACACCAGACTTGCAGATCAGAGCAGCTGCCCCCCCCCCCCCCC